>OY723399.1:92361413-92931256 GCA_963210345.1 Inga oerstediana | reverse complement strand
CAACGGCAGGGGTAAGTGCGATAACCATCACTTCCTACGACTGCTCACGCTGTAATGCCCTACGGCCGATAACACATACACAAGTTCACAATGGCCTTATGCCAAAGATTTTTCACAACACAATAATGATAAGTCAAGCATACCAAGCATCATACACAACATGAGAGAAAAGTCACTACCTTGGTCCTTCCGGGCGTGCTCTCGCACCGATCTCTCCCGAGTAGGGCAAATATCAAATCTTATAATTCATAATTAGTGACAAAGTGTTATTTTCTATTACAATACTTAAATGACTTCAAATCACTTAAATTGGTTATCATTTATGTTCTTTAGGAAGCTATAAATACCTCTAACAAAAGCCCTAAAGGGTTGGAAAAACTATCCCAAAGATCCCCTTTTAGAAGCACAATAATAGAATTTTTACTGTTGCACTCGAGTGAAGAAGGTCTCACTCGAGTGATGAGGAACTTTGCACTCGAGCACAAAGGTTAACACTCGAGTGACAGCCAAATGCTCACCCGAGTTCTAGGAAGTGAAGCACAAAAAGTGTTAACCCGAGGGCAATAAGGAATGACAGAAACCAGAATTGATCACTGCACTCGAGCATATATGCAACACTCGAGTGATATACTCACTCTCACTCGAGTCCCCCAAAGTGAGGTTCAGGAAGTGCTCACCCAAGAGCACAAGAAACTTTTAGGAAGCAACATCACTTATGCATAAACCTTAAAACTCATGTAATGACTTAACAACCGCGAGTGCTAAGACACACTCTTGAGAAGTTGGCTGTGAGTGACAACTCGCGACGCTCGCAAGTGAGACAACACTTTTGGATTTTGAACATGGAAGCACAACAGAAATACTGAGGGAAAAATGAAAGTATCATGCTTCACTTAAGTGAGACCCCATATTACTCGAGTGAACCATATCAGAACCCAGAAAATGTAGAAAAACTGACAACTCTTTCCAAAATTTTTCCAAGTATTTCCAATGAACCCAAAACCTCAACCAAAGCTACTCCAACACAAAAATGCTCAAGGAATCCAATGGAAATGTCAAAGCTACCAAAATCCTACTCCATTATCATGCTTTGGTTTTAGGTAACACTAAACACTAAAATTCCAAAATCTCCAAACATATCATTCGAATCCCAAATCAATCTATCTATCTAAAACTCATATCCAAACACCATTTCGATGCCCATAGCCTACCAAATTCCCAATGACTCTCATTTTCAAATTTAAGGCCAAAAATTCTAGAAATTCCAAACTCATTCATTTGATGTAAAACATAGATCGAAAGATTTGTTTCACTTAGCTCTTCAACTTCTCCAAAAAGGTTCCTTGATTCTCCAACCTCTACATTTCCTTGAGAGCCCAAATGAACGCTAATGAATTATCTATAACCATCAAAATAAAGCTCTTAAGCCAAGGAACAACTTTAGAGAAGAGAGTTTTGGCATTTGAGGTGATTCTTCCTATCTTTTTCAAGCTTTTCTTCTTCCTTCCAAAGCTCCAATGGCTGCTGAAAATATAGAGAGAGAAAGATGAGTGGAGAAGATGAAATGATGGTGCCTCCCCATACTTCCTTGTTCAGCCGAAATTGGGGAAGGAAGAGAGAGAGAGAGAGAATTGATTTAAAAATGTAATATTTGACTTTTCTCTTACTCCTCTCTCTTCACCCACTTACCACATGTCACAATCTCATTAGCTCTCCTCAAATAAGTAACTAATTAGTTACTCTAACTACTCCATTAGCCATTTGGTCACACATCTCATTTCCCTCACAGTTAGTAATTAATTTCTTCTATTAATCACCAACTAATTAATCAACAATTTTCCATTGATTTTGTCATTAGCCCTTAATCAAAATTTAGGGCATTATAGTCACCGCCCTTCATACTTGTTTGATGGCTTATTGTCACAAACTTTAAAGAATACATAGCTTTGATAAAAAAAAATCAAAAGGTTTGTTGCACATGCCAAATTAATATGCCATGGACACACTCTTGTGGTGCGTTCTTCTCTCATTTCTTAGAATACTCTGAGAATTTAAGATCCAAGAATATAAAAAAACCTCACATACCCCTTTGCACTTACATCTTGCTTCAATTCCACTATGTTGTTGAAGGGAGAAAAATTGAGCGAAATAAAATCTAGGCATCCATGCAAATGATGAAACATTAAGAGAAGCAAAATCCGTTGTGTGTGATTATATCTTCAGTTAAAAATCTACTACTGTGATAATTGAAACATTCATAATAACCACTTACCTTGACCTGAGCATCCTCAAGCTTAATAAAACGAGTCTTTAAATGTGGAGGAACAGTGGAACACTGATATGGCAGCAACCATCAATGGTAATAATTGAGGAATATTTGCTTGAACAAGACGGCTATATAATTGAAATAGAAACATCACCAATGGACTCTCCGTAACTATCCTGAATGAGCAAGTACTTGGGTTAAGCTGCAAACCAATAGCAGAGGTGGTGCTTGTTAGATCAAGCGTTTCACCCAAGAGGGGGGGTGAATTGGGTGATACTGAAATTTCTTTCGAAAATATAAAACTTTGACAAAAGAATTAAAACAGTAATGAGTAAGGAGAAATATCACCGAAGTGTACACTGGGAGTTATACTGGTTCGGTCACAACCACTTTGACCTACGTCCAGTCCTCAGAGCTTCTCTGAGAGTTTCACTATAACTTCCAAGATTCAGTGGGTTCTTGGCACCTCAGTACAAGCAAGTTCCTTTCACCTGGACACTCGCTCCCCCTTACAGGTTGTAATCCAATCCCAACTCAAGGTTCCACAACCTTAAGTTATCTCAATAACAAATATTGAGTTTGAATGAAATATCTCTCTTACAGAGTAAATGATAATCACTGAAGCATAGAAATACAATTTCAATGTGAAAACAGAGCAATGAACTTAATGATACGTTCGTATGTGTGCTTGGTTGTTCTTTCTCTGTTTGAAGGTTCCCATATATATAGGTATGTTGGTGATGACCGTTGGAACACTTCCTTTCGTCCGTTGGTGAGTGCGCAGCCACTATTGACTTTTCAAGTTTTTGAAAAATATCCGTTGGCAGTGGTTGGCATTTGAACGTTTCTTTTGACTTTCATCTTTTGATATGATTTCTTCATTGTTTATCTGTAAATAGACTAAGAATACTAATACAATGAAAGGTTAATCATATAGGAAACAATATAATGTAAGTTTGAATGATTTCTAAATTTCTGGGTATGCTTACTCGAGTAGCTCCTCGAGTAACCCTTGAAGTTTACTCGAGTAGCTCCTCGAGTAACATCGAGAAATCATTGTTTAATTGAAAGTCAATGAAGAGAAACAAGATTACTCGGGTAGTGCATGGAGTAAACTAAATTTC
This sequence comes from Inga oerstediana, assembly GCA_963210345.1. NCBI lineage: Eukaryota > Viridiplantae > Streptophyta > Magnoliopsida > Fabales > Fabaceae > Inga > Inga oerstediana. Next base: position 92,927,866 of record OY723399.1, on the reverse strand, counting down.
AGACCTTTGGGAATAGTTATTTACTCGGTTAGCTACTCCAATAATGCTTTTGCAACTTCATAGATTACTGGGGTAACACCTCGAGTAATCCTTTAAAAACTTTTGATTACTCGATGCTCTACTCCAGTAATGTTGGCAGGATTTCATGGCCGAGAGCAATTACCTTGTTACTCGAGTAGGGACTCGAGTAATACACTTATTTCTGCATAGGTTACTCGGGTACCACCTCGAGTAACTAAGACTTTTGAGCATGTCTTACCCTGGTAATGACTTGAAGTTTACTTTGAAAATATTTGTGCATACTGGGGTACTTACTCGAGGAATCCACTTAAAATAAACCATGAAAAACTTGTATACTAGAGTAAGTACTCGAGAAAAATGAAACAAAGAGAGATCAGGTTAATCGGGTATCAACCTCAAGTTTTCACTTACTTTAGTATATTACTCAGGTAGCTCCTCGAGTAACATTGGCAGTGGTACAAAGTGCCGAGAGTTACATATTTTCAGAAACAAAGTTACTCGAGTAGCTCCTCGAGTATCATTGGGAAAACTTGAAGGCAACTGGAAGTTTTCACAGGGTTACTCGAGTAGCTCCTCGAGTAACATTAGCAGTAGTACAAAATGCCGAGAGGTCCATATTTTTACAAACACAGTTACTCGAGTAGCTCCTCGAGTATCATGGGGAAAACTTGAAGGCAACTGGAAGTTTTCACTTGGTTACTCGAGTACCTCCTCGAGTAACATTAGCAGGCCGATAGCAACTCCAAGTTTTTACCTGGTTACTCGAGTAGCGCCTCGAGTAATGGTGGCATGTTACTGCAAGTTGTCTCTTGGTTACTTCAAGTTTTGTCTCATTACTCGAGTAGCGCCTCGAGTAATGCCTTAGAAACTGTACTTCTGATCAAGTTCCTCAGCATTTTCTCTTGGCCAAACTTCAATGCTTCCATGCTTACTTCAAGAAAAGCTTATTCCTGTCATTACTTAGTTCAAGCTTGATTATTAATCATTTCCTTTTCAAACCATTCTTTTGTTATCATCAAAACATGAGATCTAACATTCTCCCCCTTTTTGATGATGACAAAACTTGGTGATTTTGGACATGGTTTTTCAAATTGGATTCTTAATTAATTATTTCTTATTAAGTTTGAATATACCTTGCATACATAATAACTTCATTAGTTCAAACATGTATCATAATTCAAAAATTGTAATGAACTTAAAAATGAAATTATAACACACTTGCATTAATCTTAAAACTTTCAAATTACAAGATAAAGTTCAAACTGAAAACTGAAAAAGCTCCCTAAAATCCCATGTACACCCAAATACCCAAAATAAACTAGGACATATCAGGACATATCCACAAAATCACTCTCAAGCTCTTCTCCCCCTTTTTGGCTTCATCATTCAAGTGGAGGGTTAGAAGGCTTCACCATAGAGATAGGCTTTACTGGAAGGACCAAACCACCACTATCTGAACTAGATGAATCAAAGGAACTGGATGACTCTGGTTCAAGAAGATTGACTGGTGGGATATGAATGTCATCTCTAGGTTGAAGAGGAGAAGGCTGGAAGACAACCATAGTGGTCTCAGCTTCTGGAGGTGTGTCTAACACTGGAGTGAGATGCTCAGAGGAGGAAGAGGGTGAAATTTCCTCTGTTTGGGTAGGAGAGGGAATAGGTTTAGGAGCAGTGTCTGGCTGTGGCTTGGGAGGTGAATCATCGATGATAATATGTGTAGTCTCATGGGTTTCAGGATCATCCACTGAGAATAAAATATCTTTCCCTTGGGGCTCAAGTGGATCAGAAACCAGAGGGGTAGATGGTTCAGCCTCAGGAATAGGAATGTCTGAAGGAGGGTCTACTGGAGGTGGTTGTGGTACAGATGAGGAGGGACCGGCAGAAGGTCCAGGACCCAATGAATCCAATCGTGTTAGGATCAATCTCAATGTCTCTCCCTGGGCACGTTGCTCTGCTAGCAACTCCTCATGTCTCATATCCATTCTCTCAACCAACTCCTCATGCCTTTTGTCAATTCTCTCAACCAGCTCTCCCATCTTGAAGTTGGTATTAGTAATTAGCTCAGCGTTCGTGTTGGCTATATCCACATGGAAACCTTTGAGCATATTCTCCATAAAGTGTTGGAGAGTGGCATTAAGGAAGGATGGCGATGATGTGGTAGCTGCTGGAGCCGATGACTGAGTGTCATCCATCCTACTGGTCTCTGCCTCAGTGGCCTTCCGTTTCTTCTTGGACCCAGACTCCAGAGGGCCTTTGAGAGGGATATCAAGGTTCAGTTTCCTTATCTGGTTCCTTCCGACCGGAGTCAACCTCTCAATTGGCTCCTTGCTATCCAAATACCATATTTTGTTCTCTTTCAGAATTAGAGACACAATCTGGGGATATGGCATTGGAGTAGTACCCTTTCCATCCACCTTGTACCTTTTCATCTCTGAAAATATATACTCTCCCAGATCCTTTTGCTCCTTCAGGAGAAGTGAAGCAAACCATCTATAGTCCCTATCGGAGAAGTGGGTATAGTTGTTGGCTTTGTTCACTAGGGACCTAGAGTAGATGTACCATAGGACCCTGTGATGATCACACATATCACTTGGTTTAAAATTGAGGGGGCCAACTAACTCACCGGGCTTAAGGATAGTGAAAATTTGATTTGGCTCAAGCTCAGAATATATATCATCTGGGGGGTTCTCTATTCCTAACCATAAGTTAATTCTGGATGGTGAAATTAAAATCTTTTGACCTCTCACAGTTGTGGTCATCTCTTCCTCTACTGAGGTTCGGTTAGGTTCATCTATGATCTCTAGGTTGCAATAGAAATGAGTGATTACCTTTGTGCAAAAAGGTAATCTAATGGACAACCAGGGCATAAAAGAATCTAGATAAGGACTAAGATCGTGCTTCAATACCTCCTGAAGTAGCCTGAGATCCACATAGTGTGTCTTACACACTTTTCTTCTGGAGAATTGAGTTAAGTACTTGGGAGACTCCACTAGTTTGCCCACATTGAATCCCTTTGGAGGGGTAGTGATCTCTGCTTCTGGAATTTTGGACTTCTTGGAGGATTGACCCTTCTCCATTTGGTCAATGATCCCAGCCATTGCCTTAGCCACATTTTTATCATATTTTGGCTTTTTGATAGGCTTTGGAGTGAAAGAGGGTGTAGAGGAGTCAGAGTGAGGAGGTGAGGGAGATTTGGCACTCTTGCCTCTTCCAGTAGATGTACTCTTTTTGGATTGAGCCCTAGTCACAATGGGCTCTTTAATCACAACTCCTTTGGCTTTCGGTTGTGATTGAGGTTGAAGAGGAATTTTGGCTTTTGGTCTTGGTGTCAACTTTCTTCTCTTTTTGGGAGGAGAAGAAAGAGGATCAGAATGTTGTTGGGATTCAGAGGATTCTATGGGAGTAAGGTTTTTTGTTCTCATTTTTCAGAAAGATTGAAAACTGAGATTTTCTGAAAAACAGAGACACTTAGCGCGAAATAGGGCAAAGAGATTCTGAGCAAAATATAGAGTTTTTGGACTTGAAATCAGTTGGGTTTTGACGGAAATAGAACAAGGAATCACTTGTGAAAAGTTTTTGTGAGGGTGTATAGTGATTTACTCGAGGAGATTTTGTGGAAATGACCGAGTTTGCACAAGATAAAGACCTAAAACCCGACATTACTCGAGGCCTTACTCGAGTAACCTTCAAGTTTACTCGAGGCCTTCCTCGAGTGTTCATACAAAAAAATTCAAAAATAATTCATTTAAATTGCGTACCTGGCATGAATAATATAGTAATTATCCATGGATGTTCCTTCGATCATTTATAGTCCATTTGGGTCAGATTTGAGTCATTATACAATACTTTGAGAATCTGAACTCCGACATTACTCAAGGCCTTCCTCGAGTAAGTTTCAAGTTTACTCGAGGCGTGCCTCGGGTAAACAGCTTCTCAACTTCTGACTCTTCATTTCTTTGAAAACTGAACCGTTATATTTGAAAATCAAGTAACTTGATCCGTTACTTCCAGTTTTGGGAGCCATTACTCGAGTACATACTCGAGTAACATGCTACTTTACCTCAAGTTGCTCCTCAGGTATGCTTCTGTGTTATCCATAACTTCAAGTTGGTACTCCAGTAAATGTGTCCTCTGATAATCTCTGTTTTTGTCTCTCAAAACAGAGTTTCTTTCTTCCTGCAAAACAAGTTTCTATATACTCTGATGCTTAAGTTAGTGATCATCAAAACATTATCAAATGACTTCATCTAATATTATGAAATACTGAAATTTCTTATAACTCATTGGGATTTACCATTCCCAATTCTCTTCTAATAAATAGAAATTGATCTTTTGCAAGGGGTTTTGTGAAGATATCTGCTAGTTGAATATGAGTAGGAATGAATATCACTTTCACATCTTTCTTTTGGACATGATCTCTGATGAAGTGATGTCTGACATCGATATGCTTGGTTCTAGAGTGTTGAACTGGATTCTTTGCCAAGCTTATCGTACTTGTATTGTCATAATAGATGGGTATTTCTTTGAGATAAATACCAAGGTCTTGTAGTTGTTGTTTTAACCATATCACTTGTGCGCAACAACTTGAGACTGCAACATATTCGGCTTCCGTTGACGAAAGAAACACTGTATTTTGTTTCTTGCTGAACCACGAGACAAGAGATCCTCCAAGAAATTGTCCTTGTCCACTGGTGCTCTTTCTGTCTGTCTTGTATCCTCCATGATCAGAATCTGAATATGCAACTAGATATTCACTTCTTCCTTTGGGATACCATAGACCCAATTCTGGTGTGTCAGCAAGATATCTAAAGATTCGTTTGACTGTTTCAGCATGTGATTCCTTTGGCGCCGATTGATATCTTGCACATATGCCAACACTAAATTGGATGCCTGGTCTGCTTGCCATGAGATAGAGTAATGATCCAATCATTCCTCTATATTTTGTGATATTGTAGTCTTTCCCTTTGACATCAGCATCAAGCAACGTTGTTGAGCTCATAGGCGTGTCTGAGCCATTTACTTCATCCATTCCATACTTCTTCAATAGCTCTTTTAAATACTTTGTTTGAGATATGAAGATTCCATTCTTTCTTTGTTTGATTTGCAAACCAAGAAAGAAATTCAATTCTCCCATCATTGACATCTCAAACTCTCCCTGCATTATCTCAGAAAATTCTTTACACAGAGATTCATTAGTAGCACCGAAAACAATATCATCAACATATATTTGAACAATTAAAATATCATCATGTTTTCGATTTATAAATAATATTGTATCAACTTTTCCTCGTACAAAACCTTGATCGATAAGAAATTTGCTGAGCCTTTCATACCAGGCTCTAGGAGCTTGTTTTAAACCATATAAAGCCTTTTTGAGTTTGAAAACATGGTCAGATTTAGTAACATCCTCAAAACCTGGAGGTTGTTCTACATACACTTCTTCCATGATGTAACCATTTAGAAATGCACTCTTTACATCCATTTGATAGAGTTTGAATCCTTTGATGCATGCAAAGGCTAAGAGTACACGTATAGCTTCCAATCTAGCCACTGGAGCATACGTTTCTTCATAATCAATCCCTTTTTCCTGATTATAGCCTTTGGCCACCAACCTTGCCTTGTTTCTGACAATAATTGCGGATTCATCGAGTTTGTTCTTGAATACCCATTTAGTTCCAATGATCGGATGATCCTTGGGTCGGGGTACTAAATCCCAAACTTGATTTCTCTCAAACTGATTTAATTCTTCTTGCATTGCTATAACCCAATCATTGTCTGACAGGGCTTCATCAATGTTAGAAGGTTCAATCTTAGAAATGAATGCAGAAAAACTTACTTCATTGAAAACTCTATTTCTAGTTTTGATCCCTTCATTCACATCTCCTATGACTTGATCTAAGGGATGACTTCTATTGTATTTCCAGGCTTTAGGTTGTCCTAGAGATTGCTCTTCTTCCTTAGTTTCATCAACTTCTGGAATAAGAGACGTAGAAATAGATTGACCATTTTCTTAATTTAAAACAACTTCCTGTTCTTCATCAATGGTTTTGTCAAAGGATTCAAATTCATCAAATACAACATGAATTGATTCTTCAACAACACAAGTTCTTTTATTGAAAATTCTATATGCTTTACTTCGATTAGAATATCCTAGGAAAATTCCTTCATCAGTTTTAGAATCAAATTTTCCTAAGTTATCTTTACCATTATTATGAATGAAACACTTACAACCGAAGATGTGTAGATGAGCAATGTTTGGCTTCCTTCCTTTGAATAGATCGTATGGTGTCTTCCCAAGTTTCGTTCTGATATAGGCTCTATTTGAAATATAACATGCTATACTCATAGCATCAGCCCAGAAAACTTGAGACATGTTCTTTTCATTTAACATTGTTCTAGCCATTTCAGTAAGCACTCTATTCTTACGTTCCACAACTCCATTTTGTTGGGGCGTCCTTGGAGCAGAGAAATTGTGATTAATGCCATTAGTATCACAATACTCTTCAAAGGCTTGATTTTCAAATTCTCCACCATGATCAGTCCTAATACCTGTAATAGACATACCTTTCTCATTTTGCACTTTCTTGGCAAAAATAATAAATTCTTCAAAGGTTTCATCTTTTGATGATAGAAAAATAACCCATGTAAATCTAGAGAAATCATCAACAATGACCAATGAATATAAGTTGCCACCAAGACTCTTTACTCTTACTGGTCCAACTAAATCCATATGTAGTAATTGTAATGGTCTATTTGTTGAAATCTCATTTTTCAATTTGAAAGATGATTTAGTTTGTTTACCCTTTTGATATGCATCACAAATCAAGTCATTTTTGAAATCAACTTTGGGTAATCCAAGCACTAAATCCTTTTTGAGTAATTTCCCTAGTTGATGCATATTAGACATTCCTCTGAATCAAATATTATCCAGTTGTCTTTATCTGCACTTTGACTTACGCTCAGCAAATTATGACACAAGCCTTCAACGTAATATACATCTTTGATTTGCATGCCTTTGTCATTTTTGATTTCACCAATTCCTGCTATTTTTCCGGATTGATTTCCTCCAAATTTTACCTTTCCTCCTTCCTTAGGTTGCAAGGTGGTAAAACTTTCGAAATCACCGGTCATATGTCTAGAGCATCCACTGTCTATGAACCATTTGTTATCTTTGGATGCTTTAAGACATACCTGCAATCAAATGACTAAGTTTTAGGTACCCACTTCTTTTTGGGTCCTTTTGGGTTAGTATAAATGATTTTCTGAATATATGTGCCTTTAGGTACCCATTTGTAGGTTCCTATTGTTCTTTTCTTCTTATGAATGCATGAAGAGGTATAATGACCTTTTCTATTACAGTAATTACAAAATGCAAAAGGATTTGATATATGCACAGAATGCTGGAAATAATTTAAATATGGCTTTCCTCCTACTTTCTTTTTACCTTTCCTTTTATCTGTTTTTGGATCATATCCAATACCAGATCGGTCATTTACAAATCGTTGTTCTTTTAAAATCACACTTAGCATCTCACTTCCTTTGGTAAATTTTTCAAGAGTTTTTGTGAGATCAATGTTTTTCTTTTTCAACGAAGAACAATTTTTACAATTCTTTTCTGAACTTTTAAGTTCAATTTCAAGAGCTTTGTTTTTCTTTTTGAAAACAATTAATTCTTTAACTACTTTGATGAATTCAGAATGTAAAGCATTATATTCAGAGAGTAATTCATCATAGGTAGGTTCAGAATCATTTACCTCTTCTTCTGTCTTTTCTTGAGCAACAAGACATATATTGGCTACTTCTTCTTCATCACTTTCTTCGTCAGAGGAACTATCTCCCCATATAGCAGATACAAAGGCCTTCTTTTTGTTAAATAATTTGCCTTTTCTCTTTTCTTTGCTCTTTTGATTGAGCTCTGGACATTCTGATTTGATATGTCCTGGTTTTCCACATTCATAGCAAATGATATGGTCTTTGCTGCTAGTTCCTCCTTTTTGAAAGTGTTTAAAGCCTTGACCTTTCTTGTAGAACTTTCTGAATCGTTTTATGATTAAGCCCATTTCTTCATCATCAAACTCCTCATCTTCATCTTGATTTTCTTCTTTCGCTTTTAGAGCTAGACCTTTCTTTCTTTTGTCACTGATGTCGTCTAGTTCCCGTTTGAACTTTAATTTGCTTTCATATTCAGAAAGACTTCCAAATAGAGAAGCAACTGATCTCATTGATTCTCCTTTTGCCTCTTCTATCGCAGTGACTTTAGCCTCCCACTCTTTAGAAAGAATATTCAAAATCTTTTGTACTTGGGTATTTTGATCAGAGACTTTACCTAGTGCTGCAAGTTGATTAACAAGATGAGTATATCTAAGTTCGAATTCAGAAATTGACTCACCTGATTTCATTCGAAGTAGATCGAATTCAGTGATCAAGGTGTTGATTTGATTCTCCTTTATTCCCGAAGTTCCTTCATGAGCTATTTCCAGAGCTTCCCACATTTCCTTTGCTGTTGGAAGTGTGCAAATTCTGAAGTATTCATTTTGACTCAAAGAACTTTGTAACATCAGAATTGCCTTGCTGTTGAGAGTGATAAGTTTCTTGTCATTCTCATCATATTCCGCTGGCGTCTTTGGAATTTTCTGAGAATCTACAGTCTTTGTAGGTTGATAATTTCCACTCTCAATTACATCTCATAGCCCATATTCAGTAGCCATCACGAACACTCTGAATTTTGCTTTCCAGAAAGAAAAGTGTTCTCCATTGAAACCAGGAGGTCTAGTGATGGATGCTCCGTCGGGAAGAATTCCTTCACCCGTGCTTGCCATTGGATCCTTCTTAGGTTGTTATACCTTAACAAGAAGACCTACGCTCTGATACCAAATGTTAGATCAAGCGTTTCACCCAAGAGGGGGTGAATTGGGTGATACTGAAATTTCTTTCGAAAATATAAAACTTTGACAAAAGAATTAAAACAGTAATGAGTAAGGAGAAATATCACCGAAGTGTACACCGGGAGTTATACTGGTTCGGTCACAACGACTTTGACCTACGTCCAGTCCTCAGAGCTTCTCTGAGAGTTTCACTATAACTTCCAAGATTCAGTGGGTTCTTGGCACCTCAGTACAAGCAAGTTCCTTTCACCTGGACACTCGCTCCCCCTTACAGGTTGTAATCCAATCCCAACTCAAGGTTCCACAACCTTAAGTTATCTCAATAACAAATATTGAGTTTGAATGAAATATCTCTCTTACAGAGTAAATGATAATCACTGAAGCATAGAAATACAATTTCAATGTGAAAACAGAGCAATGAACTTAATGATACGTTCGTATGTGTGCTTGGTTGTTCTTTCTCTGTTTGAAGGTTCCCATATATATAGGTATGTTGGTGATGACCGTTGGAACACTTCCTTTCGTCCGTTGGTGAGTGCGCAGCCACTATTGACTTTTCAAGTTTTTGAAAAATATCCGTTGGCGGCGGTTGGCATTTGAACGTTTCTTTTGACTTTCATCTCTTGATATGATTTCTTCATTGTTTATCTGTAAATAGACTAAGAATACTAATACAATGAAAGGTTAATCATATAGGAAACAATATAATGTAAGTTTGAATGATTTCTAAATTTCTGGGTATGCTTACACGAGTAGCTCCTCGAGTAACCCTTGAAGTTTACTCGAGTAGCTCCTCGAGTAACATCGAGAAATCATTGTTTAATTGAAAGTCAATGAAGAGAAACAAGATTACTCGGGTAGTGCATGGAGTAAACTAAATTTCAGACCTTTGGGAATTGTTATTTACTCGGGTAGCTACTCCAGTAATGCTTTTGCAACTTCATAGATTACTGGGGTAACACCTCGAGTAATCCTTTAAAAACTTTTGATTACTCGATGCTCTACTCCAGTAATGTTGGCAGGATTTCATGGCCGAGAGCAATTACCTTGTTACTCGAGTAGGGACTCGAGTAATACACTTATTTCTGCATAGGTTACTCGGGTACCACCTCGAGTAACTAAGACTTTTGAGCATGTCTTACCCTGGTAATGACTTGAAGTTTACTTTGAAAATATTTGTGCATACTGGGGTACTTACTCGAGGAATCCACTTAAAATAAACCATGAAAAACTTGTATACTAGAGTAAGTACTCAAGAAAAATGAAACAAAGAGAGATCAGGTTAATCGGGTATCAACCTCAAGTTTTCACTTACTTTAGTATGTTACTCGGGTAGCTCCTCGAGTAACATTGACAGTGGTACAAAGTGCCGAGAGTTACATATTTTCAGAAACAAAGTTACTCGAGTAGCTCCTCGAGTATCATTAGGAAAACTTGAAGGCAACTGGAAGTTTTCACAGGGTTACTCGAGTAGCTCCTCGAGTAACATTAGCAGTAGTACAAAATGCCGAGAGGTCCATATTTTTACAAACACAGTTACTCGAGTAGCTCCTCGAGTATCATGGGGAAAACTTGAAGGCAACTGGAAGTTTTCACTTGGTTACTCGAGTACCTCCTCGAGTAACATTAGCAGGCCGATAGCAACTCCAAGTTTTTACCTGGTTACTCGAGTAGCGCCTCGAGTAATGGTGGCATGTTACTGCAAGTTGTCTCTTGGTTACTTCAAGTTTTGTCTCATTACTCGAGTAGCGCCTCGAGTAATGCCTTAGAAACTGTACCTCTGATCAAGTTCCTCAGCATTTTCTCTTGGCCAAACTTCAATGCTTCCATGCTTACTTCAAGAAAAGCTTATTCCTGTCATTACTTAGTTCAAGCTTGATTATTAATCATTTTCTTTTCAAATCATTCTTTTGTTATCATCAAAACATGAGATCTAACAGTGCTTACACCTTGATCTGAGTGTGAAGTCTCCATGGGCTTGACATCTTCCCCAGCCACCGACCCAGGCTCAAAGAAATGACCAACGGTCAATTTAAAATTCTGGTAAATCCTACAGAAGAAGTCCAGAAATGGATGAACTTCATTTTCCAGATTGGGTCTAAAATTCCTTAAAAGATTAGAGATAATACGGGTGCAAAATTAAGCCATTCATTTCGTTATCAGTCGTGGACAAAGGGATGAATTACTTCACCGTGGGGAAGACGATTTAAGATCTCTACCACAATATTTTGAAGCTTGTGCTCAGGAATGTCCACAAATTGCAGCTCCACAAGATGACGTAAATGCTGCTCGAAATTCTGAATAGCCCTAATTTTTCCCTTTTGGCTAATTTAAGATTTCTTAAATTTCGTAGGTTCCATAATTTGACTTATTATCTAAATAAATCAATCCTTAATAATTTTTAAGGATCCTCTTTTTTAATTAACTTCATAGAGTCTTAAAAATAATTTCTCAAAAATTCCTAAGTCAAATGATTATCTCTAATTATTGTTCCTCGAATTTTTTGGGAAAATAGGTCATTAATTCTCAAGATTAATGTCTAACACTATTTAAATTTTCTTTTAGGAAAATTTAACCTTTCACTAAATTTCGAGATATTACACTAAACCCTAAACCTTAACCCTGGTTGAATACTAAATTTTGAGATATTACACTAAACCCTAACCCTAAACCTTTCACTAAAATAGGTCATTAATTCTTAAGACTTGGTTGTATCGTCGCCAATGGGTGTCAAGGCTGTGATAGCCGAAGCTTGTCTTAATTGTGTGATAGTTGTGGAGGGACTTGAGTTTGTGGTTGAATATATGATGGTGTAATCCCCTAATTGGGAATCGAAATCCTATAGATCTATACATAGATAAAACCCGAGGGTTGCCGAGAATTAAGTTGTACACTCTGATATGTTGATATGTGATATAACTGCATATGTAATTATATTCAATGTTTGAACTTGAGACCAGGATAGAAAAGAAGTTTTGAAAATTTCGTGAAATCCCTACTATAAGGAGGGAGTTTTAAATGAGTTTTAAATTATCCGACGATCTCTAATCCATTTTATTATGCGTTATCAAATCTTAATTATGCTAATTAAGACATGGGGTTACACCACACTGGAACCCCCAACCTCTAAAACTTAATAGCGACACAATCATTTTGAACATTTTCTTATAGTTACCTTATCAATTAGGGTACTAGTTGGAACTGGGCGAGCATGCTTGGAGACATTGAGGCCTTTAGCTTATAGTCTTCTAGAAAGATCGTACATAATGTTTGGCAAGGCCCCTCCTTAGCACTAGTACATTATTATTCTATTTACTTTAGATTTTACATGGATTTTATATACCGCTAATTGTAATCTCTTGTAGGACATTCAATTCTATTTTAGCAATGATTAAATTTGATATTTTATTTTTGACTGAAGATTAAAGTCTGTGGACAATTTGAGAGAAAAATATACTTCTCATATATCAGTGACATGACAAAACCAACATCCTTCATTAACTAGTGATTCCACATAATTTTGTGCATCAATTGAGCTATGGCTCTATACTCAGATTCCGCACTAGATCAAGATGCCATATCCTACTTCTTGCTTTTCTAGGACACCAAATTTCCACCCACAAATACGCAATATCATGTGATGGATCTCCTAGTAGCCTTTGACCCCCTATGATCTATATCACAAAAACATTCGATCTCGGTGTGGCCATGATTCATATAAAGTATATCACGACCTGATGAACCCTTCAACTAAAGTAAGACATACTCCAAGGCTTCCCACTAAGTAATGGTCGATGCTGTCATTAATTAGCTAAACATACTAACTGGAAAGGTCACACAAGGGCAAGTCACCGTGAGATAGTTCAATTTTCCAATCAGTCTACGGTATCTTTCAGGATACGTAAATAGTTTAATCTTCTTATGAATAACCTTTTTTCTCACATCCTCAAGTAGCTCGTCAAAATGGTACTATGTCATCAATATCCAGAAAAGGATTAGGAATTATGGGAAAACTACTTGGTGCTACTCCAAGTTTCTTAGTTTCTTTTAGCAAATCAAGAGCATATTTCCTCTGTGTCAAGAAAGTGCCTTTCTTGCTTCTCATAATCATGATTCCAAGAAAGTACTTTAATATATCCAAATTCTTTTTTTGGAAATGAGAATTAAAAAAAGCCTTGAGTAATGAGATTCCAGATGTATTGCTACCTATGATCACAGTGTCATCAAAACACAGAGTGATCACATTTACTCTGATTCATACCAAATTTCTTAACCATAGAGCTAAATTTATTAAACCAAGAATAAGGGCTCTGCTTTAAACCATATAAAGACTTCCGAAGGTGGCATACTTTCCCACACTTCCCCTGAGCAACAAAATTAGGTGGTTGCTTCATGTAAACTTCCTCAAGAAGATCAACATTCAAGAAAGCATTTTTAATATCAAACTGATGAAGAGCCCAACCATAAGTGGCCGCCATAGAAATGAGGAGGTGAATAGAGGACAGTTTCGCCATAGGGGAGAATGTTTTGGAATAGTTAATAATGTATGTCTGAGCATATCCCTTAGCAACAAGTCTACCTTTCATACATTCCAAGGTGCCATTAGCTTTCGTCTTAACCGTGAACACCCATTTACACCCAATAGTCTTCTTTCCATAAGGTAAATCAGCGAGAGTCCTGGTACTTGTCTTATCAAGGGCCATTATTTTTTCCTTTATCACAGCATGCCAACCAGGATAGGTCAAGGCTTGATGGAGAGTGGTGGGAATGGTGATAGAATATAAGGATACTATAAAGGAACAAGATGGAGAAGATAGGTGGTTATAGGAAACAAAAGAAGAGATAAGGTGGGTGCAAGTACGTTTACCTTTTTGAAACGCAATGGGCAAGTCATCGGAAAGATCAAGCGCAGGGACACTGTCAAAATCAAGAACAGGTGTAGGCACTGTTTTGGACTTAAGGGCAGATTCAGTAGCAGGAGCGGTGAGGACTTGCTCTGGATCAGACACCAAAGCAAAATTGGTAGGCCATAAACATGATTGACTACATTACTTTCCCTGAGACGTTTTTGATAAACATGATGGAGAGGTAGTTTAATAAGTGCCGGAACATACGCTTGCACTGGTGATAAGTGAACCTGATACACCAAGAGATCATCAAGATCAAAAGCCTTGTCAGAGAATTAAGGCAAATAAAAGGAATGAAAGAATGGAGTTGACTCATCAAAGGTGTCTATAGACATAAGATAACGATGAAGAGTAGGAGAGAAACAACAATAACCCTTCTGAACCCTAAAATACCCAAGAAAGACGCCCTTGAGAAACTTAAATCAAATTTTGTAATAGTGGGACGAACATTTCGAATGAAACAAAAACACCCAACAATTTTTGGATCAATTGAAAACAAGGGGATGGAAGGAAACATAGTCGTGTACGGAGTGTCACCATTAAGGACGAGAGAGGACATACGATTGATAAAAAAACACGCAGTCGATACAGCATCAGCCCAAAAAGGTTTGGGAACTTGCATTTGAAACATTTGAGCCCGGGCTACTTCAAATAAGTGCTGGTTCTTTCGTTCTGCAACACCATTTTGAGCCGGTGTATCTGTATAAGATGACTGATGAATCATGACTTACTATAGCATATAGTTTTAAAATTCGGCTAAGAAATATTCTTTAGTATTGTCATTCCGTAAGGTTTTAACAGATTTAAGGGGCTTCTTTGCTTCATCAGTGATATATTAGAGTTTGTCCCTTCCATCAAGAGCAAGGATCATGGATTGAGACCATTCCTAATAATTCCTAATAATTGTCACTAGTAAGTTTGTCAAAGACAAAAAAGACAAGAGAGATATCATTAGACCGTGAAATGGAGGAAGATCCTTCAAATGACATACTGATGAAATAAAAAGGAACAATCTGACTTGTGGGTTATTAAAGAACCGAAAAAGATAGACTACCCAAAAAAATCTAGCTAAGATTAGAGTAGGGTTTGATAGTGCTACAAAAGATCGGTATAGCAAGACGGTTGTCGGCGATCGATCTTTCTAGGCTAGGGCAAACAGTTGATCGACAATCTGACAATCACATAGTCGACGATGATGAGTTCAATTATTGAACAAGGGTGAGGCTCAGACAAGTCAACAATGGCAGACTCGAAGCAAGTGAAAGATGACGACATGGCACTAGAAGAACAAGATCAAGGCGTCAACGATCATGTGTAACCCCTTACCCGAACCGTTGTTAGCGACTCAGGGACTATTGGTATAGCGGTACATACACAATTTCACAAATATTGCAGCATACGAATCCATCATAAAACAATGATATAACACACATACAATACATCACATAAGATATAAAGGATAAGTCACTACCTGAATCTTTCCTGACTTTCTTTGGTTGTGCAGGCTCACGAGGGCGACAAATATCAAATCCTATACCAAATTAGGGACAACCAATCAATTTCTTTTCCAAATGAATATTTCCATAATACTCTAAGTTGGTTATCATTTAGGACTCTTTAGGTGACTATTAGAGGCATAAACATATGCCTAAAGGGTTGGAAGAATTACCCTGAAAACCCCTTTTTCGAAAGGCGAAACAGTGATTTTAGGCTGGCTCACTGGAGTGAAGATGACCTCACTCGAGTGATGAGACACTCGTGCCCGAGTGAGAACGGCTCTCACTCGCGAGTGTTTGGCAGTGAGCAACCATCATGGCCAGAAAGTGCTCAACGCACTTGAGCACATAGCTTTGCACTCAGGTGATGACTCCAAATTCACTCGAGTCACCGAAAGTGCAAGACAAGAAGTGAGATCCCGAGAGCACAAGCAACATCAGAAGGACAAGCTCAATCGAGCATACCCCCCAATGCTCGGGTGAGAGGCCTGCACTCGCTAGTGTCAGATCACACTCTTGAGCATTGGCCAGCGAGTGACAACCCGAGAGTGACCCTTACCTTGGACTCACACCATCACTCGAGCAATCCCTTGCTCACTCGAGTGACCACCAACTTCACTCGCGGTTACAGAAGTGCACTCGAGCTCCACTCAAAGAACCCAGGCAAAACTCGAAGCAGAAAAGGGAAAACACACGTAGCACTCAAGCATGATCTTCCCTCACTCGAGTGTTGCTATCAGAATGCCCAGATCGCAGCACATGACAGAAATTTCCCAGATGGTCAAAACCAATCCCAATGGTTTCCAAACTTCTCACAAAGTTCATACTTACTTACTCATGCCTAAGGAACATATTGGCAACTTCCAAAACACCCAAATACCATTCTAACCACAATCTATGCTCTTTGGTCTCTATGACACACAATATTCCCAAATTCACTCAAATCACTTCTAATATCAAAATCATATCAAATACCTAAAGAATTTCACAATGAACCAATCCAAACATTAATCACTACGAAATTCACACATTCCAAAATGTCCATAAAATAAGGCAAATTTCCAGAATTTACCAAACTTATCCAAAAATCATAAATAATATATCAAAATGCATCAAATCCTTACCTCTTCAACTTGCCAAATCCAGAATCTTGATTCTCAAACTTTCAAAATTCTTCAACACACAAACCACTACCTTTCAAGATACTAAAACCATCACAATGGAGCTCTCAATGAGATGCACAACATTAGGGAAGAGGATTTGAGCTTAAGAGGATCACAACTCACCCAAAAATCAAAGCTTCCTCCCCTCTTTCTTGCTTGAGCGCCGGAAATGGAGAGAAGAGAGAGATGATGCAATGTGAGGAAAAGGATGATGATGATATTTCTTTTCCTTTGCCCATGCCTCCCCATCCGAAAAAGAGAGAAGGGAGAGAAAAAAAGTGGACTTTTGTCCTCTTATGCCTCATCCAATGGTCCACTAAAGGCCACATGTCAACATCCTACACACTCTTACATGAGCTCACATAGATGCAAAGCATGGGATTCCGACCCATAGTCAAAAGATCTCAACCCTTGATCTCAAATCACCAATGAACATTTTTATCAAACTTACATCATATTTCTCTAAAAGTGTTTAATTACACTAATTACAATCAATCCCATAATCATTAGCCCTTAATCACAAATTGGGATATTACATCATGGACGGTGATTGCAGGGAGCAGCAAGGCACGAACGGCGATAGCAGCTCGATAGGATCTGACTTTTGAGCGAAAGAGAGGTTTCTGGCGAGGCTCAACGATCATAAACGAGAGTTACTATAACCCCCTTCCAACCAAAGCCGAGATTTACGTTCAAAACACATGATTATGTTGAATAGAGACCATAAGAAGATTTAGAGACTTATTAAAAATTTCTTTTCCCCAAAACAGGGTTTGCAAAAACTTTTTTAAAACTTGTTCAACACGGTCTCATATTCACATTTCAATTACATAATTGGCCTGTACAGTTCGATTCCATTTATAAATATCATAGTACAATGTAATTTCCTGACACACCCGGGTTCTAGTAAACAACTAAAGGGTTTACGCCCAATACCCATAAATTGTTTCCCATTAAAGGGGATTACACAAATACTATTCAATAACTCCAATATACATTAATTCCCCAATAAAATATCCAAATGTCAAGGCATGATAACCAATCATCCAAAAATAAAACTCCTAATCTAGAGCTCTATCCACCTTTTGTCACTTGCTTCTCTTTAGAACCACCGGCCCTGTCTGAACATGGTTTTATGATAGAGTAAGATTCTAAGGAATCCTCGTAGTAACAAATCACTCATAATATGCACAACCACAAAGCATGTAAGCAAATCATAACATAACACACAACAATTACAACGGCAGTTATAGCGACAGGGGCAAGCATGACGTGCATCACCCTTACGTCTGCTCATGATGAAGTTCTCATGTTGTATTACACCACAACATGGTTCAAAACCATATATTTCACCACAGCTGGGTTTCATATAAAGCATTTCACAACATGTAGCTACACTGGCATATTTCTTAAAGTAGGAATTCACAATTCCATCACATTGCCATGACAATTACAACGGCAGGAGTAGGTGTGATAAGCATCACCCCCTACGACTACTCACGCTGCAATGCACTACGATACATTTCACATCCATAATTTCACAATGGCATCACGCCCACAATTTTCACAACATCCAGGTTTCATAAGATGCATTTCACAACAACACAATGATACGTCATGCATAACAAGCATTATACACAACATGAGAGAAAAGTCACTAAAAAGTTTTAGAATTTTTCACCGCCATTTACCCATTCAAAACGTCCATACAAAACAGCTTCCAACATAAGGTTTTCACCAACCAAAACTTGCAACTTTTAACCTTAAGTTTCCAATTGTTCAAAATTCATATCCAACACCATTCCTACACAATTTTTCACAAGAAACACAATAAAAACCTCAAAATGACCAAAATCACAACTCATTAACATGTTCTACTTTGGGGCACATTTCAACATAAAACCCCAAAATTGTCAAATTCCACATTCAAGACTCCAAACTATTTTCATTAATCAAACAACTCAACCAAACATCATTTCCCTCACAACCCATCATGCAATCCTCATACTCCATAATACACGAAAATCAGCGCAAAATTCCAGAAAAATCAATGCTCAACCAACAACCACAATATATATATATATATATATATATCAAAAGGGAACTATCACTCACCTCTTTCACTTTCTCAAACTTGTTTCTTGATTCTTCGATCTCCAAATTTTCTCAAACACAAAGACACCTCCTCTTGAAATTATAAAACCATAAAATGAAAGCTGTCAACAAGGGGAACAACTTTATAGAAGGAGATTTTGGCATTCAAGGTCTAGATCTTATCTAAATCTTGAGCTTTCATTTTCTCTTTCTTCTTCAAAAATGGCGAAAGTGAGAGCTTGGAGGGGGAGAGTTTTGAGATGATGATGATGATGATAATGATGAAGAATGGCAGAATTTTTTGCCCCCATGCCTTACTCATTCGCACAAAGAGAGAGGGAAGGAGAGAAATGAATATAAAATGATTTATTTGACTTTCTCACTACTCCTTCATCATCTCCTCTTGTCACTTGTCAAACTCTCATTGGCTCTCATAAAGTAAGTAACTAATTAGTTACTCTAACTACTCCATTAGTCATTTAGTCACACATCTCATTTCTTCTTAGTTAACAATTAATTTCTCCATTAATCACTAACTAATTTACCGATACATTCCATTCTTTCAATTTTTCCCCTGATCATGGAAATTCTTACCAAATTGCCGCATAATACAACTTCTCATTTCTTTCTCTATTCCATTCGCCCTTCCCTCATTTTAGCCCCAAAAATTACTTTATCAAACAATCATGCTAAACTATAGGGTGTTGGTCATTTCCAATAATTAACTCGTGTCTCAATCGACTTTATTTCCACAAAACACTTTCAATAATTGTCATTAACCCTTAATCAAAATTAAGGGCATTACAGTTACTGGTTGAAAAAAAATATTCTGATTACTTTCAAAGATGCTCTGATGCCATGAAGATAATTAGAAGAGAATAATTTTATTGTATATTATTCACATGGGAGAGCGTTGCATTTATAAACACAGAGAGAATCGGATCATTTAATAAGATCCAAATTTGATACTCTACAATCAGGAAAGAATCTGAAATAATAATACTAATTTTCTCCTATAATCTTGGATTTAACTAATCCCTATAACCATGGGATTCCTATAATTACGAGATTCTACAAGTATTATGTCTCAAAGGAAGTGATGATCTAGTTGGTCTGGGTTAAGAACACTAGAGTTTTGGGTTGATAGCTTAAATCTTGATTTTCTTATGCCCAGTATGGCCAATGTAATGTCTAAAGTGTCTTGTCTTGTGGTCTCACTTAAGGCCTGCGACAGGTAAAAATGACTTGTTAATATTGGTTTAACGTGTCCTAACAATTTCAATGTTTTTTATGACCCTAACTTATAAAACACAAGAAATTGTTGTTGTTGCAAAAGAAGGCCTGCGACAGGTAAAAATGACTTATTGATATTGTAATTCATGCTTCTTTCTTAGACCAGGATGTTCGTGAAGTTTGTATGTCTCTAGTGATGCTTTACAAATACTGCTACATGTGTTTTAAAGATGTCTATAGTGTCTTTGATAATTTGTTCTTGATTGTCCAATCCTTCTATCTTATTCTTTTCTTGTATATTTAGTAGTATAACACTATTGTGGTAGCTTAAAGGGATTTATGAAACTGTCACAATTATATATTTCTTTATACTTTTGTTATACATACATGCTCTTGAATTTTCAGGGGATTTATTTGGGTCATTTCCTTTATTGCCACTTGCATTTAAGTAATCGATCAAAGGATGCCCAAAGAACTTCTACAAAGTAGCCTTAGGCCAATAGTAGTCAATTTGGCGCATACAAAAAATCTGAGCATGCCTCCTCTGCAAGGCCTAGCTCGTCTACATAAGCTGTTGTCCAATTGATTTAATGTTACATTGGGTGGCAAGCTTTTGGAGCATCTAAAGAGGTGGTTAGAGCCTGAAAAGCTTGCACTGAGTCAGAAGTCATAGAAGGCTGGTGAAGAATCAAAGATTGTTGCATGTTTTACATCAATCATTTAATCTATTTTGTCAAGTGTTGCATATGCATCTTCCTTAGCTCTCAATACACTAATGTTCTTATTCTCTATTGTCGCAGCTATAATTGGGCTCTTTTACTTGCTTCCCGCTACTGCTTCAATGTTCCTTGATGAGCTTGTAACTTTAACTATTGTTTTGGAAGGAGCTTTTCACCCAGGACAAGTTTACAGTGAAATTAATTGTCCATATCGCCTTCCACTCACCAATTTTTTAAATCCCTATAAGCTCCTTGCAGTTACTTATTTTCTTCCCTGACTAAGTCATCCAAAATATTTCAAGCAGTAAGTTTCAAAGCTATATTAGAATTATAAACACCATATAAGATCGAGTGCTGACTAGTTTCCTTCTTGCTTTTTTTTAGGAGGGATAGTGGGTTCAATTCAGGTTTATGTATATAATTTGGTTAGATGCTGGTCAGCCACTAAGAGATGAACTTGCAAAATCACCATAGAAAATACTTGCAAGTGTGTTCTCTGAATTTTTGCCAAAATCCGATGTTATAATGGCTCCTGCGTCCACTAATACACATTCAGGCTTATTAGCAGAAGAGAGCCTTATTGCCGCTTCAGCTGATGCTTCCAATCCACCTGCAGTGCCTCCTAATACAATATCAGATGCTTACTTTCTGGTACTAGCACTGATAAAAACCTTGGTGAAATCCATTACTGGCTAGTTACAAAGTAATTTTATACTGTTTGATATATTAATACTTGTTTGGAAGTCACCTACCAGAATATCCTATCTTCAAAATGTGTAGGAGTTGAGCTTAGTACAAGCAACTAATATGATTGATAGACAGCTTAATTTAATATATGATACATTTTTGTTATTGATTGTTGTGAGCTAACTAGAATCTTTATCAATGTTTTGGTTCTTTTCTTCCATTGATTTCTACTTTAAGACATTCCAAGACAGAGCAAAGCCCTCCATAAGATATCATGATCAGCTAAAGTTTGATGTGCTAGCATTTCTTGCAAAGTGTTAGGAATATGTTAAGGGTCAAGAGTGAATTCAGTAATTAGCAGTAGTTTTTGACTTTCTTGTAGATCTCCTTCAATCACTCCCAATTTTCCCTCTATCTCTTCTGACTGCTCACTCTATTTCTTCTATATATACACAATGCAATCTCAACATTTAATGTACATTAATAAAATATATAGTTTCTTGTCTCTCTGAAGTCACATGGTATCAGAGCCGGCTCTCTGCAAGCTATTTTCTTTCTGGCGCGAGTACTGTTCCTTTGTCTCTGTCAATTCTATTTCACGTGACAGGCATTTGGTGTAACCCCCGCCATCATCAAGGCTTTGATTAGTGTTTAAATGCGTTTTATAATTGAAGAAGAGATCAAGGATTATTAAAAACTTTTCACAACACCTGTACAATAAGATCTCCATTCATTTTGAAGTAAAAACAATTGGCCTATCCGGTTTGTCACATATACAATATCAAAGTACTAACAAAATTCTCAACATTCACCCGGGATAATATCATTAATCCAAGAGTTTTACAAGGGATCATTGCCTATCTCAGTTTCTCATACCGGGGATTACTCAATAACTACAAATCTATGGTCAATCCAATATATATAATTGTCCAAAATCATAACTAAAAACCAAAAGCTAAGACTATCTCTGGCAATCCTATTTGCCCTTGATCACTTGCTTGCCTCTCGATCCACTTGCCCTGTCTAAAATTGTTAATTGGAAAGAGTAAGATTCAAAAGAATTCCAGGAAAATTTTGTTTCTTAGCTGAACTTCCAAATATCATAACTAATTTTAGAAAAATCGAAATGAGATGATCCTAAAGCCTATTAAAATATATATAAGTCCTCTACACAGGAAAAATATGAATCAAGGTTGTCCATAACCATAAAAATACAGAATTACACGAAATCCCATACTGCTCCAGAATTGCTTCCAGTTTCAACCCCAAACTTTGGGAAATCATAACTTCTAACTCAAAAATCGAAATGACATGAATTATGTGTCCATTTTGAAGCTTGGCATGTGAACTTTAAGAATGGAAAGTTTCAAAATTTTTCATCACCATTTACCATTTTAAAACGTCCATACAAACTGACCGCCAACACAGAGTTTCCCTTGACAGAATTTTCCAATTTCCAACATGTGTTTCCAATAGTTCCAAATTCACATCCAACACTACTCCCATTTTAATGATAGCATACCGTTTGATGAACTACCTGAGGATGTAAGAAAAAAGGTTGATCCTGAGAAGATCTAGCTGTTTGCCTACCCTGAGAGATACCAAAGATTGATTGGGAAGCTGAATTATCTCACGGTGACTCGCCCTGATGTGACATTTCTAATGAGTGTACTTGGCCAATTTATGATAGCACCAACCATTGCTCAGTGGGAAGCTTTAGAGCATGTCTTACATTACCTGAAGAGCTCACCTAGTCATAGTATACTCTATACAGATAGATCATGGCCACACTGAAATTGAATATTTTTGTGATGCTGATTTTGCTCGGTCAAAGTCTACCAGAAAATCTACCACAGGATACTGTGTGTTTGTGGGTGGAAACTTGGTGTCTTGGAGGAGCAAGAAGTAGGATGTAGTATCTAAGTTAAGTGCAAAAGCTGAGTATAAAGCCATGTCTCAATCCACACAAGAAATTGTGTGGATTCACCAATTAATGAAGGAAGTCGATCTTATCACTTCATTGCCTGCGAAATTGTAGTGTGATAATAAAGTTGTTCTACACAGAGCTTCTAATTCTGTGTTTCATAAACATACAAAACACATTGAGATCGACTGTCACTTTGTATGCGAAAAGATCAAGGAGAATTATATTTCTACAGGGCATGTGCCCTCTAGTGACCAATTGGGACATCTTCTAACTAAGGCCTTAAATGGGATTTGTGTTGACTATCTTTGTAACAAGTTGGGCTTGATTAACATCTACGCTCCAACTTAAGGGTGAGTGTTAGGAATATGTTAGGGGTCAAGGGTGAATTCGGTGATTAACAATAGTTTTTGACTTTCTTGTAGATCTCCTTCAATCACTCTCCATTTTCCCTCTGTCTCTTCCGACTGCTCACTCTGTTTCTTCTATATATATATATAATGTAATCTCTCCATTTAATTTACATTAATAAATATATAGTTTCTTGTCTCTCTTTAGTCACATAAAGACAATGCTTTTTGTATAGAATTAGCCAATTTCATCACTCTAGATCCTATCTGGAATGTATTTTAATGAATGGCATTATTTCATTGTTGGTTTCCATTTTGGTTCATCTGAAATGTGGCTTATAATTAATTAAATGTTAAAATTTTCATGAGCTATAGAAAGAAAGTCAATACTAGCAAGAGTGTGAAATATGGATGGATTGAAGTCATGAAGACAAGTCAGTACTAGCAAGGACAATCATTAAATCATGTTGATGTTATATCTATAGAAGGTTGCTTTTTGTCGAAGATCAATTACATGTTGAAGTTTTGATTTGTCTTATTTTAATTAAATTAAGGTGAAAAGACTCACGATTTATAAGTTTTGATAGAATTAAGATTAACTAACTCCATATTTATAAGCTTACTGTGTATTTAGAACAATGTAAAGGATAAGTGAGTATATTTTTCCCTTCTTAAGATTTAATTCGACTTAAAACTATTAGAATCAATTGCTTATTTTCAAAAACTTATAACAATTAGAATCAATTTATACATATTGTGTATATATTCATCTCTAAAATAGAACCTACGTAGATCATATTATGTTACTCTGTTGATTTTTTGTATCAATTGAGTAAGTTATATTTTCCTCTTTTTATTCAATTCACTGTTTTCTCTTATTATTATATTATTTTATACTGAATATCTTCCACCAATATTAGTGTCAAGAATTCATTTGTGTGAAAGTTAAATTTTTTTTTCCCTTGATATGTGCAGGGAGGAAATGTAGACGTGAGATGTGTTTGGGATCACTTATTGTTGGACAATAAGTCCTTATTATGCAAGCCGAGATAAAACTCCTTTCACATACTTACCTCGTATACCATGAATCACTATTTATAAACACTTATTACCTAAAAATAAGCTATTCTAAACGAGCACGTGGAGTATATGTAAAAGTAAACCCAAAAAACATCCTTGGAGAAACAAATAACGCGTAAAATAGTTTGAGACTTTTTACCTCGATAAAAGAAGTTGCCCTTGAGGTAGTACGGAGTTATGTCAAAGCCAGATGACAATATTGCCCCTTCCAACAGTCAAACACGAAATGTTGTGACGACCAATTCATACTTCATTGTCCAATTCGATTCAATCCTATACCATCCCATTTCCATACTTGATTTCGATTTTGGTTCAGTATAGCTTCTACGTCTGTTGTCGCGCTTCTTCATACTTGCCCCCACCTTGACGATTCCTCAAATAATCTTGGATTCTCTCATTGCCCTTCAGAAATCGCTCTAAAGATTCGACGCAACCCGAAGTCTGGGCTTTAATTTGGGTTCTTTGACTTTTTAGTTTGGTAGGCTCGGAAAAGATGAGTGGGAATGAGAATTCAAAGGCCGTGGCGGTGGATCGATTGCTTGCTTCTATCAAGGAGATTTCGGGGTTACCTGAGTGTCGAAACGTTTGCAAGGGGATGTATGGAAATTTAGTTCGGAGGGTGAAGTTATTGAGCCCGTTGTTCGAGGAAATTAAGGATAGTGATTGTGAGTTGCTTAGCGACGAACATATTAGATCGTTTGAATCGCTGGGGAATGCTTTGGATTCAGCTAAGAGCCTTCTCGAGTTCATGAACCAAGGGAGTAAGCTTTATCGGGTATATATAGCTGCAAGTTTCTTTCTTTCTTTATTTTTTCTTTTTTCTTTTTAATTCTTTTTTTGGATGACTTTCCTTCCTTAACTTGGGAATGGATTACTGAAATATCCTAAATTTCCTCAGTTGTCTCTGTAACCCAAGTTTAGTTTCCAAACGACTTCGTGTTACTTATTGTTATTTTGTTTATTATTTTTGTGTGCCTCCGTTTGGGTTGCAAAGTGTAATGCAATGATTATTCCTTGTGTCTCTGAATATGTTTATGCCATTGCTTATTTCGTTTTCTGCCAGTATAAGCTGTTCATATGTGTGTACATATAACTAACACTTAAATGACATGATCTCGTTGGTTTATCTGTTCGGTTGTCTAATTAGAACATAACACAGTGGAATAAGTATTTTGAAGTACCCAATCAATCTGTCAGTGAACTGTAAAACATATTCGTATGTTACAACCTAATTAGAGGTGAAAGCAAACGCTTCAATATTTTTCTTAAGTTTTTGTTCTTACATAAAGTGTGTGTGGTTTCGGAATTTAACGTTTAACCTTCAGGTAATATATCTATCTATCTCATCGATCTGGCTCTTGATTTAAATAGAACTTTTGCAGCCACTTCACAATTGCCACAGCAGTATAGTTTCCTACTGTAGTTTATGTATGAACTTACTTCTGCAAGGCTTTCATATGTCCTGCACGGGGACATTCTAGAAAGTCTTATATGTTTATGTTATGCTACATACTAAATAATGCTCCTCCTATTTCTCCATATTTTCTCCCCTTTGAATTAGTTACATGCACGTGTATGGTGGCGATGTGCACCATTCTCTTCCACTACTAATTTTTACCATTTTCTATGAACTGTGAGAAAACACTATCAAATGGACATAAAACAAGTGTTTGCAATTCAATATGTTTACAGCCTCATCTGTATACTGATTATTTCACTATACACAACTCATCTTGGGCAATGTCTTTGATGTTGATTTTATTCAAATCTTAGTCCTCTTGTATTCCCTCTAGTTCAGTTTTACTGCCCCACTTAGTAGGCTGTTTGCATGCGGCAGGCTTTGCAGAGGAATGAAACGGCAGAAAAGTTCCAACAAATAAATGACCGAATTGAAGCAGAAATTTGTGTACTTCAATATGAAAAGCTTGAGATATCAGATGAAGTTCGAGAACAGGTAATTTCATCAAACTTTGCCTGAAATTTGACTTCATCATAAACAATTTGTTAGAAATCAAAGCCCTGATTTTTTAGACTATCAATTATCGCTTGATTGATGCTTATTTAATCTTAAATCTTTCCTTTTCTTATCTCCTGTTGTGTCTAGGATTAGGAAAGAATCTCTACTCATTTATTCTGATTATAGTAATTGCTGATTATGTGCTCTCTGCCTCTTTGTTTTGTACTCTTCTCAATAATAATAAGAGAGTGAATTCATTCATAGAATTCTCACAATTTACTTGTGATTCATACTTTTTATTCATACTAATCATATTTGACTGCTGTGCATTACAACTAAGACAATGATAAATTGATAATATTTGCCCAAGAGAAATGGCTGTATTGATTCTTGGATTGTTATTTACCATTGTTTTGACAACTGTCTTAACTGTTCCAGATTGAACTTGTGCATGCTCAGTTTAAAAGAGCAAATGCTAGAACTGAATTAGCTGATTTACAACTAGATTTGGATTTAGCTGTAGCACAAAAAGAAAAAGACCCCGATCCTGAAATACTCAATAGGCTTTCTGAGAAGTTGCATCTGAAGACTATAAATGACCTCAAGGAAGAATCAGCTGAATTACATGACTTGGTGATCACAAGTGGTGGAGAACTAGGGGACTCTCTTGAGATGATGTCATCTCTTCTTAAGAGACTGGAGAACTGTGTGCTCTATGAGAACCCTGAAGTTGACCCCCGTGAGGGTGAAAAAATTTCAATGAAGCACAGATCTCCTGTAATTCCAGATGATTTTAGATGTCCAATATCTCTTGAACTAATGAAAGATCCTGTAATTGTCTCTACTGGACAGGTATAACCCTGAGATTGTTTAGCTTGTGAGATAGCTTTGTTAGTATTTGTTAAGGTTATTTATAAATAGTTATATTTTGCAGACATATGAAAGGTCCTGTATTCAAAAATGGCTTGATGCTGGGAACAAAACATGTCCCAAGACACAGCAAACACTTTTGCACACAGCCCTAACCCCTAACTATGCTTTGAAGAGCCTGATTGCTTTGTGGTGTGAAAACAATGGTGTTGAGCTACCAAAAAAGCAAGGGAGCTGTAAAACAAAGAAATCTGGAAGCAGTCTTTCAGATTGTGATAGAGCTGCTATTAATGCTTTATTGCATAGGCTAGCAAATGGTGATATGGAACAGCAAAGAGCTGCAGCTGGGGAGCTCCGATTGCTAGCTAAGAGGAATGCTGATAATAGAGTATGTATTGCTGAGGCAGGAGCAATACCGCTTCTTGTAGAGCTGCTGTCTTCCTCAGATCCTCGAACTCAGGAGCATGCTGTCACAGCACTTCTCAATCTGTCCATCAATGAGAGTAACAAAGGAACAATTGTAAATGCAGGAGCTATACCAGACATTGTAGATGTACTGAAAAATGGCAGTATGGAGGCCAGAGAAAATGCAGCTGCAACTCTATTTAGTTTATCGGTTCTAGATGAGTACAAGGTTGCAATAGGAGCAGCTGGGGCTATCCCTGCTTTGATTAGCTTGCTTTGTGAAGGCTCTCCTAGAGGTAAAAAGGATGCTGCTACAGCTATTTTTAACCTTTCTATCTATCAGGGAAACAAAGCTAGAGCTGTAAAGGCTGGGATAGTAGCTCCACTAATGACATTTCTTATTGATGCTGGAGGTGGGATGGTGGACGAAGCACTAGCTATACTGGCAATCCTTACAAGCCACCCCGAAGGCAGGACAGCTATTGGTCAAGCTGATCCAATTCCTATTCTAGTTGCGGTTATACGAACTGGTTCTCCACGGAACAGGGAGAATGCTGCTGCGGTGTTGTGGTCGCTTTGCACTGGAGATCTTCTGCAATTGAAACTGGCAAGAGACCATGGTGCAGAAGAAGCACTGCGGGAATTGTCAGAAAATGGCACTGATAGGGCCAAAAGGAAAGCGGGAAGTATATTAGAACTCTTGCAAAGAATGGAGGAGGATGATAATTTGCTCAAGTCTTAATCTCATTTTCCTTGATGATTAAAGTTGATTTTTCTTTGGGTATTATGGCCATTACAAGCTTTTTCCGAAGTTAATATCCGTACAGTTGATCTTCAAGGCATATTATTCCACATCAGTCAGGTGCATTCAAGATTATAATCTCAGTGTGTTTCCCACATAATCATTATCATTGGCATAGCTTGTAGATGTCCAAAAATATTCTGTAATGAGTATAATCTAGTTCATGTGAGTAGGATTTGAAAGGGGTGTGGGAACGTGGTAATTAATTTGGTTGCCATTTGTCTGTAAAGGGAAATCTTGTATATTCGCTGTTGATGATGATGGCTAGAGGTGCTATAATTGCCCAAGTTTATGACGGCCTTAACCGTAAAGGTGACTGGAATTCTTGATATTGATTTATTGCAAGTTATTAAATTATTGTGAATTTGTGGGTATTGCTCATCCCCACTCCCATATTGCATATGCTTTTCAACTCATAATTTAACTTCCCAACTGCAATTCAGTGAGCCAGAAGTTAAATAAGACATAGCTTTGAGGAAGTAGGGTAGAATAAGATGATATTCATTCAGTGTTGTTAACTGATGGCTTGCTGGTTTGACTTGCGTGTGTTCCTATTCCAGTTGCATGTGTGATTTCATCGTGTCATGTCACCTTTATCTTCATTTTTATCCTAGGTTCCCAAGGTTTGTTAAAACTTCAGCTTTAGTTATGGGCATGGGCTATAGGATGACTGGAAGTGGTGTTTAACAAATCATCAACTCTAAAAAGGACTAATTATGTCTTGGCCTAAGAAAAAATTGACTGAATTATGTGATGAATAAATTACCGATTGAAATGTTAGGAACACAAGTTTCGGAGAGCACTTTATGAATTTATGCTATGTTTGGTATAAAGTAAGAATAGGAATGAGAATTGAAATAGGGATAAGTATGGGAGAGGTGCTTTATTAACCCTGTTGATATTCCCTTAACAATAATCAAGTAAAACAGTGAGGATAGGAATTCAAAAAGATAATTATGGTGTTTTAAAAAAAAATATTATATTAACTAACTTTAACATCCTTAATATACTCAAATTAGTTAATTGGGTTTTACGTTAAAGACCATGAGTAATAGACTATTAGATTTTTAATGTTGTTTTGCACACGTGGAAGTTGTAATCTTAATAGATGATTAACTTAGTTATACTTTGTATATAATTGAGGGCAATATATGATCTTTCAAAAAGATTACTCAAAGCTGTTGTTATTGTTGAGTAGCATTTGATAAAACGTAGCAATTTTGCTCCTCTCCATTAAAAACACTTGTGTTGATTATCAAAAAATTGACATTGATAATTAACATTTTTAACAATAAAGGCATATGGCTCTCTTATGACACTTCCAGACAACATCAAAATTAAAAAACTTCACAAACAACATTACCCAAATGAAAACTTTTAAGATAAATTTACACATTAACCTTTTCTATTTTGATAGCGCCTGACTAGTTGGCTTTATATTATGTTATGTAGATTTGGAGAAATTATCGGCGCATTTTCTACATGGAATTCTCAGCTCTGGCTGCATGGTCAGGCTGCTTATACGTATAATTTGCGTTTTGAGAGGTTGATGATTCATATTCTATACTTCATTACGATCAATGGGAAATGCAAAATTCCTTGACGGGAGCAGAGCAATCGCAGTCGCATCATTTCGAAAACAGGCTATTGGGTCAAAACGGACAAAATATCATTACAATTTACAAATATGATCAAACATTTTACTTCATTACAAAACATTTACGTATGATATCTTTCCAGAGACAACTAGTTATCTTACACATACGGTATCTACACTACAGGCTGAGTTAAGCTTTGTTCCCAAGTGTTGCCAAAACCGAAACCTTTCCTGCATCAATTACCAGGCACTATCATCAAGAACTGTTGTTCCCTTCCAGCCACTCCTGCAGCTTAGCTTCCTTATCAGCCTTGAAATCATCATACTTTTCTGATACCAATAATAACTTACTCCCACAATCAGCAGTCCCAGTCTCTTCCGGTGGTTGAGATTCATCTTCAACCTGGCTTGACAGAGGTAGCTCATTGGTTTCCATTCCTTGTAGAGATGAAGCAGTGCTTGCAGATAATGCTGGAATAGTGTACAGGAGAGGCTTGTCATCCTTGTGATCCATTGCTTCCCAAGGATCAATTTGTAGCCACTTCATACTGCTAGCCTTCTGTTTTGCTGACTTAAGAACACTGGAAATATAGTTACCCTTTTTTTGACTGCCCTCTTGAGCATAAAATGGAGAATTGCCCCAAGAGCTAGTTCTTTCTGTCAGGAAATCTGAAGTCCATGGTTGGATTATTCCTCGTTTTGATTGTTTTGTTGTCATAGTTACAAGAGATTTTTTGATATCTCCGATCATCTCACTAGCTATGGAGAATCCACACTCTTTCATAGATCTCAGCATAGTGATAGAGTCTTCAAAATCTTCTGTGTGCAAAGTTGTTTCATGAGATTTCTCAGCAACATTGCTTTTAAGTTTGAAGACATTAGGCACTGCATTTTGAGCGTGTTGCTGGACAAAGAAAAGCCCAACTGATGGTTCATTAGCCGCAAATTTTATCATCTCCGCCAAGCATTCACTTATCTCCACAAAACCATCAACAGTGGAGAACTCATGCATCTTCCCAAAAGTACATTGTAGTTCATCATTCAATGTCCGGAAAGAAAGAAAGAAAATCAGCTATACTGTACTACGGGAGAAACAAACAAGAGCAACAAGTCCAATCAATTGATACTTGATGATATAGTAGCTCAAATTGCCAAACCACAGTCAAACTTGTCACACTTAGTCTTAATTCTAAGTTGGAGAATATTTTCTTTTCATATAAATAGTTTCAATTGAAATAAACCACATACAAGTAGATGTACAGTATAGTTGAACACAGAAACTCTACTAGTTTTCTGCTGTATCAAGCACACTGTAATCCTTTCCATCAGTTCAACTGCCAGCCATCAGCTACGGTTAGAATGGTATTAAGAAAGCAAAGATGGCCACACAGTGCCAGAATCATGCTACAGCCTGAGCAGTAAATTGCACACGAAGCGCTTGGATTTGAGTCATTTGACAACAAAAGATTTCGATATGAATCACATTAAAACTCCACACTCTCTAGTGATATTAAGCTGAAAATTTCAAATACAAATTCTTTACAATCAAATGCACATGATGAAACGAAACTAATAAACCCACTGCCATTTATCGGTGAGAATGAGGATAGCAAATCTTTGCTGGAGAATATGACCTCGAACGGGAAATATTATTGAGTCGAAAGATATTAGAAAAGTAATCAAATGCAAGAACAAACATGGGAAGGAAACCAAATAGCAGTGATGGAGAATACCAAAGAAAAGGGGGAACGGGAAGGAGAAAGAGGGAGAAATCGAAATATAAGGGCGAGAGGGAAGAAGGACAAGGGGGAAAAAATTTGGGACTGCACAGAATCTGCACTTCCTTGACAAAGGGGAAATGTACCACTATTTTTATCAAAAAAAAAAAAAACGAAAACAAAAAGTTTGACAACCGTAAAAGAAATAAAACTCTTATCAATCAATTTCTTAAAAGTTCTCAAAAATTATCCTCACACATATTTGAAGTTAACTAATAATATTTCAAACAAATAGTCACTTTTAACATCGTTCCCATCTCACCGAAAATTTGAACCAATTTGTCAAAACAACGTACAGCACATCAATTTCGAGTCTGTGAATTGGAAATAACGGGAGTCTGATCCTTCCTTTTATCGTTGAATGAAAAATATTAAAAATTGAAAGAAACAGTGACTACTCCTATGACTTAGATAACATGTAATTTTCCTCAAGAATCAGTATAGAGGGAGGAAGCTTGAAACAAGGGCTAAACGATTAATAAAGAAATGAGAGGAAATAGAAAAATAAGGCTCACTGGAGCTTGCGCGGCCGCGAAGACGCTGGAATTGTCGAGGATCGGAGCGAAAAAGTCTATATAGACGGGATCGATGAAGAAAAATGTAGAGACCGAATGAGAACAAGACTAAGACGCATCTGGAACAGGATACGAAGGCGCACCTAACTGGCCAACAAAAAAACTGCAACGACCTCATGTGCCACCTAACCGTCATTTTTCGATACAGTGGCCAAAAAATTAAACAAAGATAGAAACAAAAAGTTCAGAGTGAATTTTGCTCTGCATATTTTATTGAAATCTAATTTATAAGAAGGGTTTAGGTGAAAAAATACTTACAAACCTTTTTTACATGATAAATCTTTTTTAACTATTAAAGTGATCATAAATTTTAAAAAATAGGGTAAAAGTAACACTTTCGCTAAATTCAAGGTATAACCCGGTATAACCCGAGGTGACCCAATCTAGTCTGGTCTAATGAAAAGCAGCCTTATAACACAAAAGGACCAGACCAAACCTACTAGTCAGGCTGAACCGGGTTTAAGACCAGGTTCTTAGTCTACATGGTCTAGTCTGGTCTAACCCGAATCATATATTTTCTATAAAAGAAATTAAGTGGACCTGCACGAAACTCCACCATCATTATAACAAAAAAAAAAAAAAAGTCTCACTCAATCCTCTCTACTTAACTCACGTGAACTACACACCCCTGATCCCTCACTTCTTTTCTCATTAATACGACACCCTCTTCACATCAAACCCACTTCAATCTCACCTCCCTCACCTTTGCTCCCTCACATCAGACCTACTTTATCAATCTCACTTCCCTTACCATAAAAAATCTCACTCAATCCTCGCTTCCTCGCCTTCAATCTCGTTTCATGCTTGCTTCCTCAACCTCGCGACGTTGTTGTTCCCACCTTAGCGTTAATCACTTCATCCTTGCTTCCCTTACCCTTAATCGCATAGAAACTCCATTGTTAATCACTCACCTCGGCATCGATCCCTATAGTCCTCCTCTCGGCGTCAATTCCTCTGGTCTTGTGCTGCTGCTAGTCCTCCTCTTGGCGTTAATCCCTTTAGTCTCGTGCTGCTACTAGTCTATCTTATCGTTGTCTTCTTCTTTTCCTTAATTTTCGTACAATTCTTCTTCCTATTTTTTAGCTGGTGTGAACAAAAAAAAATAGATATCTTGGACTAACCAAACCAATCCATCAGTTTGGTAAACCTAGTCTGGTCTAACTCGAGTTTGGGTTGTTACCAGACTAGACCAGACCTCGGGTTGCCTTTTTTAGCCTAAGGTTTTAACCAGACCAAACCTCGGGCTAGCCTCTAACCCGGATTGGTCTGGTCCATGATCATCCCTAGCCATGGAAAAGTAGCTTTTTTTGCAATCTGACTTATGCAAACTTAAAATTAGGTAAAAGTCAGATTGTGTAATATAATTTATATTTGGATTGGCGGTAGCATAAGTGCTTTTCTGAAATTGAAACTTGTTTAGATTAGCGGTAGCATAAATGACTTTTGTGATAATTACACTCTCTCTTTCTTAAAATCATAGTTATAAAAAAGTGAAAAAAGTTAACTTGAAAAATTTGTCAATGCTAAAATACATAATTTGATCAAATAATATTACATAACTTATTGGATTGTCCCATACAATTTGGTCTCTAATTGTATCATTAATATAATTCATTTAGGTTGAAGATGGCGTATCATAATTTGTCGAGGATGGCTCTTTATCTAGACTATTATTATCTAAAATTAAAATCACAGTTATTAAAAGGTGAAAAAAGTTAACTTGGAAAATTTAGCAATGCTAAATACATAAATTGATCAAATAATATTACATAACTAATTGGATCATATGTTCCATACAATTTGGTATCTAATTGTGTCATGAATATGATTCATTTTGGTTGAAGATGGCGTAGCATAATTTATCGAGGATAGCTCTTCATCTAGACTATTATGATCTATATTACCTATATTCTCATTTTCAGCTTCCATGAAATTAACATCACTTTGAGATTTTCTCTTAATAAAATTATGTATGGTTATTGTTGCACAAACTATGTGGACTTGTGTTTAGTAGTTGTATTTGCGCATTCTTTGTAAGATTTCAAATATATTCTTCCACACTTCAAAAGTCCTTTCTATAGTGGACCTCAAACTTGAATGATAATAATTAAAGGTCTCTTTATGATTTCCAAATCCATGTTAAAGCCTGAATTCTAGCAGGTGATAACGCTTACATGAAAAGACACTTTTTAGAAAAGTACTATGAACAGTACTATAAACAAAATGAATACTCCATTCTGAAGTATTTAATTTTAGGAGAACTGGTACTTGGACCGAACGAAGTTTTGAAAAAGCACTTTTCAAATTTGTACTTTACATTAGGTTGTTTATTATGAAATGTTGTTTTTGTTGTTCATACTTTACGGTCAATTGACATAACTATTATATATGTGTTTTCGACTAATGTAAAGTTGGAAGACGAATCGTTTGTAAGTGTTACATGAAGGTTGTTTCAAAAGAACTGTTACTTCTGTCATTAAATAAATTACGATTATTAACTATAACTATTATTTGTGTTTTTGCAAATTCTGCCTCTCAATACATGATGGTGCGCTTAATTAACTGTTACTTTTAAGCATTATCTATTCTTATGTGACATCTGCCTCGAATACATGACATTTATTAGTTGTAACCGTTATGTGTTATGTGTTATAAATGTTCAAATCTGCAATAGTGTATCTAGGCTGTATCAATCTCATATGCCTTCGACCTTTTGCTTTAGTTCATGAAACTTCAAAATGAAGTTGTCAAAATCTCAACCTTTGAATTTAGTGGGAAAAACCGGAAAGAAATAAATTACTCCTATAAAAAGTTGTTGTTGTTGTTGTGGAGGTGCAATTTATTTCAAATTTTCTATAACTGACTTTACTAATTTATGTCAGAATTATTCCCAGCATGGGATTTTGATTTAAGCCAGATATATGTTAGGCTCATGGGATGCGTTAAAAATCTAATGGTGATTTAAGCATTTTAACATTGCATCTAATAATTTTTTCATAAAAATCATAATAATTTTTTCATTTTGTGTAGTATGCATGTTGGGTTCATAGTAATTTTTTCATATTTAATGGTAGATATATTAAGAGGGTGCAGGCTAGGTTAATGGTCATTTTTTAATATTTAATTGTGGGAATATTATTTGATGGGATATTTTAATATTTTTTTAATAGTGGAATATAATTTTTTAAATTTTTTAATGGGGAATATTTTTTAAATTCCTATATTATTACTTAATTTTTTTCATATTTAATGGTAATAATTATTTAATATTTAACAACGTTCATGGGTGGACACTTTGGCCAATTTTGCAATAATGTTTTTCTCACTTGATTACAAGATGTCTGCATCCTCATTCATCAGTCCTAGTAGTGTAATCCTGATTACATCAAATGATGTAATTGGGATTACAAAATGTGATCCTCTTTACATTATATAAGCACAACCAAACGTCGTAATCAGTCTATTACATCATGATTATATGTAATCTTCTTCCATGAAATCGTACCAAACTAGGTATTAGTGTTTGGAATTTTAATTTGCAAAAAGGAGACATCCCACTTTTATGCGTTTCCAAAGAATTAAAACATGTTCTTTAGCCATGTGCTTGTACTTTTTCTTTCTCAAAAGTATGAGGCCTCTAGAATGTCAATTCATGTCTGATATACTCCTATAAAGTGTTGGATGTTGAAACTACAGAAAAGAAATGGTTTGTGGTTGATGTTATTTACAACAAATTAAAAGTGCCCAATTCAACTTTGAGAAGCTGGCCAAAATAGGGTGCTTCTTATGTCCTTGTCAACATTGAGATGGCATTATTTCTAAGGTTGGCATAAATCTCTAGTAATATAATTATGGAGGATAGGGATGATTATTTGAGAACTGAGCTTTAACTCACTTTATACCCCGGCAAGGCCACATAGATTGTGTAATACCCTGAATTTTGAGACTCAAGGCTAGAGAATAAGCCTGAGATTAGTGGATTGCTAAGCCCTATTTTAGCAAGATCTCAAATTATGATTAAGGGTTAATGACTCTAAAAGTGGATGTAGTTAGTGATAAATAACCCTTTTGGATAATATGATGTGATTTGGCACTCGAATATGATTCATGTGTGTTGTGTGCAGCGCCGAAACCCTGTATTTGAGTTCAATTGTGGATTAACATCCAAATTGACTTAGAATAGAGGGAAGAATTGAATGGGGTATTGTGTTTGAAATGGTGTCATAGTGTGTTTTGATATCATTGAAATTGGTTTGGAACTTTGAAATGAAAATGTTGCAATGTTAGGTTTTGAAATGTGAATTGTGTTGACATGTTGAGATTGTTGTGAAAACATGTCAATGAGATGTGAATTTGATTGATTTGGTGTTTCCAATGGATTCCTTGTGAAAATTTATGTGGGAATGATGTTTGGTATGAAAATGGAACCATTGGAAGCAAAGATGCAAAATCTGAAATTCTGTCCAGTGAAACTCTATTCTGGGCAGTCTTCTCGTGTGGATGTTTTGACTAGGTAAATGATGTCAGAAAATTATCACACTTTCCAGTCGTAAATTTCACATCCCAAGATTCAAAATGGACATATAATTTGTGCCATTTCGTTTTGGGAACTGGGAGATATGACTGTCCAAAGTTTGAGGTCGAAAATGGACTCTGTTTTGGGGCAGTGATGAAATTTGTGTAATTCTGGAATTTTGTGGTGATTTCTGGTAATGGCTCATATTGTTTCAATGAATAGGACTTAAATACCTTTCATTTGGCTTTGGAATCACCTCATTTTGATTTTTCTAGAATTAGTTATGATTTTTCAAAGTTTGGGCAGAAAATCTGCCAGAAAATCTGAAAATGGGAATTATGACATCATCTCAATAAAAGATGACATCAGCATGGAATTAAATATTTACTCATCTTCTTCAGCTCTCATTTTCTGTCGTGCTGAAACAGCTGAAACTAGTGAGAGAAAGTTGAGAGCTCTTAGAGAGAGAAAGCTGAGAAATCTCGCAAGGTAAGCCAATTTCTCCGACGATCTAGCTCCTAACGCGTATAACCTTGCTTATAAGGTTCTCTTTCATGTTCTTTAAGGTGTTGGAAGCTCAATTTTCATAGTTTAAAAGGGGCTAGGGTTCAGCCATATTGAGTAAAAGTTAGAGGGAGCTTGAGGTAACTTGCGAAACTTCAATCTTTGATTGTTCTGGCTGCTATGGTTGATTTAATCGGTGAAATTTCACCGGATTGTCTTTGTTTCTAAATTGGGAAAATGGGTTGGCCTAGGTGTTATGCTACCTAAATTGATACTAAATGGTAGTTCTAACCCAATGTAATGGTCAATAAAGTGGTTAGGAGTAGAAAGGAACGCGTTTACGGAGCCGAAACCGAAAAACCCCAATTTTTCCCGGGGAATTGAGAATTTTGGCCAAGCCTAGTTTGGAGGGGTTAGAGATGGATTTTAAATGATTTAATGATTCCATTGAGTTCAGGAGCGAAAATTAGGTGGGGTTACAGTTAGTCACTTTTTCGGAAAAGGCCAAAAAAGTATAATTACGAAAACGCCCCTGAAACCCTTAAAGTGGGGCTGCCAAGGATAAATTTGTAAATTGACATTGAATTTGATAATTCCGAGTCAGGAAATGGATTCCTTGGGCGAAAATATGTAAGAATAGCCCATGTCAAAGTTTCAAGAAAAGTACAGCCGGACCGGGTACGGCGGGGCCGGGCCGGGTCCCCGGGGGTATTTTAGTAAATTTTCAATATAGCCTCATATAACCCCCAGAAACACTATGGAAGTGTCTAAATAGTACATTTGACATTGTAGGATCGAATGTAAAGCCCCGAGTTGCTGGCATACAAATCGAGGAGAAAAGACTGGAGGTAAGGGACTTACCTTACTTGCATGTATTTGATATCTTTACTTGTGTAATGATGTATGTGATTGCTTTACTTGATTTTGTGGAGCATATTTGAATAAATAAAGCTCTGTTTCTGTTTTGCTGTGGCCATAGTTTTGTTACATGAAACATTAAGCATGCAAAAATGTCATTATGGGGCATGCATCTAGATAAAGCTAACATGTCATACACATAGCATCTATCATGCATGCAGTATGGTATCTGTTTCCTACTGAGGTTCTCTCGAATCTCACTCTCCCCTACCAACAATTTAGACAGGGCAAGTGGCTCGTGGAGGGAGCGGCTAGGACTCCTTCGAGATGAGAATTGGTAGTTGGTTACCAATGAGTTGTGAAGACTGTATATGATTCGGTTGAATATATGGTTATGAATTTGAGATGAGATTGTGTAATCCCCATTTGAAGAATTGTAATAGGCAATTGTGCCTTGTGTATCTTTAGCGAAGGTATGTACCCGGGATTGCTGGGATGATTATGTTGTGCAGTATGATATTTATATGAATGTTATTTATCTTCGCGTAGTAATTGCATTCGAAATGTGAATATGGGACCAAGTTAATTAGATTTTAAAAGGTATTTTTGAAAACCCTATCTCAAGGATGGGATTTTTAATGATTTATTATTATTATTGGTCTCTATTTCATTTTAATCGCGTATTTCGGATATAATTACGGAAGGGGTTACAGATTGGTGAACCAAATTGGTGTTAGACGTTAACCTGATGAGATTTTTGCGTAGAGGTAGCAATTCCGATGATATTTATGAATGAAAGATGTGTAATGGAGCGTGTGGGCCATGGTGATTATGAACACTAAGTGCCAAATTTGCCCCTTTAGTCGAACTCACTTAAGACCTCATAAGCATTGCTTTTGGAAGAAAAGTCCAAACTTGAACACCATATGCAGAGATAATGGCAGAGTTTATGTGCTGATTAAAATCAAGGTATTGTGACATTGTTAACTTATTCTCTACAAGTTGGTAGATTATTTCTGTTGGAAGTGTTATTATTGTGCATAATAAGAATATATTAATTTGGTTAAATAATTGGTAACCTATTTGTTTAATTTGTTCCCACAATGTTATCTCTCCTTTATTCATAGATTTTAGTGTGTTGTATGCTAATACCATTGTTCTTATTGTCAATGTTTTGAAGCTTATTATGATATTGCAATAACGGTTGCGCTTTCAAGTATGTGCAGTTTTATAAATGAGCTGTCCCTTCCCGTGCGTTGCACGGGGTATTTTGAATTCCAGCTGTTAAGTCATTATTAAGACGATCTTATTTCCGTCAATATTGAACGACAGCAATGAAAATAATTGATAAAGCGAATAATTATTGCGCAATAGAGCGGATCGATCGTACCAATGTTCAGTCCATGTAAACAAACATGTATATACATGAAATTGGGAGGAAAATGATGATAATGAACAGTTACAATTGTCATTACTGGTTCTAGCAGATCAAAACACATTTCTAAACACTTCCTTGTATACAACATTCTTAGTTGTATTAATTGGCCTATTTGCATCTTCTCCCACGACAATCTTCAGACCATCCATGCTTCGTACCCTTGATAATGCAACATATAGTTGGCCATGTGTGAATATTGGTTTTGATAAATACAATCCAACACGTCTCAAAGATTGGCCCTGACTTTTGTTAATTGTCATTGCAAATGAAAGTGTAATTGGGAATTGTCTCCTTTGCATGCGAAATGGCCATCTAGATTCAGAAGGATTCATGTCCATCCTATGTATCAACACCTTTTCATTTGGCCTAGAACCATTTAGGGAGACCGCTTCAATAACCTTGTTCCCTATCATAGACACACGTAGTCGTGTTCCATTACATAATCCTGCTGCTTGATCAATGTTCCTCAGTAACATGATTGGTGCTCCAACTTTTAGTACAAGCTTGTGAGGTGGCAAACCTGAAGAAGTGATAGTGTTCAAGAATTCTGTTGTGTAGAGGTTGTCAAAACTGTCCGAATCTTCAGTTGATTTGCAAACTGAATCACAGCTAAGAAACTCAAATTGATCTCCTGGTAGCATAGAGCACATGTGCTCATTG
This sequence comes from Inga oerstediana, assembly GCA_963210345.1. Classification (NCBI taxonomy): domain Eukaryota; kingdom Viridiplantae; phylum Streptophyta; class Magnoliopsida; order Fabales; family Fabaceae; genus Inga; species Inga oerstediana. The sequence continues at coordinate 92,887,347 of OY723399.1, read as the reverse complement.
ACCTTAGCAACCATTTCAATGGTTGGGGCTAGGATTGCTCTATCATTGAAGTACTCATTGACTGTAAGATTATGCAGAAGGTCTTCATATGTTGAATGGACAATTGCATTTAGTGGATCATGGCTATCTTGTACAATCACTTCCTGTGGGATTTCTATATCAGCAACACCGTCAACAGAGTCACCTACATTACCATCACCAATATCTAGTAACCATCTTGAAAACCATTTCATTTTTTCGTTAACACTACTATCAGTTGAAGCATTGAGCCTCATGTTTTTTGTTAAACGAAAAACGGTACAGTGCTTCCATAAATGCGATGAATTTATGCAAGCATTTACTATGGATGCTCTTGTTCCTTTCGGAATAACAGGAAGTATTTGCCTGAAATCTCCACCCATAACGATGCATTTACCTCCAAAAGGCCTTCCACAATGCATTATATCCTTTAGTGTCCTGTCAAATGCTTCAATACAATAACGCTGGACCATAGGAGCCTCATCCCATATAATTAACTTCGTGCTCTTAATTAGGTTTGCTAATGGAGAGTTTTGCCAAATTGAGCACATTGAGGACTCAGTAATTTGTATTGGTATTGCAAACCTTGAGTGTGCTGTCCGTCCGGAGGGTAGTAATGTTGCAGCAATCCCGCTTGATGCAATAGTAAGGACTATATCTCCTTTGGCACGAATTGTAGACGCCAAAGCATTCCATAAGAATGTTTTGCCCGTACCACCATATCCATAAACAAAGAAGAAACCACCGTCAGGTGATTCCAATGCTTCCATTATGTTGTCATACACAGCCCTTTGATCTGCATTTAGTGCATGAAAAAATGTTTGCACTTCTGACATTAAAGCCTCTCTATCATAACTTAGCTCCTGCATAATAAGATGGTTGCTTACATCAATGGTTGGTAATGCATTTGGTATTGGGAGTGTGTTGAAGTCATGTAAAGTCTTCCCATTAAGCCGTAGAAGGGCATCAATTTCTTTCAATGCTGCTTGTTCCTTTGCACTCTCTGGAACTTGTGAACCTAATTTGGTTGACATAATATATGTATGAATATTTTTCTTAATAATAATACGACACAAATATTAAACGTGAAATATGATGATTTAGAAACCTTTAATCATGAAACGAACCTGAATTGATTTGCCTTTCCCGGTGAATGTAGAGCATATCATCAGAAAGCAATTTAGAGGTTTCTTTCCAGACATAATCAGGACGTTGCAAAGAACCACAAAGCAACATAGTAACAAATAGCTTCCTTAAGGAATGACCAGATGCCCAAAAAGATGCTTCTTTCAAAGCAGCAACATATTCACTGTCATCATCCAACATACCATATGCAAAACATGCCTCTTTGAATGTTTTGTATTTTATCCCATCAAATGTTTTTATCTGATCAAAAGAACTGGGGCCACGTACTTGTGTTAGAAGGATACGCAGGTAATATAGTTCACCAGCAGATGGTGAAACATGAGCCATTCTACCTACAGAGAATCCTCTTTTCCTTCGTTTCCATTGTCGCTTATCCCTCTGATATACATAGTGGTTTGGGAATTCAGAGTATGTAAGCGTTGCTGCAAAAGTGTCATTACCATTAATTTTCATCCATGACAGAAATTGTGATTCACAAACACGTGGTTTGTCCATTAGTTCGGAGATGTCATCTGTACTGGAGTAAATGACAAATTGTTGATTTGGGAGATGAAAACTGAGTCGTTCAACAGCAGGGTACCTATGGTGAATGTTAAACCCAAAAATCCGCCAAGATGCTTCACAGGCTGAAATGTAACGATAGTTATAATATTGTTGTATCTCATCAATGACTTTTCGACCTGTCCCATCCGTGGTACTATCAAACAATCCAACCACAACTCTATCATTTCCCTTGCTAATATACTTGAATAAGTATTTAATAGCAGTTGACTGATTGCATTTTTCAACATTTATGTGTGCTTGAAACATTTGTAGTATGATAGGATTATAAGGCACAACGTACCGGTTGTCTAAAGGGATTCCTTTTAACTGAATTGATTTTCCATCATCCCTCCGCCTATATGTTGGATAACCATCATCATCGATTGTTGTATGCTGATTAAACCTCTTTGGGAAATACTTTGTGCATTTTTTTTCTTTCATGCATGGAGCATTATGCCTACTTGTTCCACAGGGGCCATGAATCATGAATTTCTTAACTAAGTCATACAGAAGTGGTGAGGACTTATCATCGGGTATTTCTGTACAAATCATCTTGTCGATCAACTCAGGATCTTTTATCTTATCGTTTGCGTCTAGGAACAACAGGATATGTGCATGAGGCAAGCCTCTCTTCTGAAATTCGATAGTGTATACCTCTGGGACATGGAAAAGAAGAAGTAATAGTAAGTGGATCTGAAGTGGCATTTGAATAAAAGAATGGTAGTACAATTACATATGTTAAAACCATACCTGCACGAATAGTTCCAAAAATCTTGTCTCTCTTCAACACCTTCATCAATGATGCAAGCTTCATACTCATCACAAAATCGTGTTATTTCAGGCCATGCTGGATTGCAAGTGAAAGTAATGAACAGGTCTGGATAACCAACATTACAGCATATGGCCATTGCATCTTGGTAATTCCTGATCATATATCTTGCTCCTCCTGTGAAAGATGAAGGCAGTATAATCCTTTTTCCTATCGAAGAAGCATTTCTTTCTCCATTTATGACTGCATCGGATAATCCTTGGTACAAATCAGCTCTTAGATCCTTCTGGTGTGTCCTTACCCACAACAATCGTTGTGACTCAATCATCGTATACCCATCAACAATGAATTGTTGGAGCAACCTTGAAGCATGATGTAATGAGCAGAGTTCGTTAGCCCGAACCATTAATTTGTAGCTGAGGAACTCTCAAACACTAACTCTTTTACGTGTCTTCATGGTAATTAGTGTATTTTCTCGATGTTTAATGTCATCCCTATAACCATCTTCGCCAAAAGGAAAAAGTAGAGGGTATTGTAGAGGTAGGTATGAGGCATGTAATTCATTGATACGTTGAAGATTACCTTCATGTGTTTCTAAAATTATATCCCTGAAATGGAAATCCAAATCTATGTCACCCACTGTTAATGCTGCAACCTCTGAGGCAGATGGTAAATTGTACAATCGACCATCTTGTTGTCTACTTCCAAGCAAGATCATTTTCAATGCACTTGGACTGCTATTGCTAAGCATGGTTGATGCTAAGCGAAATTGCTTCACGTACGGATTGATGTCATCTAATTGGTTCTTTATTTGATCCACAATTAATGGATCAATGGACTCCTCCTTTTGATGCTTGCTATATTAACCAAAAAATATGAAAGGTTAGTAGATATATAGTGTTAAAAGGAACAATGGCATAAGTTAAGATTAGACAATTTACGAACCTAACAGCAGCTATTCTATTGGAGACTTTATTATCAGTGTCATGAATGTAGAGTTGAGAATACACAGGGCTCGCTCCTTCAGGTGGCATTAAATTGCCAATCGTATGATAATTCATACCCGACAACACAAATGTGTATGGTCCACCACCTGAATTTATTGAATGATCTATTTTTCCTCCCATTGATGTGAAAGAGAACATGTTGTTATACTGCCTTATATTTGAGTGGAAATTGCGAGACATTGCTGATTTTTTGTCAAAGAATAAGCTCTCAAAGAAATGTGGGGGCGTTTTGACAGGAGGTAACACAACCTTGCCTTTTAAGCAACATAGGGAAAATGTATCCACAATGTTTTGCTTACTATCTTTCTTCACCCTTTCATTAAACCAAAGCTGTGCATCACAAAACTTGCATTGATATATTGGGTCCCCTTCATCTGATTTGAAATGAACAATAATTAAAGTAAATGTCACCTATAATTGTATGAAAGTTGTATTTAGTCACTAAATGTAAAAAAGTGATGTACAACACTTACCTTGATGACAAACTTGGTCAGAGTGTTGTCCAATTCTTTCATTATTACTCGCACAATGTTGGTCTTGAGACTGGTGCGAATCTTGAGCTGTGTCCAACTCAATTATGAATAGTACTTTATTTGCAGTGTATAATTATTTAATAACTGGACTCATGTGTCGTAAAAGAAAAGATCATTTAGAAAGTTGTTGTTACCTGGACAAAGTTCAGATTCGTCGTCCTCAGAGTTGCTTGCTTCACAGTGTTCCAACTCAAAATTGAACTCAATGTTCTGATAATATTGTTGTTGTTGAGCAGCTAATGCACGAAAAAAAACATGGCACACAATTTACTTTAAGTAATTATTTAACATATTCAGCAATTACCCATATAGCTATATAATGAATCCAATATGCAGATGACAGGAACTCTGAAAATATACGTTAACACGGAATGAGGGTCAAATTATTTATTTAGGTAAATGTGATGGTTATATGCAATTATAAATGATTAGTGTATCTAGTTGGAATGAAGGAAAATGAGACCCAAGTGACAGCATATGGTAGTATGCATTCGTTGGATGTAATTAAAAGTAAACGGGTTACGGAAAAGTTAAACTATGATGGAGAAATAATAAGATAAAGGGAAACAACATTTCATGAATGTTTGTAATGGCATTGAATAGCTAACCAATGGGGAGCGTTTGGGAAATTGTATTTTGGTAATCAGAACTTTGACTAAGGTATATTGTTGCATCCTTCTTTGTCCTTCTATCTTGAACATGGAATTTAGTTTGCTGTAAGCCACTCCGTCTGGCACTTTTACGCGTGAAAATGTGATCCAAAGAGGCATTGACAACATCATCTGAATGTAAACATGTATATTTTTAATGCACGATTTTTTCTATTGCCTTCCTTTCACCCAACAAATAAGACTAAACAAAAATATGTTAAATAAAATGAAGACACATATGACAGACTGCAGACTGATGAAGTGGTAAATGCAATAAACCATTGAACCGAATCTAAACCTGCATAATGGCATACCAGTCAAATTACTGACCGCGGACGGATGAAGCCCACAGTGGCTATTAGAATGTTGTCCTTGGTTCATTGTGGTAGACATATTTTCACTTGCATCTTCATTTTGAGCAACATAATGCTCTAACGCACTCCGCCTTGCACTCTTATGTTTGAACACATGCTTTAAAGAATCACTGATGCTATCAGCTGCATGACAGAAAGAGTTTTGTATATATTGAGTTCAGTTATTCCTGAGACTATGTTTGAACTAATAAGGAAGGGAGAAATTTAATCTTGATAGAGGTGCATGAATGGTACCTTCATAACGTGTAGCTAAATTTGTTTGGGCATTACTTACGTCTTGTAAAACACTTGACCGCTTGCGTCTGCGTTTACAATCCAAATGGGTTTGAGAAATCTGTGTATGCAGTACAGACGGTTGTGTATAGGCCTGTTCCTGTGAGGATGGTGTGTTCTGGTATGATTGACCAATGAATTCACTGCTAATATTCTGTAAGGCATGGCATTGATGGGGGGCATGTTCTTCATTTATGAGGCTGCTCTTAATTCCATGAAATAGAGGCGTTGAGTTCTCTGTTACAATGAGGAGGAAATAACAGTAAGTTAGCAGGAAAAAAAAGTTGGGAAAAAAATTGGCATGGATATACAGAAGAGCAAACCTTTGTCCATAAGAATATGTGGTGTGGATGTGTTACTTTGAAAGTGTGGACTGATACTTTTGTCCATAGTTGGAAGCTATGCGGGGAGTTGTTAATCTGTGAGGAAGAAATGCCTTGTAGTCCAGCATGTATAGGTTTTCATAATGAAGGATCATTGGGAACATAGTCAATACATCAGGCGGCACATGTCAGTAATGAACAAATGGAACACATATGACCAAAACACTTCAAATGTATGACAATGACATTTGTAGAAATAGCCGCAGCTTGTCCAACACAAAAGTAATTTTAAATTGAAGGAAATGTGTATGGCAAGTTGGACAATGAAAATGCGATAAACATGTGGTTTGAAACATTAAGAACCATGTCATAACATTGATGTTTAGTTTCACAACACGAGTTTATAAAGGATTAATCTTCCAGAACTAAAAGATGGAATTATCAATGCCTATCTGATCTTATGGGTCTGTGTGGCAAAAGGGAAAGCGAGGGAATGGTTGAATTTTATGAGGTGGATTTAAAGAAATAGGAGAAGTGTGGTTATTAAAAAGTGGTGGTAGTATTTAAGCTAAGTGGGGAATTTTTAAAAAAACTTTTCTCAAGGATTGCTGCCACATGTAGGTTCATTGTGCCTAGATGTGTTTTCTTATTACAAATGTTCTCAGAAGTTGCTGGATCATGAGGCGAAAAAACGTTTTGCGTGAATTTTTAACTTTATGAAATTCAAAACTATTTAAAATACATTGAAAGCATTTTAACGATAATTCCAGTCCTAACTATAATGTTTTTAAATATTCGAAACTTATGATTATAGGACTATAAATATACACCCATATTAGTTTTATAGTTAAATGGAATTGATTGCAAGATAAAGGGAACAAACTGAAGTACATGAGACGTAAACAACGGTCACAGGTGTGCAGGGAAACAAAATGAAAAACTGATGCTGGTACAAATGACAAAGGATCACCTAATACTAACGTGCAGTAGAAAAGAAAGGAGGACAACAAAACAGCTCGGGCGGGTGCAATTTAAGATAACTTCTCCTGCTTTATCAGTTTGAGAATTCTCTCATCTTGATTTGATACTTTTGATTCCTGGCTCAGATAAAGGGATTCATCTTTTACTCCACTTCTCGTAAGGTAGGTTCTCCTTTTTCCTTTGGGAAGAGCTTGTGTACCAGGCTGAGTCAGGTCAATGCAAGTTGTATCCTCAACAACAATGGGATCTTTCCCACGTGTTGTTCCATCATGTACTGGTTGATCAGAAAGAGCATCAGTCGAATCACAATAGTCTTCAGATACGGTATCCTGATATGAAGGACATGACACGAAACTTAACAACGTTCACAACAATGGCATAATTTGAAAGTTCAAAGTAAAATGGAAACTGCCGCACCTGTTCAGACACATTGACAGGCAGCCCTCCATCCTGTAAATTGAAGTTATTAATGTACTTCAATAAGTAGTGTAAAAAATGGTTTCTAGATCGAGTCACGACAGTCAAATAGTAATGCAATCCCACCTCAGTAGAGACAGCATCAAACTGCTGCATCAAGTCTTCACACACTTTGAATTCACAAACACTGATGCTGGACCCTGGAAATTTCTTGTTGTAGTCATTAAGTTTGAGCTTCAGCAATATTTTCTTACCAATAGGATCCTCCACAGCTTTTGGGAACCCATTAGTTTTATGTTTCTGGAAGAGAGAAAATCATTTGTTCATATTCGCATCAATTAGTGTATAACATTAATACTGAGGAAGTAAATCAGTGACCTCAGGGACCAGGAGTTTCATTTGTACTGCATTCTTGTCCAACAACTGGACTGCAAGTTTATCCCAGAAAATAACTGAAGTTGATCCTGTCTCATCTTTGACAATGTAGTGCAGCTTCATCCTGTATACATGTAGTTGGTTATTGATTTTTGCTAAATATAAGTAGTTGCAGACATTCCTGGGAATGAGAGGTGTGGGAATGTACTTTGGCTCAAGTGAGGCTGGTGTGTTTCTACAACCGGGACATAGTAATGGACCATTAGGATTATTATCATCCTTGGGCTTGGGCTTTGAAGAACACTTTGAACACCCATCATAGATCCAACCATATTTGGATTCGAACTTCAGAACCTCACCGCTTACAACAAATGTACTTCCCTGCCACATATTTTAAGTGAATTATGTATGCACATTATGAAACAAAGCTTGAGGATAGGTTGATGACGTACTGTTCCTTGGTCGTTGATGTTGGACAATGTGACTTTGGGCTGTGTATGCAAGGAAGAGCTTCCTGAAGCACAGCTCATTGGTGTGGGCATTGACTGGGTGAGGGTAGTTAGTAAAGGGGAGCTTCGATCCTTAGCACTGTAAGGGAATGACATAAACATTACCATAAAGGAAAGGACTTAATGTTTAATGTTTAATGGGTGACATGATAATTGGATGTAGACAGTCAAACCTTTGGATTAAATCCTTCACCTCCTTGATTGGAGGGTTGAAAGCAACACGTGTGGCAGTAAAAGAGCTTGAAATTTGTCTCTTTTCTACAAATAGGAACAAAACATCAGACTGTCCAAAAGTAGCTTGCTAAATAGCAGTTAAGTACAGAACGTAAAACTGAATAACGTAAAACTGAATGTAGTTATATCGGTTAAAGATAATAACTATCTTCAGTCCATCCAGTCCTAGCAAGAGATAAAAGCACAACAACAGGAGTGTCATGATTCTCCAACTAAGCCATGAAAGCATCAGAAGCACATTGATCGAACAGAACGCATTCTATTTCGTTGTCACTGTCAAGGAAAATCTGGGATTGTTATAAGGTTGTGATAAAAGAAGGATGAAATACGAAGAGAAAAGTTTAAGTCATTACTCCACATCAGTTAATATCATGCGCAACCAATACTTTGTGACATGATCTTTTCGTTGCTCATCTAGGGAACCAATTGATTTCACAAATGCTATAACATCTGCAAACAAAAGAAATAAACAAAAGGTATTTAAATCATGTTTACTTGGTCCTTGCAAACATTGTACTTGGAAAATAGAATGTATTACCAAACAGATAATCAAAATCCTCTTCATCATCAAGGTTGAGGATATCAGAGATTGACTTGAATGAATATGCGCAGGGTGGGAGGGAAGTTGCTTCTTCAGATATACATGTATAGTTGGTGAATGTTAACTTAAATGGATGGTTGGTTGGCCTATACTTGAAGTTGTTGGGGGAGACAACAAAGTTAGCAAATTCGTAAGTTTTGCCTTCCAGAATAGACTGGCAAAATTGGGCATGCATGGACTTCAACAGCACCGAGGCTTGTATCTTTGTCCCCTGTGGTAAGAATGTAAGTTAGCATTAGAGAGGAAAAGTGTTATGAAATCTAAGCATGTTGACCACATAAAAAGGATAGAAGGTGCTGTTATTAGAGAAAGTAATGTAAATGGTACGAAGCAGTAATGGGAAATAAAATGAGTGACAAAACCTCAGCATCAACCAAAAGCAACGAAACACAAAACAGCTCGGACGGAGCTGTCTTTTGATAGACATTCCATTTCCTAAACACCTTCACAATAATAGTCCACATGTCAGTGCCATCGTGGATCTCTCTCAACATTGAGTGGGTGGACATGGTGGAGGTAAGTGAAGTAATAAGCAATGGAAGATGAATGGGAAGGAAATGTGCAGTAGATGATGGAGGGAAGGGGACCAGGAGTGAATATACTTATAGGAAAGGGATGGAGTTGAAGGAGCGGGGAAGTTTGAATTTTGGGGGCCAAAAGAGAATAGAAGGCATGATGAAAATGTGAAGGAATGACAAAGTTTGAATTTTGGTGCTGACTGGTTTTAATTTTTTGTAGTCCTACAAGATGTCCCTAATTTGATCAATCTAAGGGCCAGGTAGGGAACATTGCTAGATTAATGTTAAATCCAGTGACCAAGAAAAAGAGCAGAGGGTAATAGACTACAAATATTGAAGTAAAAAGTAAGGCATAGGTTACAGGGACTCTATATGTAGGTTGGCTGTCAAATGGTTAATTGCTTTGACTGTGAACTGGGCAAACCATATGTAGAGGTGCATAATTAAATTTCATATAGAAACTCACCACGTTTGACCGGATGAACTATGAATCATGACTGTGAAGGGAATGGTTTGAACGCAATTAGAAAAATGAAAGCAGTTAACAAAACCTTTGAAAGAGTAAGAAGTATAGGACGTGGATGGTAGGGCATACGAAAAAACACAATGGATACAGAATAACTTTATGGACACAGCAACCACAGCAATCACAAAATGATGAAAAGTCTTAAATATATCTTGAATGACAACTTTGACTATGTAAAAGGAAAAGAACCTCCAAAAAGAATGAAAATAATAGGATAATAGCACCAGACGTTTGTGCACTTAGGCTTTTGGCCCACTGTGCCCCGCAGAAAGCAAAATTCTCTTCACTTGATGGCTCAAATAATTAAACCGTCACCTTTTTTTTGGTTAATTTTTGAGTGATGTAGACATAAATTAACTTGGGTTTTAATTGATTCTAACTCATTTGGTTTGTGTCTTCATATCCATTTGGATTTTAATATATTAACTTTATAGTCAAAAGTTACAAAAGCCTATTTTCACATGAATTTAAAATACTATATTAATTAGCTAGGTGTTGGTGTTTGAGATTCCAGAATAAAAAACTCTACCCCTCCCCGGGCGAGTGTTTTCCTTTTTATGCCATAATTAATTGTAAAATATTTTAGTTCACTTTCATTTGGATTATGATTTGCTACCTGAAAGAATTCACTATCACCATCGATGTTGACGGTAACGTTTATCCACCATATGTGTGTTAGCTCTGAAAATATTCATATATTAAAATATACGGATTAGTTTTGTCACTCCCTGAAAATTTAAGAGTGATTGCAAAAATGGGTTTTAGTTTATGAAAATGCATGACGGATATAAGGGATTTTAGTTTGTTTATATGATAAAGATGTTCTATTAGGCTTAAGGAGTATAGATTCCTGTCAGTGCTGTACAACCATGATTTGGTTCATTGAAATAAAGTCTATTAAAAAAACAAAAGAAGAACAAAACAAAACAAAACGCTATTGCATGATAATAACAGCACAACTACTTTTTGGTCACTTTAACCAAAGCAAGCACTAAACGCATGAAAATTTTACTTATAACAGCACAACTACTTTATGGTCACTTTAACCACAGCAAGCACAAAACTACTTTATGGTTATTTTTAACAAAATATATAAATTTGTTACAGCATTACTAATTTAATTTAATTAATCTGATGGGCTATTTGTATTTGGATTCAAAATTCAAGCAAGATGGTCCAATAATTTAGGAGTTATATAAATAATGTAGAATTGTGAACCACATCATTATGTTTCCAACCGATATTTTTTTTTACTTAATTAAAAAATCAATATATCCGGATTCACCTTCTGATTTCCACACTTTATGTAACATTTTGATTTTTACTTATAACATATAATTATAATTAGGAAATAGTTATTTATATATAAAAAAATAAAATATTTCAAAAAAGAAGAAGAACAAAATGATGATGATGGCCAAACAAAATGTAAGACACAGCACGCACACAACTTGTTCAAAATGGGAAAGTGTTTCTATCATTGCATGAGACACTATCATTGCAATTTTTGTCCCTTGGTAAAAACTCACGTTTTCACCAAGGAAACTTAAGTTTGCAATATGCTTAAAACCTTTAGTTTAAAATATGCTTAAAATATAAATAAAAAAATATTTTGGGTATATAATATTTCTGCACCTTTAGTTTAAAAATGTATATTGGAGCACTTTGGAGTTGGCATGATATATGGGTGTTTTTTAAGTTGGGGTAAAGGTTTAAAACTTGGCAGTGTTCATGAGCACGGGAACCCAAAGTAGCTTTACGTGTGGCAGTGAAAGTACATTTGTTTCTTCTTCTTTGTCTCAACACATGATAAAAACTTGATGAAGTGGTGGCTTCCTTTAGTTAAAAAACACCATTTGATTAAAAAAAATTAAAACAAACTAACAATTATTCTTATTTTAGATGTGCTACTCTTCGTTTAGCTATTTTCTAACTATATTTAGTTTATTGTTAAAAAAAAACTATATTTAGTTTTACAACAAAGTTTTCAAAATGTGCAAAAATCTTGTAATTTTGTAATATATCACCACATTACATTCCATCCCTGCATATAAGTATTTTTATTTAAAATTTTAAATATAAAAATCCTATCATAATTGTAAGACACAGCACGCACACAACTTGTTCAAAATGGGAAAGTGTTTCTATCATTGCATGAGACACTATAATTGCAATTTTTGTCCCTTGGTAAAAACTAACGTTTTGACCAAGGAAACTTAAGTTTGCAATATGCTTTAAACCTTTAGTTTAAAAGATGCTTAAAATATAAATAAAAAAATTATGATTTATTAAACGCAAAAAAAAAGAAAAAAAGATTCTTTTCTTGATGGTTGCACATGCATACTGCTATTTGAACTTGAAACAGAATAATAATTAATCATAAGGACGTGTTTCACAGTTTCTTATGGCTTGTGTTAAAGCATTGCTATGATTTCTTGAGTCTGATTGACTACTTTGACTTTGTAAAAGGAAGAGAACGCATCAAAAGAATGAAAATAATAGGAGAATAGCACCAGACGTGTGGAAGGTAGGATATAGCAAAAAAGTTAATAACAGCACAACTACTTTATGGTCACTTTAACCACAGCAAGCACAAAACTACTTTATGGTTATTTTTAACAAAATATATAAATTTGTTACAGCATTCCTAATTTAATTTAATTAATCTGATGGGCTATTTGTATTTGGATTCAAAATTCAAGCAAGATGGTCCAATAATTTAGGAGTTATATAAATAATGTAGAATTGTGAACCACATCATTATGTTTCCAACCGATATTTTTTTTTACTTAATTAAAAAATCAATATATCCGGATTCACCTTCTGATTTCCACACTTTATGTAACATTTTGATTTTTACTTATAACATATAATTATAATTAGGAAATAGTTATTTATATATAAAAAAATAAAATATTTCAAAAAAGAAGAAGAACAAAATGATGATGATGGCCAAACAAAATGTAAGACACAGCACGCACACAACTTGTTCAAAATGGGAAAGTGTTTCTATCATTGCATGAGACACTATCATTGCATGCCAGCGTGGAAAGGGTGATTGAGGGGGAAAGGTTCTGAGCAAAAAAAAAATTTGACCACCATTTCTATATCAATCTTCAACTGATGTGTTCTGAACTGTGTTTTCTTTATTTGGGCGTGCCGTCTTCTTCAATAGCTTGTTCATACGCCAATGAAATGTATCACTCATATCTCATATCGGATGATTCTGCTACAGCGACCTCACTTGCTTCGTCAATCCCCCACCAAAAGTTTTGTATGCACAGTGATGGTTAAAGAGCAAGAAGATGTAGAAAATACTGATCCTTGTTTAGTTAAATATTATATCACAGAACCCAAAGACCGAGCAAGATCTCCCCTCGTGTTCATGTCACCTTTGATGAATACTTCTTTATGTGGTGAGTACCGTCTGCGTTTCTAGGGATTCATGTAAAACAAAGCAAGATCTCTCGTGTTCGGCATATATTCAGCATAGTTTCTCTCTATTCTCCTCTTTCTTCCCCCAACTCAGTCTACCTTCCTTAAATATCAAATCAACAATATAAAATTAAAGCCAGAAGCGTTATTAGATATATATAAAAGCCAGAAGCGTAATTAGATATGTAAAAGTCAAGAGAGAATAAGTGAAATTAACATTAATAAATTTCATGACTATGATGAAGTGAAGCAGGAAGAATGAAGAACAAAACCAACAAACATGCAAGAAGAATGAAACAATGCAGAGATGTGAAAGCAAGGGAAGAATAAGAAGCACAAAACATTTGAATTGCAAATGGATGATGATGATCCAGTGATTCTGTAGATGACACACTCCAAACGATGTCTAGCAGCTAGGATATATATGGTTGTTGAAGGTCGTTAGGTTGGCATTGGCGGGAGCTTTTTTAAAATTTCTTTTGAAATTCAAAATTCAAATTCATTCCTCCCTCCATAACATCCAGATGCGATGAAATGTGAGCAGCCCGATGAAGAACAAACGGCTTATGAACAGTGAAAGCAGTCTGAATCCAAAGAAAAGGAGCGGCTTAGGAATAGTACAGTTGGAAGAGATTTTATTGATATATTGATATATTTATGGTTGGTTTTGACAATTTTGGCGTTATTGAGGCACAAAAACATGCTTAAGAAACAAGAGGTTATTGAGAGTCTTATGGATCGAGTATTTTAGCTTGAAAAACGCTATTTCACATCTGGTATATGCATGTGAGGCCTTTAAAAAGCTGAAGTAACGATTTGGCTCTAGCAATGTTTTGTTTCACCTGATTGGGTGTTAAGACTAATAATTAGATATTAAATAAATAGATGTTATAACCCATAAAATAAGGATAAATCAAATGACTATGTTGTTTGTATTATTTTTCAGTCGGTAGACTTACTATCTCATGGCGATGTTGTTGTGAGTGAATTCTAATTTGATTAGAATGGAGGAAAATTATATGGTGACATCCTAACTTAATTAGAATTTTTGTTATAATTGAGATATTTGAAAGTATGGGGGTATCTTATAAATTTTAAAGTTACTAAATTATTTCTAGTCTCTTTTGATAAAACCAAGTTGTGATTAGTTATGTGGAGGCTTTGTTATTTGTTGTTGAGAACAAATTTTGTGAATTTTCAAATCTTTTGTTCCTTGAAACAAGGATTATGTGTTATAAAAATTTAATCATTTATCTATAATAGATAAATATTATTTTCATAATTTAAGGCTATATAATCATCTTTGTACAAGGATATATATGTGAATATTCCTTATGATGTTAACACATTATTTTGAAGTGATTTTGTAGCTAGTACGTACAAATTGTTGAGAATTTATTGCATTAATAAACATTAATTTTTGTGATATAGCTTATGCTACATGATGATTGAACATATATTAATATGTAGTCCTATGATGTTAATAAAATATTTGAGTGCTATCATAAATGTTTATATCATGTACGATGGATTCTCGTTATAAAAGATACACGGATGTTAACTGAATTTCAATTTTATCTAAAAAAATCCACTAGTAGCCAAAATTAAAATATTGTGTAAGCCAGAGTTTATTACTCTGAAGATGGTTGCAATTGAAGGCTAAATTGTTGAAAAGTTTTTAGAACCTCCTTATAACCATTGACAGAACCCATAAGCTATAACACATAATAGAATTAGTCTCTTTGATAAAACTGCACCAAACTTTCCAATAATGAGGTAGCCCGGCCAAAGACTACATAATTCATCATATCAGACCATATGTTTCTTTTCCTTCGAAATAAAAAGATGTCACGTCCCTTGAACTGACCCATAATCCGGCCAAAGGAAGGGTGACACCAAGGGCCCTGAAAATGTCAAAGCCGTCTACTATGCGCATAGTGGCGGCTATACCACGTGATATTAAAAGAATCAACCTCCCACAGTAACATCTCATCACAATCTCATACACTTCAATATGTGGCTAAACATCATAACTCTCACATCAATGATGTATTATCATGTTCAATATTCAATGCTATGCATAATCAACAATACAATTATAAGATAAACAATTTAAGCCCACTTAACTAAAAAATTTACTCACAAACATACATTTCATATATATTCTTTTTTCATATGTAAAATACTATAACATATACTTATATCATTTGAAAATACCAACATACACTTGTAATCACCTCAACAACAAGCATGCAAGGTAAAATAAAAAAATGGTTACCTCAAGTTCTTGATACAAGAACTAAACTTGAGAGAATTCAAGTTTAACAAGCCAAATTCAGATTCACTCTACAATAAATACATAATTACATGTTAATAAAATTAATAATAATGCTATAATACAATAGTAAATAACAGTAATTAAACCCTCATGATTGGCTCACTTTAATTTCCTTAGAAAAATGACAACAATTTATCTATTCCTCAAATCATCCCTTCAAATCACAAATCCTGAAATTTCTTAACTCTATTTCACTTAATAAAATCTTTAACAACAATAATTTCCTCTAATCACCTTAAAATCCTCAAAATTGCTTACTTTAATCACTCAATTTCATAAGTTAAAATTTCACCTCCAACACACTCATAGTCTTAAAATAATCAATATAAACATCCTAGATCAATTAAATCTCCTTTCTAACTTGTATGAGCTTCAAATAATCAAAATCATATCAAACTCTAACTCAAATACCAAATCATAACTTATAATTTCATATAGCTCAAAATCTAATAAATTAAATCGATTAAAATTTCAATAATACCTTCAATAACCCAAATAAATTATTTAAACCAAATTTAATTGATAAAAACACCCTATAGAAACTAATATATGATCTGTTTATAAAAGAAATGGATTATAAAATCCTAACATAACCAAATAATAAATCTTAACCAATTAAAATTAACTATTAATTATTCTCTACATATCTATAATCATCATTTGTCAAAACTCAAAATTCTCCCAAAATCCTAACCATAAAATTTTCACTAATCAACATAATATTACCCTCTTTAGAAAGAGAAAAATACAAGGCATAACTTTTATAAAGGAAATTTGTTGAAAAGAAGTGATTTTGATGACCTAAATTATTCCAAAAGCTTGCCTTGATATGGAACATTCAGTTCTCAAGCACCACTCTTCCTCCTCTTGAGTACTTTCTTTGCTTGCTGAGTTCTATTATATTTCATTGTTCTATTAACCATGTTTTTGCAAGAAGGGTATGTTTTATTTTGGGGAGTGTCGTTTCTTATCTTTCGGTAGTTGTAGAATAGCTTTTAAGAACAGTGTCCTCATACGGGACTTTGATTAACCACTTTTTTGCTGGGGCTACTTCTAACAAGATCTACATAGCATCATGGAAGAGTTGAAAGCTCTACTGGATTGCAAGAGAATTCAGGTGCTCATGCCAACATTCCCTAAAGCCCATGTATGATTTAGCCCGCATATACGGGATGAAAAATGCATCAAGTTATGATGCCAAATTTGGACTGTCCAAATTAGACCTAGACGGTGCATACTTAATTTTTTATATTTTTACAAAATTATTTTACTATATACAAAATATAAAATAAAGATAATCTTTTGACTGTTAGCCTTTTTTTTTTCTAAAAAAATACTTTTTTATTTAAAAAATTATCAATTAAAAATTTTAAATCTAAATTGTTATAAAATTTATTTGGACAATGTAAAACTCATCAGAGTGATAAGCATCATGATGTTGCCTTTCTTTCCTATAGATGTGATGAGGAACATACACCTAAATATTTACCCCACTTACTTATCATGGAGATTCCTGCACATGTATCAAGTTATTCAATCCTAGAGGAGACACTTGTATTAGGAGGAGCAGCCACGAACTTAGAATCGGATATCGGATAATAATATTAAAAAATTAAGTTATTCAACATTTTTTTAAATTGGCAAACACTTTATGAAATTCGATAACGTGGGGCTAGTTTAGTTCGATTCTAAACTGTCTTGGCCGCCAAATGTGTGTGCATCATTGCAAGAATATTTTTTTAAAAAATAAGACAAAATGATATTAATGTTATAGGATTAAAGGTCATTTTTGCCCCGAAAGTATTTTCTTGGAGCCAATTTTTCCCTAGAAGTTTTTCGATGCCCAATTTTGTCTCGGAAGTTTCAAATTTGGAGAAATTTTGCCCTTGCATTAGTTGACCATTATCCAGGGCAAATTTGAAACTTCTAAGCCAAAATTACACTTTAACCCAATGATCGTTAGTCAGGTGTATCGAACACCATGCGACATGGTGTGCTCTTCCAGTAGCTGGACCCTACTTCTGGCTGAGCCAGGGTGGGCAGGCTATTAAATAGAAAAGAAAACTCTTCCCGAGGCCCCTGCCGACGTCTCCAGACTCACTAACGTTGTTGTCAGCTTCCACATCCCGGTTCAAGAATTTTGAACTAATGCCCTTTCGAAGTACATATGCTGCAGGCTATCATACGAGCTTCCCCCGTCTGTTAGGATCAACTAACTCATGTGCAAGTACCATTCACATGAAACATTTCCCCTCTTCAGCCTTTAAAGTTCTCGGTTGAATATTTGCTACTACCACCAAGATCTGCATTGACGGATGCTTCACTCGGGCTCGCACCCTAGGTTTTGCAGCAACCGTCGCGCCCTCCTACTCATCGAGGCCTAGCACTAACTTTAACGGCTGCTCTGCCTAGGTTTGCGCCCCAGGTTTTGCAGCGACCGCCACCCCTTTTTACTCATTAGGGCCTGACACTTGCCCCGACAGCCGGGTATAGGTCACGCACTTCAGGGCTCAGGCGGAGTGGCCATCAATGCAAATCTTAGTGCCAGTAGCAAATATTCAAATGAGAACTTTGAAGGCCGAAGAGGGGAAAAGTTCGATGTGAATGGTACTTGCACATGAGTTAATTGATCCTAAAAGACGAGGGAAGCCCGTCTAATAGCATGCAGCATGTGTACTTCGAAAGGGAATCGGGTCAAAATTCCTGAAACGGGACGTGGTAGCTGAGTGCAACATTAGTGAGTTCGTAGACGTCGGCAGGGGTCTCGAGAAGAGTTCTCTTTTCTGTTAATAGCGTGCCTACCCTGGCTCAGCTAGAGGTAAGGTCCAGCTGCTGGAAGAGCACAGCACGTCCCGTGGTGTTCAATGAGCCCGACTAACAGTCATTGGGTTAAGGTGCAATTTTACCCCGTAAGTTTCAAATTTGGAGCAAATTTGCCCTAGCTAACGGTCAACTAACGTAAGGGCAAAATTATTCCAAATTTGAAACTTCTAGGGCAAAATTGGGCCTTGAAAAACTTCCAGGAAAAAATTGGCCCCAAGCAAATACTTTCGGGGCAAAGCTAACCTTTAACCCTAATTTATATCAAGAGTATATGCTATATATTTTATACAGTAAGAGTTTCTAATGAAAACTTAATATAAGAGCGAAATTCTGAATAAGTCAGTATATGAACACCAAGAAAATTAAAAGCATAAACAAGTGAAAGAATTTTCTGCTAAGTTATACTAGTTATCTGAAATGGAGTAATAGGATTGTGAAGAAACTATTTAACACAATAAATAGAAAGTGACAGTTTCGATCCTTCTTCAACTAATCCTAAATTCAAACACCAGAAGAGAGATGCTTTAAAGCACTTTCCTAGGAAAACATCACCTTGAGCTATCTGATTTCTCCATATGAATTCTTTTAAATTGGTTCCATAATAACAAATAATCCCATAACAATGAAGCAAACTCCGCCTCTTATATTTATAGAAAATCACATCCCATCCATTCACATTAGGCAGAAGAAATTTATACCTAGAACAAGAGTCAATTGCTTATCATGAATACCTACAAAGAAAGTTAATTTGGAGAAAGAAGTTGAGTGTTTGACTTCCTAAATGACAACTTTTGGAGAAATTGTTATTCCTTGATGAATTGCCAAATTCCTTTTCCTTTAAATGAGATTGATCAAGCATATAACTTTGCTTGCCATTTGGTAATACTAATCATTATATAACTGAACCAAAACTTCTTTCACTCACAGTTTTCAAATTTAGGAAAGTCATGTGTGGGAATTCTGATCAAGGAACATCCAAACCAAAGAGTTCTTGCAAGAGGGCATTTAAGAAAAATGATGGGAAAGAATTTCTCCATTTTCACACCCTAATGCACAGGGATTTGATGAACTCAAAATATGCAACTTCAAAATTTCTATTCATTAATTTCAAAATTTTAAAAAAAAATCGCTCAGTAGGCATTTGGATTTTGTAGAGAAATTTCCAAAAATGTTCATTTGGAGAATTCATTTGGGCTTCTAAAGAATTCACTCCATATTTTACAATATATATAATTTAGAAGAGTTACCATTCCTAATTAGCTTATCTAAACTGCTAAGAATTGAGATAGGTACGTGAGTAATGGCAAGAGTTAATCTGATGGATATAGGGGACAAATTGTAATATACCAAATTTTATAATACTAAAAACGTGTAAATATGAAAACAATGGAATAAAATAAATACTAGTATTTACAAATAAAAGTAAAGTCACTTTCGAAATTCCCAGATGTCCACTGTGTCATTCACGGAAATCAAAAAGTCAGGATTGCAAAATCCAGGTGTAAGTAGTTGGAGGAAAATTCGTC
The DNA here is from genome assembly GCA_963210345.1 of Inga oerstediana. Classification (NCBI taxonomy): domain Eukaryota; kingdom Viridiplantae; phylum Streptophyta; class Magnoliopsida; order Fabales; family Fabaceae; genus Inga; species Inga oerstediana. The sequence continues at coordinate 92,867,428 of OY723399.1, read as the reverse complement.
GATGGTGGTAGGGCACAGAGGTGTCAGTTGCGAGATTGGAGGAATTTGGGTGTCGGGTAGCGTGCCTCGATATACATGCCATGGTCTCACTTAGAATTTTGGGTAATGCACCGATGGAGCAACTTTATTAAAAGAACTTCAGTAAAGTATGTAATGACAGCTCATTATGACTCATGATGACACATCTTTCGTGTTACAGTACTATTACAGTGTCCGGTGGCTGCTACAGTGTCCGACGGTTCCACAATGCTTCCGTCGCTACAAGTGACTTCCATCCGTTACAATCTAACCATCTGCTACAGTGATCCTGTTGCTACAGTATTTTCATTTTTTTTATTTTTTTTAAAATGCTATTTATTCCAAAAACATTATTTATTTATCAATCACACCTAAATTTATTATATTAAACGCAAATATCGTCCATAAAATCATCATATAAAGAAAAATAAATATGTAAATATTTTACTTATCAGTTAGATTGCCAATTTTTTCTTTCAGTTGAAATTCAAATGATAGTACGTGTTATGGGCGAGAAGCCAATTGCCACAATTTGAAATTTAAGCTTGCCTTTTAGATGGAGTCAGAGAGCCTTAACACGGTGCAAGAGATCAGTGATGTTGATGTGTCAATTCGGCTCAGTTTTGAACCCGAGGAGGAGGAGTAAGAGCGTGATTAAATATGGGCCTTAGAATCCTTATGAACAGTATTTAGTGGAAGAGTATTATGTTATATATTGATCCCAAATTCTCGATATGAATGGAGGCAGGAATACGGGCCGGCCCGTCATGGGCTCGACCCATTTATGCCTGCTTCCTGTAACACCTTCAATTTTTAAAACCCGCGGCCATTCACGAGCTCGGGCTTAAACAGGTCTAAACTCATTTTAATTAAAAAAATATTCTTTTACAAGTTTTACAATTTTTTTATTATTTTGCTTTAAATTGAGAAACATTATTTTTAAAACTCATAAATTTTTAGTTAAAATAATTATCTAATGTCTAAATTAGCCTTTTTTTTTTAAAGTTTAAATGAATAAACCATTGTAGAAAACAAAATAAATCAAACTATTTAATAAGTGTTTGTTTGTTACTAATACTCTATTAGGTACTTAGGTGTCTCTCATATTAATAATTTGATATAATGGTATTATATATATTAATTTATTTTTAAAAAAATATTAAACATACCTAAAAGGGCAGGCCCTATAGGGCTATAGTAGGGCCAGCCCTTTTAGACCAGTTTTTATTTTAAGCTTCTAAATCATAGACCCGACCCTTAATGGGTTCAGACCTAAACGGGCGGCCTGATTTCTCAACCCTTCAAATGAACCGCTGCTGCGTTTTCCCTACCGGCTTCTAGAAGGAGAAAGTTTTGGAGGACTAAAAGGCCCTCGCGTGTCTTTCTTCTTCACCATATCATGTGAATTAGGTAGGGAGTATTATGGTCATATCGTAGGTAGCCCTACAATATTTATCTGGGCGAGACCACTGTGCACTTGTGCAGCCTCCTACAGACACTTGCCCACCATCAAATCCAACAAGATCAGAAATTGACATTTCCGAATTTTACTGGTGCATCGTCTTTTTCCTTTCTTTTTTCCCATTGTTTTTATATTTTTGCCGAAGCATCGTCATTGTCCTTCAAGCTCCATATATGTTACAAAATCCTTCTTTGAAGAAGCCTTCCTCGCTGTCTCTCTACCATCATCGTTCTTTGCTCCAACGTGAGCAAAGGACGACATGGTACTGTCCTATTCTCTCCTTTTCAAAATTTGGCTTTAATTCCATGTTTCATATGCTAGTTTTTTCATTCTGGATGCGATACCGTTCTTGGTTTGTGCTTTTGAACTTTTTCCAAATGCATTGCTTGTTTTGGTAAACTTCTTACTGGGATTTGTCTCTGGCTTGGATATGCTGGGCCAAAAAATGTTTTATTTTGAAAAAAAAAATGAATTATTTTTGTTCGTGCTCGATCGCTCTGTGGTTTTAACTATTTCGTAGATACGGTTTGTTATCTTTATGACGCGCTTGAATCCGATAGAAGTGTTAAAATTGCTTGCCGCGAAAGTTGAAAATCAGTTTGCAGCACATTAGCCAAAATAAGAGTCCTTTTTTTTGGACCTGAAAAATATGAGTCCTTGAATTGTCCAACATTGTTTTGCCTTTTCGTTTGAATGAAAGCTATGTTAAGTGTATTAAATGAGAATGATATAAAATTCAGCAGGAAAATGAGTGTTCTTATCTTTCAGTAATTAACACCAGATCTGGACAGACAGTTGATTAACAAGCACCTTAAGTTATGACTAATTTTTCCTGCACCAATAAGTGAAAATGAAGAATTCATGGTTTATCTTCTCATCAATATTTAACCAGAGCCTGTATGCTATGTTATATCATACTTCATAAGGTTTTCAAAAGTATTAGGACCTCTCTAATTAATAACTTTAGGTTGAGTTAATGCTTTAAGAATAAGGATTTCTCTGGTCCTTGGTTCCTGTTATCCCAACAGTATCAAGTTTCTTGTTTTGTATTAGCCATTAGGTAAGGGGGAGCAGTAAAGGACTAGGTTTCACTATATTTGGGTTTCTTTTCTAGTTCCAACTGGAGTTCTTTTAGCTGAATTAAATCAGGAAGTATGTTGCCAAATGCATTCTGGTAGCCCAGAGTTTGAGGTGAGACTCTATATTCTTCTATTCAGTCATTTCAGTTTCAATCATTGGCTACAAACTGAAGCTTTAAGTTGGTTAGTACTCTGTGGAAGATGATGTCGTATGCTGGTTTCCTTGCAAATTGTGACATCTTATAGGGTTCCAATGAAAGGTTGAGAGGACTGAAGAACATGTATTTTTTCCTCTGCCAAAAAAGCATTACTATATTTCTATTTCAGCATATGAAAGTTTTCTGCACTGGAAGGCTCTTGCCTTCAATTTTGGGGTAAAACTGTAAAGTCAGACCATAAATTTAAGATTAATTATACCACATTACCAAAGGTACAAAATGTGAAAAACTAGTGTAAAAAGGAAATCTGTGCGATTATTTGGTGACGTTAGCATTTCATTTATTTTTCCTTGTAATGTTTTTCCTGTTATATGCACCACTTTTTCCTTTTTGTGATTGAATTACTGTAGCATGGCAAACAGAAATGGAACTTTGATCATATTTTTCTTTTCTTCCTCTCTTTTTTCTTTCCTCTCATAATTATTTTATCATGCAGTTGAAATAATTTTCCGGGAGCATCAGTGCTTTTCAAATACCGTGACATTTCAGGGAGAAAGCTATTAGGAAGCTTGGAGGACATTCTCGAGGAAATAATAGCCAGATGCTATCATTCTTGCAATTGCTATGTGTAATGACCATTCAATTTGGATGTGATGGAAGTCACTGCAGTAAGTTCCCATTCCAATAGGGTGCAAACCTTGAAGCATTCAACCATGGCAGATGATGGGAAACTGCCTCGTGAAAAGGGATATAGAGGTACTCATACCAATGGGAAGCTAAATTTGGCGAATACTTCCTCTTTTGTTAATCATGGTGAGATTATCACTTGAATTTACAAAATCAATTAATACATGTTTTCTTCCCTTTAAACCATGTTATTATCTCTTTGTAACCAGGCTGTTGTACAAAAATCAGTAAGCTTAGCTTATTGGTGTTTGCCTCTATTGGTGCTGATTATAAGGATGATTCAAGTATATCTGTAGAAATTTAGGAAGAATTTGGTCTATGGACAGGATTGATTAACATCCTTCTTATATAGGGAGGTTAAGGAGAACCAGTGGTTAGCTGTTGTGAAAAACAATCTATAAAATTTTCTTTTGAGATGGTTGGGAAAAAACACCAGAAGTCCTTGATTGAGGCGTTGCTGGGAGGATTTTGTGCCAACAAAATAGCCAATGAATTGATAGGTCACATGGAACCAACCCTTGTCTTTGCTATTGTGGTAATCTTGATTTTTTGTGGGTTTACATCCTATCCCTTAACCTTTTAACTCTCCAACTCCATGGTAAAGAACTTCCTGTGTATATAAAAAGGAAAAATAAACAAAATAAAACAATGATGAGAAAGATTTTTATAGGGGAACTTTGTGACAGATGACAATGCTATGAAAGATTTTTAAAGACTTTCTAGGAGGCTACTTCTGTTTTTCTGTCCTGTGGTTTGCCGAATGGCAAATCTAAATTCTTCGTTTTCTTATATAAATTTTATGAGCATTCTTTCTCTGGTATTTAATTTTCCCTACCAATTTCTTTGAATTCTTTTTGTATCATATACGTAGCTCTTGAAAATTGCGACAAGAAACTTTGGGCTCCGGGAATACTCTCTCTCTGGCCTTTAAAATATATGATAACAATAGAAAATGCTTTTTAGACATTTAAATCAATTTAAAAGATATGCAAGTGGATTCATGTTAAGATATTGAGCCAATAGTGTACCTATTGGTATTTATAACCTAGAATTAAGTTTTATGCTCAGTCAATGTGATGCTTCAGGATATTTAAATCTGAATATTCCAGTCATGTTGGTCATCATGAGTTCATGTCCATCTGACTGAGAGACAATAAGCTTCCAATTGTTAACTCTCTAGGATAAAATCAGTCATATTTTTTTATTTTTCTAATTTCAATTCTTTTAAGTTCTTGTTATTTGAGGCCTAATATGGACAAATATACTATGCAGCTGCAATCGCATGGCATGAGGAGAGAAGAAAGTGGGTTGGAGACAAGCCTCAACATCCACCAAGACTGGCTAAAGATCCAGTCATTAGGTATGCCTTGCCCCATCGGAGGAACTGAATTTGTGAATCCATATCTAATATCTGAGGATATCGTGTTCTCTTGCTTAGATATGTAAACCATTGCTTCTTCAAATTCTGTTTCTTAATGATGACAGCCACCGTGCAGCCCATGAGAATGAAACTGTTTCATCTGTTAATGAGACATAGTTGGAATAGCTCATCTCCGATCAGCTTAACCTTAGCCCTTAGGGCTAGGGGATTGCTTATATTGCTATGACATGAAAGTTCACGACATGCTCAACTGTTTGGCCCTGATATATTCACACAACCCCAGTATATGGAAAAGAGAAGCAAAAGATGTGAAGCACTTGGGTTTTGTTTTGATCATTCTAAAGATGTACTGTATCAGCTTTTACAGATATTCAGTGACTGTTCTCAGCCAAAACCAAGAACCCAAAAAAACTAGCAGCTGGCTTTTGAGAGGCCAGTCCTCTCTTTCCTTTCTGATTTTCGGTCCAAAAGTGCCCTGTAACTGGAGGTTAGTTGTATCGTAAAGACAGTACTACTCAAACATCCCCTTACCATTGCAGAGAAAGTCTTTCTTCTTGTCCTCTTCCCTCTATCTCTTGATTCTCTTCCTTCCCCATCTCTTCAGTCTGTTATCGCTTCCAGTGCCAGTGGTTTTATCCCTTCCACAGGGTTCACCTCCTTTAGGGCATCTGTTATAGGTTTTAGGGATGGCAGTAGGTCGATCCTGAGGGGTAATCCCATCTCAAAAAACAAAATTATTCTTAATTTTATCTAGGATAATGAGTTATAATCCTTAGTTATACAATTTTTTTTTTTTTTTCAATCCATAGACAACTAAATTTTGGGCGTTAATCCTCCCATGTCAGCAATGCAATATGTAGTAGTGAAATGTTTACATTGATTATTGTGGGTAATTTTCTCTTTTTCTTTAAAATGCAAGCTTTTCTTCTTGTATTTTTAAACTTGCTCAATGTATAGTTGAACTCAGCGAAATACTCGTATACTACCAAGTTTGTAAAGTGGCGGACGGATTAGTATTCCTTGTTAACTGGGTTGCAAAAACATTATGCTTGTAATAATTAAATAGTACTACCACAAACTAGGTTTTATATTTAGAATTGGAAGAGTAATAAATTTTAGTTATTGCTATTTTTTTTTTGGGACTGTCCATTATCGCTTCTTTAGACAACGCTCAACAATTTAAAGTATCCTTGATGCAGTTGGTCGACATCATATGAAGAGTTACTTTCTACTAATGAACCTTTTGCAGAGTCAATACCTTTGCCGGTAAGATTCTATCTTTTGCATGAACTTGTACAGACCCATATACCTATCAAAATCGTGAAGTAATACTTATAATTCATGCTGCAAAAGTTTTGTAAAGATAAAACTTGCATGCATTTTCTTAGATATTTGCTGCAAGTTCTTAAAAGAAACATAATATTCCAACTTTATTGCTTCCTGGACTCCTTTGAAAAAGCAATCTTTTGACGTGCTAGAGATGGAAAGTTTCCAGATGGAAGGAATATCGAATGATGACTATATACTGATGTCCTTTAGGCATTTGCCTGTCATTATATCATATTGTACGAGTGGTTGAGAGAAACCTGAAGACCTTTCTGAATCTGTGCTCCATTTAATGTATGCAGGAGATGGTAGATTTCTTAGTTGATATTTGGCATGACGACGGGCTCTTTGACTAAATTGTTCCAAGGTTGAAATACATGGCGACTGAAGCAAGAACTCAGGCTATGTTTGGTACGAAGTAACAGGGGGTAGGGATTGGGTGAGGGATTAAGTCAAAATATATCATTTGGTACCAGAGATTATGAATAATCAGGGATTGGGAATGCCACGAAAGAGGGATTGCTACAAAGCCATCTCCCCCCTAGTATTGTGTTTTCAATCCCTGGATTCCAAAATTGTAGAGACAAAATTACCCTTGATTTAAATTTTGTCAGACAAAAATATCCTGATTTTAACCTAATCAATCTCTCTCACAATCACTCCCTCTTCGATTTTTCCTCACCAGCCGCGAAACCATCACTCTGAACCATACAATCGATTTTTGCAGTATTTAACTGAATGTGGCCTATTTGGTTTGAGTGTGCACTGTGCGTCTTCAAGTATATGGCTTGTTTCTATCATCTGTATTGCGACTCAAGTTCGATCTGCTGTATTCTTCAAGAACCATTCAATGCCGAGCCGCCGGTGAAGATAAACGATGGACGGAGGATCCGGAAACCGTCGTAAGTGGAGGGTCCGGTCGTATTGGTGTCATAATTCCTTCAATCGATTGTTTGGGATTTTGGGTAGGGTATTGGTGTCATTTTATAATTAATATATATTTATTAAATAATATTAGTAAAATCATTCCCTCCAATTACCACCTCATACCAAACATATTTTTAAAGTATCAAACCTAATCCTAATCCCTATTCCAATCACAATCTCAATCCCTATCCCAATCCATCAAAATTCAATACCACGTACCAAACATAGCCTCACTGATCAAAATGGCTATAAGAGGGATTCTATTGACTCAATGGTATTGAGGGTCATACGTTATCCTCCTAGCACCTTTTTTCTTTTTTGAAAGGAAAAAGATAGGTCATTATTTCTCGTTGATTTAAAACAATCAATTGATATTTTATCATTGCACTTTTATAAGCCGTTCTTACAAGATTCTTTCATGTGTAATTTTTTAAACCCTGCCTGATAAATATTTACCTTTCCCCTATAATTAATTTACTACAAGTAATAAACAAAATATTTAACCATCCTTTTGATTTCTACACTTAATTCTACTCCTCTAGTCTTATATATAGAGCAGAGAAAAGAAAATTTTTTGTCTTGTTTATAGGGTAGGAGGAGAAAATTTTCATATGAAACAATTTCACCATTCATTTATTATTGTATTAATTTTGTTTTTATGAGGTATAGTATATATTAAATAGGGATAAAGTTGAAAAGTTATTGAATTAAGGTTTTCCTTGGTTTGTGTGAAAAATGCAAGAAGTGCCTTGTGCATAGGACTAGAAGAGTATTTCTTATCGATTATTTAACTTCTAACTTGGTTATTGTATATTGTAAATCGATGCATTTCCTCACTCAAGAAGCATAGGGAGAGGGGTTAAGTTCCTCACCGAATGACTATTTAAAAGTATACATACGGATCAAGTCGTAGTTGTTGACTAAGTGAGATTTTTCTGATTACACCTGATGGCACAACCAAAAATTGGATGAACTGATTCATAATATCTCGTTAATATTTGTTAGTGGATGCCAGAACTTAGAACTGGCTTCGCCATATGCCTACTCCGATCACCTCTAGAACCACTCAAAAAATGAACCCACCGAAACTATTCAAACCGACGTTGAGCCAGTTTCTTAAAAAAGAAATTTGATAACCCAATATTTTGCTATTTTAAATTTTTAGTTGTCTTTTAGTTGATTTTCCAATAGTGCTTTAGAGTATGTATGTGTTTGTGTGTGCTATGATTTATTGGTAGTTCTAGTTAATTATGGAATCTTGTGCTAATTTAGTTCAACAATTAATCCGGAATATTTAATTATTTTGATTTTTAATGAACAATGAATAGTTTTTAGAGTAAAATACTCTACCAGCGTTTTGTTTTAATTACACAGACCCCCTTTATTTTGAAAACTCATATAAATCTCCCTTATAATTAAAATATATGTTATACAAACCTCTATTGTATTTTAAAGATTCCATTTCTATTTATCCAACCATTAGTTGACCATTAGCTTTGACTTATAGACACTTTTTTTTTTACCAAAATACCCCTAATGAACATAAGAATTATTTAAACATTTATATTTACTAAAAATATTATACAACCAAGAAATAATTCTAATATTTTTTTTCAAAATTTCTAATATATTATAACATTTATCAATTTTGATTATATTATAAAAATTTATAATTTTTTTGTTATATAAAATTTTATAATTTTAATTTTTTTATCATATTTATTGGTGAATAAAAATATATTTCAAACACATTTTTATCACACAGTATAAATGATATATGTTTGAAATATTACATAAATAATTTTAAATTCATAAACACCTTTTTCCTACAAACATTTATATACATATTTTGTTAAGTATATATTTATCAAAAGAATTTATCAAATTTTTAACCATGTTTCTTATATGATTGTTGACTGAATTACTCAAAGTTGTGCTAAAAACATTAAGAAAATAAATATTTATAAAAGTTAAAAAAATAAAATTAAGAAAAATAAAAAGAAAGCTTTTAATCATAGAAAAAAATTAGCCAAAACATGCAATACAAGAACATGCCAACCGTGTCTAAGTAGTTATATAACATCCAATAAATATGAAATTGATATTACTAAACAAAAAACGTGACAGCATAATTTAAATTCTGTTCCATAGGAGCAGTTGAAGGCATCAAAGGTATTCCTGAAGGCATCGGGAAATCAGTCGAATGGAGATTATTAGGAACTCTACCAGACCTGATTATCTTCAAAATCATAGGAAAAAAATCAATTTCGATAAAGTAATCCAATATGCATATTCTACGAACAACATCAAATGCGGAAAATTTGATATGCATACCTTCTTTACTCGTTTGGCTCCAATTTGTGACTTTGCTCTTGCTTACTTCTCTAACTGAAGTTCGTGAGGTACCAACCGAACCTACAAAGCGAAGCAAGTGAATAAAAGTAGAAGATAATATATGTAATTGTTGATAAGAAGTTGAGACAATATATTACTTGTCTATTTCTCTTGATTTTGACAAGAGCTCATTGACAACTCCTTTTATTGTATCCTAACTCTCCACAGCTAGCGCACTTAACAGTTGATAGTCTTCATCTTGCATTTGACTGGGTGTCATCATCTTTTTCTCATTTTCTACTAACTCTGGCTCTCCTTGGAAGTCTACATAATGGGAGTGCACTACTACAAAATATAGATTTAGTGATGTTAATCTTATGACACTTCTTCAGACAAGCATTGAATGAGGCTTTTTTTTTAAAAAAAAAAATACATGTGACATAGTTGTCCAATACCTTATATAGCACTTGCCTGAGAAAGCGCCATACAAGGGGTTATTTTAAAAAAAAAAAATTACCACCTCGTATGGTGCTTGCCCATACAAGGGTATTTTTCTTTAAAAAAAAAAACCCATTGTATTGCACTTCCCTAGAAAAGAACCATAGAAGGAGTATTTAAAAAAAAACGCATTGGATCTTGATGAGTAGGTTAAAAAAATCAAGGGTTTTTTTTTTTTTTTGAAAAAGGAAAGAAAGAGTACCTATAAGGGCGCTTGCAATGCAAGCGTTGAAGTGCCGTTATAGGCCATATCATAGCCTACAACGGTGCTAAGTATTTCTTTTTTTTTAAAAAAAAAAAAAACCCTTCTTTTTTATGTCTTTTTTTTTTAAAAGACCCCTTCTTCTTTTTTTAACCAACTTATCAAAATCTAATGCGTCTTTTTTTTTTTTTTTTTTAAATAACCCCTTCTATAACGCTTTTATGGGAAAGTGTCATATAATTATTGAAAGCTATGGTATTTGATAGATAAGTGTCATAGCTTCCCTTATTATTTTTATTTTTATTTTTATTTTTATTTCAATTATTAAAAACTACGACACTTGATAGGCAAACGCCATAGTTTCCCTTCCCCCACTCTTTTAAAAGATTTGTTTAGCCCACCATATATCTTCTTCTTCGTGTTGTGACTTGCACGTATAGAATTAGATGCGGAGGTCATCGTTCTCTCACCAAAGTCTCTCTTGTTCAAAGAAATACGTAGTTCAATCCGATTGAAAAGCTTACATCAAAGCTTGTGGTACTAGAGAAAATAAATGCGACTATGGTACCCTCTTCTCTAAGTACATACCGAATTCCTAAATCTCAGAAGCTTTTTTCTTTTTATTGTCTCCTCCTACAGAAACTCCCTTGTAAGTCTTTTTTCCTTTTTTTTTTTTTAAAAATACAAAAGCTTTCATCGATTGGTATTATAGTTTCCTTTTTTATTTTAAGTGTAAAATCTGTCATAAATCTTAACTTGTAATTTTATGTATACTTATAATTTTTTTCATATATTTTCTTGAAGTTACAACTCTCTCTTGTTAAACTTCCAATATATTGTAAGTTTTTTTAATTTTTAAGCTTACAAATATAATTTTATTAATTGTTACTAGTTTAATTTGCTCAATGTAATTATTTTTTTTTGAGTTATTTCATTCTGGTTTTGTTTGATTCTGATTTAGTTTTATTCAATTTGTTGTGAATTTATACAGTAAAATACATAGTTTATTAGGAAATGAAAAAATTACGTAAAATAATTTTAAAAAAAACTAGTTCCTATAGAGCTTCAAGATGAAGCGCCATAGGAGGGGTAGGCTTCCTATGGCGCATGAAGTGCCGTAGGAGGCTTATGACCTCCTACGACGCTTCATGCCTGAAGCACCGTAGGAGGGTTACCCTTCCTACGGCATTTCCCTACATAACCATCGTAGGAGAGATTTAAAAAAAAAAAAGTTGCAGCAATTTCAGAAATTCAAGAAGCATCGTAGCTTACTTTTATGGCGTTGGAAGCTATGACACTTCCCAAACGTTATGGGCATGTTTATTTTAAAGTTGAGATTACTTATAAGCTGCTTTTCACGTAAATTGAGGCAAGACCCCTCTCACATACTTACCTCGTATACCGTAAATCACGATTGAAAAACTACTTTTAAGCATTTCAATCGTTGTTCCAAACGAGCACATAGTATTCATAAAAATAAGTGTCATTTATTATGTTTTTTATAATGGTAGTGGAAGAATATCTATTTCTTCCAAAGTACTTAAATCTTGTAAGGGGTTTATTGTACCAGAATATGTGGCCATATAGTTTGTTTTACTATAATAAGCATCACAATTATCTTCTATTTTTGCCCTTATATATGCAATGGCAGCTGCACCATTTTTGCAAGGCAGTCCACTAAGTAGCCATGCCTTGCACTCACAAGTATGAGAATTTAAGTTAGTGGTACGCATTATCATCATGTTTTCTCTTTTTTTTTTTTCATTGCTCTTTTAAAAATAAATTCATTCAGAGCCTTAAGAACCATTTAAAAAAGTTCCTATAAGATTAGCAATGGAAATTTGGCCTTGAAATTATTAAATAAATGCCTACCACAATATTTGTGCCATGAGCTTGGAAAAAATTCAGCAACTACTTATGTCAATCCCTGCATCCAAAAAAAAAAAAAAAAAAACCACTAGCACAAAAAAGGCATTTTAGACCGGTTATAGCAAAAAAGGTCTAAAAGATATGACCGGTTGTAGTTATGAACAATTTCTGAGATCGACTCCCTTAATATAAGGTCTAAAATATATTATTTAGATTGGTTTTCTAAAGAACCAGTCTAAAAAGATAAAATAATTAATATACCCACACACACACAGAGATATATATATATATATATGTAATATATTTTCTATACCGGTTCTACCTATAACAGCTTTAATATATTTTTTGAATTAAAGGCAATTAAAAAATATAATATGTTTATTATTTTTTAGACCGATTGTCTTTCATAACTGGTCTCAAAGATTAATCTTTTTAGACCGGTTGTCCTTAAGAACTGGTCTAAAAAGAGCCGCAAAAAAAAATTAAAAATTCTTTGCTTTTAAGACCGGTTATTTGAAAAAATCGGTCTAAAAGATTATTTTTTTAATATCGGTTTTTTCAAATAACCGGTCTTAAAAATCCCACCCTAATATTTCAGATCCTCGCTTATGACCTCGCACCTAATTTCAACTCTCAAATATGAAACTCAAGCTTCTTCTAAACCCCTCCCTCATGCTGCGGCAGCTCCTTCTTCCCATGTCACTCCTCCATCCTTAACCATCGCCGCTGTGGAAGCAGAGGTACGGTGGAATCCATTATCATACGGCTTGACGTTTCTTCCCTCCGATCAGTTTCTTCCTCAAGCAGTTGTTGCCTCCCCTTAGTTTCTTCCTAAAGCTCCTCCTTCCCTAGTCTCTCGTCCATTCTTAGCCAACGCCGCCGATGGACACAAGGGTACGGTTGATTGTGTAACACCCCGATTTTCAATTAAAGGCTAATGGTAATTATTGATGATAATTATCGAATTAAAGAGGAATAATTATGGGTTTGGTGGCTATATTAATTAATATGCCATAATTGTTGGGAAATTGAAAGAATGGCTCTAAATTAGTGATTAATGGAAGAGATTAATTACTAATTAAATGGGCATGAGATGTGAAATTAAAATAGCTAATGGAGAGATTAGAGTAACTAATTTGGTTACTTGCTTTATGAGAGCCAATGAGGTGGAGACATGTGGCAAGTGGTTAGCATGAGAGAGGGTGTTGGAAAAGTCAAAGCACCAATTATTATATTCATTTTCCCTCTTTTCTCTCTCTCTCATGCGCATGTGAAGGGGGTGGGGGCAGATTTTCTGCATTCATCATCATCCTCACCTCTCCTTCATCTCTCTCTCTCTCGTCCTCTCTCTCCTTCTCTCTTTCTCGCCATTGTTGCAGAAAAATAAGGGGGGAAAAGCTTGCAAAAAGGTAAGATCTTGACCTCTAATGCCAAAACTCTCTTCATTAAAGTTGATCCTTGAGTTAAGAGCTACATTTCTCTGGTTGTAGCTTGTCCATTGGTGGTGGTTTGTGGTCACACGAAATTCTGGACTTGGGTGAATCAAGGAACTCCTTTGGGAAAGTTATAGAGGTGAGTGAGACCTATCTATCTATCTATGTTTCATACCATTTGAAATAGTTTGAAATTTCTAGAATTATTGCCCTAATTTCGAAAATGAGGGCCATTGAGAGTTTGGTATGTGTATGGTATGGAAATTGTATGTTGGGAATGTATTTTGGATAGATAGAATTGTTTGGGTTGAAATTGTTAAGTTTGGAGATTTTGGAAGTTTAGTGTTTCATGTACCCAAAACCCAAAGTATGATAATGGAATAGGATTTTGGTGATTCTGACATTCCCATTGGATTCCTTGAGTGATTTTGTGTGGTAATAAGCTTGGTTGTTGATTTTGGATTCATTTGAATCACTTGGGAAAAGTTGGAAAGTTGTCTTGTTTAAGCTCTGTTTTTCGCTGTCAGTTTGGACGAGCGTTTTGAGTGACCAAATGATTTCAGAAAATTGTGAAACTTTCCAGTCTTAAAGTTCACATCCCAAGCTTCAAAATGGACATATATTTTGTGTCATTTCGTTGAGTATTCTGTGAGATATGGTTGTCCAAAGTTTGGGATTGAAACAGAACTCTGTTTTGGAGTATTGTGTAGTTTTTGGTGATTCTGGATTTGTGTAGTGATTTACAGTGAATGGCTATATTTTTCCTTGAAAGAGGACTTATATACCTTTCATTTGGCTTTGGAATCACTCCGTTTCGATTTTTCTAGAATTAGTTATGGTTTTTCGAAGTTCAGCCCAGAGTCAGGAATTTCTGGGCCGCGGCCCAAGACTTTCTGGCCTTATCTGGGCCGCGGCCCAAGAGTGGTGGGCCGCAGCCCACGACCTTCTGACCATCTTTGGGCCGCGGCCCAAGGAATGGTGGGCCGGGGCCCACACCTATGTTCCAGCACTTTGTGATTTTGAAAAGTGACCTTCAATCTATTGTTTCCCAGTCTTTTGGGGCTTTGATTAGAGGCATTTGGGGCCTCTTAAGGGTCAATTATGATAGCCAAATCTAAGTATTATGAAGGTGAGAATTTGGAAAAGAGAATGACCATATGTTCTTGATTTGGTTATAGGGTTGGGTATTCACCCTGATTATGATTTGATATCCGCTTGGATCGTGAGTAGCCGACGCTGGAGCATACGTGGAAAGAATAAGAGTAGGGAACTTACCTCTCCTGCATGTATTGATAATTGTATTTGTGTATTGATGCATGTTATTGCTTTGCGTGATTATGTGAGACATGTATGAATGATTGTAGCTCTGTTTCTAGTTATGCTATGGCCATGAGTATGTTGTTGAAACATTGAGCATGCGGATACATCATTATGTGAACATGAGTTATTGTGATGCAAGCATGTCATGCATTAAATACTTATCTTACATGCATATTGGTATCTATTTCCTACTGAGATTCTCTAGAATCTCACCCTCCCCTATCAACATTTTAGACAGGGAAGGTAGATTGAGGATGAAGCAAGCATCCAAGGACGAAGAAGACTTGTTTCTGGGTGAGAGCTTAGTAGTTGGTTATCAATACGTAATTGGGATTATGTATTTGTATATTTGGATCAGTATTTGAGCATGTAATCGATGAGTTGTGTAATCCCTAATCGAGGAGTTGTATGGGCTATTATGCCCTATGATTATTGAGCGAAGATATGAGACCCGGGATTTACGGGATTTTATATTGTGCACTCTGATATATAATAAATGTGATTTATCTTCGCGTAGTAATTGTATTCGGAGTGTGAATGTGAGACCAGGTTTTAAATGATTTCGAAATGTATTTGTGAAAACCCCGTCTGGTTGATGGGTTTATAAATGTTGTTTTGTCTTATTGGTCTCTATTTCACTTTAATTGCGTAATCCGGATATTAATTACGGCAGGGGGGTTACAGATTGCATTCCCACGTGACTCCTTCCCATGTCGCCATTGCTTGTCTCCCCTCGGTTTCTTCCTCAAGCTCGGAATCCAGGTAATTATGAGATACATTTGGCTTTTTCTGTTGTTTGCTCTAAGGCATTGTTCTCCCTTTTGAATCATCTTAACTTGTGAGCATAAATGTAGAATATTATATGATGGCATCTTTGGAATCGTCAATATATCAGTATATGTATAAATTTTAAATTAAATATACTACCAATGCATTCTGGTATGAACAGGACGTGGATTTAGAGTTGGAATTTTATTATTTTGATGCTTTCAATGAGTTCAAAATGAAAAATTGTGTAGGATACAAGTGAGAAAGCAAATTTGGAAACATTAGCATCAAAATGCAATTTTTGGGTACTAAGGCCCTTATGTTTCTGTTTTGACTAGTTGAAGGGAAAGGAGGCTTATTTTGCTCAATTTGAGCTCAAATTACCAAAATGGTCTAACATTAGTTTTGCAGGTGATAAATTAGTCCTAAGATGATGTTTGATGGCTGAGTAGCCTTAAGCTTTTAGAGCTTACCAACTCTAGTTCATGTTTGCTTGGATGTTCCAAAGGGTTGATTCTAGTTTCTTGCATTAGTTCATGTGGAACTTTCAGAAAGCAAGAATTGTGGTTGAAATTTGGGTCTTATCCCTTGGTTCCTTTTGCCTGGCCTTTTCTCTTGACAGGTTTAGTTTATAGTTAAAAAGTTTTAATTAATCTTGTTTTTACCATCTCCTACCTTACCTCTCTTTGCAGGCATGTTCAAGTGATAGAATCAAACAACTTGTTTATTCATATATTATAATTCCCACTTAAAATGTAACTATAGTGATTATTTGTTTTCAATAGAGTACAAGATTTTGAAGTGTAAATTGTAGTGATAATTTGTTCATACATTATAATCTATAAGCAAAGCCCATTTGCCTTTACTTTGTGTAGCTACTCAAAACTTTGATTTTATTTGCTTTTGTTAGGATATTACTAGTTTTGTACTATCTTCAGCAATGTTTGTTACCTTTCTTGCCAAAAACATTGCTTGTTTCAACCTAAACTTGAAATATTATGTTTACAACTATTTCATGAGACATGAACTATCATGAAATATGTACTATTATTTCTTTTCAATTAGTCATGATTGTTTGTGAATCTGGGCTTTATAATTGCTAAAGTTCAGCTTTTCTATTGTTGCTGCTAAGCCTTATTTTGCATTTGGTTATTGTTGTGTAGTTTTCGCCATCTTCAAAGCCTTTCTTCCAGCATGCAATCCACCCCATCAGACCAAGTTGATCTTTGCTGTGTAGTTTCCGATCTTCAAAGCATTTCTTCGAGTGATTGACGAGTAATCCACCCCATCATATAGACATGGGATTTGAAATATTGACCTCTGTACTTTTTCTTCCATCTAATTTTCTGTATATACTGAGGAATTTTTCTTGCCTCTCCTTTTCTGCAAAACTTGTTGAATTGAAAGTGCAAAGTTGAGATTTAAGTGACAAGAGTAGTTTTGTGATGTTAATGATTTCAATAGTCATAATAAGTTTAGCAATTGATATCTGATGTTTACTTGGGGCCATTTTATGTTATGGAAGTGAAATTGGAGGCTTGTACAATGAAACTCATAGTATGGAAAGAGAGGAAAACCAAGAAAGTAAGAGAAGTTTAAGCTTAAAGGTAGCAAATTAAATAACTTTACCTTGCTTTTATATGCCTTGTTGTTGTTTGCATGAATTAACACGTTTGTTGTTTTTGTAATTATGTGAAAGCATACATTTATACATGTGAACTTGTTTAAGACATGTCATAGGCTTATGTGTTTTACAGTTAATGCATGATAGTAAACATGTCATTACATGATGAAGGTGCATGTTACGTTACAAGTTTCCAATGAAAAAGCTAAAGAAAGAGGCAATGGTAAGTGGAAGGAGAAATGAACTCCCTATGGTAACATTTATTTTGTTGTAAGTTGTTGATTGCATAACAAATTCCATTAGTTGTATAAATTGAATATGGGGACTAGGCATATGTATTTGGATATATAAGGATAAGTGATAAGTAATTATAAGTATGGATATATAAGTATGACCTTGGAAGCATGCTTTTAGGATGTGTAAAGATTACTCTCAGGGTATACTAACAAAGAGTGAATAATCAATAGACAAGCAGAAGGAAAAAAAAAAAGGATACTTCTTAGACCCATTGTCCAAACAACCGATTTAAAAAGTTATTTCTTAGCAACCGGTCTAAAAAGTATCAGACTTTTTAGACCAACTGTATCAAAACCTCATCCAAAATCGACCTAAAAAATCATTTTTACCTGGTCTAAAAAGCATTTTTCCACCGATGAACATCTCATCACTATGCAATCATAATATATATGGACTAAAAAAATATAAAAATTTTGTAAATAAAGATCATCACCTTTTGCCTATCACTCATAATTATATAACGATTGTCCCCTATTGCATCGTTTAAATATTTCAAGAAAAATCTCCAAGATTCCTTTGACTCTACTTCAACCATTGCATATACTAATGGAAATAACACATTATTTGCGTAGAACGAAACCGCACATAGCAATACACCTTCATATGGACCTTTTAGGTGGCAACCATCTAATCCAAAAAAAAGGCCTACAACCTTTCAAAAAGTCATCTCTACAAGCAGCCAAACATATAAAAATTCTCTTAAAAGTAGGTCTTTCTTCAAACGAGAGCCTGTCATGGTAACTTAACTCTACTAGACTTTCCCTATTTTTTTCCCACAATAACTCATCATATCTAAGTATCTTCTTGTAACTTGTAACATGTGAACCTTCGCTTTCTTCTCTCCCCTTTTTCTTGCCCTATATACATTCGATGAGCCTTTACTCCATATTTAGTAGTCAATTCATTGTCCATTAATTCATAACTCATATTAGGATGGACATTCAAAAATCCTTTCAATTTATCTACCATTCAGGTAGGTGTGGCATTAGGTTGATTACTTAGTCTAATGCAAGTGTGCATAGGTTCACATGTCTTTATCAAAAAAGTCACACCATCTGGGTGGGAGAAGCATGAATTCTATAAGGACAATCATATGAAACATAAATAGCAGTTACTCTTGTTTTTCATTTTTGAACCTGATTATATTAAAATCTCTTGAATTACATAGTCCCTTAAAACATTCCTAAACTCATTCGCATTGATAAGCAACATATCTCTCTCCAAATGCACTTTTTAGTTAGCATCATACTCAAATATTTTTCCTTTGACATTCTTAACGATGTCAAGAATTTCAGACTTTTCTACGGCATTACCACTTACAGAATTTTCACTACTATCAATGCCAATTTCAGGCTCACTACCTTCATTGTCTTCTATATTATTCAAAATAGAATAATCAATTCTTCCACCCTCTCCACGATCTTCTACTTCATTATCATCACAATCCTCTTATTCTATGGGTATATAATTATTCAATAAGAGGTTCATTCTTATCACAATTATCACTATCTTCAACATGACTAATATTATCCTGCAATTTTGAAAAAATTTTAAATTAAAATAGAATAGAACCAAATCAAATTATATTTACATACAGATTTTATTTGTCCACATGTAACAATGCTTCCTATCACTTTCTATTGCAAGCCAAGTACTAAAATTAGAGTCTAAACGTCATAGAGCCAATAAAATCAGAAGAAAATTAAAGGATATACAAAAAATCAGAAGGAAATGACTTAAAAAACATACATTGACTACACGTCAAGTAAATGTGGGAATAACGAAGTTAAAGGCAACTACATTCGAAAATATTACTTCATTTTGAATTTCGAGAAAAAAGCGTGAACTTGCGCATACGATTTGCATACCAGGATTAGAGTTTTTGAACATTCTTTAATGATGTTTTCAAAGGAAAAAAACTGCACTTCTCCAAACGTATAAAGTAAATCAGGATTCTTCATCACTAGTTTCCGAACTTCCCTATTTTCTGAACCAATAATTGTAAGCGCTTTATGGTTCCAGCAAATTGTTAACTAAGAGATTTTAAGAGATTTTGTTTAATAACTGTAATGGCCATCTTTTTGACACCTTTACTATGCATCGGGAAGCGCTATGGTTCTAGCAAATCATTATTTAAAGCCCATAAACTAAAACTTATATGTTTATCTTAGGGTTACTATTCAATTGGCATTTCAAGTTTAGTGGTCTAACTTTGAAAAATCATAACTAATCATATAAAATTCATATGAGGATTACCTAAAATTCCATTGAAAGCTCTTGACGACATTTATACGAGAAAAATATTATGGTGGCTTGACCATGCTCTGATTAGAATAGATAATTCCATTTGTGAACTTGCTCTGTTTTTTCGCACAAAAGCTGTCATATCTTCCAAAATTCATAACTCATAGTATATACCTTCAATTGACCTGATATGAGAATTGTTGGAAATCTCCACATGTCTACTTCATCCATACAAATTTTCTTGAGCATTGGACATCATCTACTATTCTTTATTAAATCAAACAGTGATCATGCTCTGAAAGTAGCTGAAACTGTACAGTTTTGATAAAAGCAAACTAAAATCATAGCTTCAAGACCATACTAGGGTATAAAACCATTTACAATTCATTATTACATGTCAAATATACATGCCAAGGCCTCATATTGAGTTTATATAACTCGGGAATCATTATATATATTACTATTCTTGGCACAACACTTGGCATGAGAATTTCATTCTCCATTCACTTACCTTGCTTCTTGCTTTATATCTTTCCTTTAGAAGCTTGTAACCTATCATTGTTAGTTATTAGGGGTGAGATTCAAAGAATCCCAATAGCAAATAATACCATTCATGTCATCAAATTATGCTTCTTCATTGAACTTATCAAAAAATAGCATTGTCAAAACTTATATATAATCAAGAACATATACATAAAAACATAGCATTGTCATTCATGACAATGACATAATTCAAGAAAACATTCAACATGTCCAAGATAAAATAGTTATTCAACCCATTGCAAGCTAAGAAGCATAACAAAATATAAATACAACTTAAATACAAGAAGTAAAGTTGCAACCTTTAAGCTTTATTAACTTTCTCTTGCTTTTCTTTTTTTCTAATCTTTGAGGTTACCTGACTAAAACTCCCAATTCATCTTCCTTGACATCTTATGGCCCTAAAGACACAAGATACATCATTTATCCTTAATTAGAGCCATTAATCATATTAAAACTCTTAACTTCTTAAAACTACTCTTGCTTCTCACTTAGACCTCAACTTTGTACTGTTAATTCCATGGGCTTAAAAATTAATATAACATGCTTCTCCCCCATAAATTCTTATGTAGATTCTATTTTTAAACTCAAACAAATCAAATGAAATCTCCTTCCCCTTCAATTACTCAAAACAGAATATAAGGGCCTTATAACACAAAAATTCTATTTTGATTTCTAATGGTTCCAAACTTGTTTTTTCTCACTTGTATCCCATACAATGTGTCATTTTGGAAACAATGGAAGCATTAAAATTCACAAAATTCAACTCCTCATCATTGACCTGTTCTGGCCATGGCATTCAATACGGAGAGAAAAATAATTTTTTCCACTTCCATTTCACCAATCACTTGTTTTGAACTCTTTAGCACTTTTTTAAACATTGTTCCAACATCAAGTAATCTCTACAACAATTTTAGAAAATTTGACAGCATTTCCCCTTTGGTTTCATGCTTCTAAAAATTATAAATCAACACCAACAAGTCCAACAACATCACCACAACAACAAATCGTTGTTTGGAATAGCTTATTTTTGGAAAATAAACACTTATTACGTAAGTCGAGACAAAATTCATCTCACATATTTACCTCGTATACCATAAATTATGAATTATAAGCAAAAAAATAAATTATCCCAAACAAACACATAATCTTATCACTAACTACTTATCCAAGCTTGTTTGTATGATCCCCTCTCTTGAAACCATTCTTCATCACTTCCTCTTGCTTGCTAGAAATTATTTTGACAGGGATTTAGGAACCATAATAAACCTCTAATGAAAAAAATAACCTTAGATATTGAATTAGGACGCGAGAATTACCTAAAATGAGCTGTTGGACCTTGGTTCTTCCTCTTTTCTTGTTCTCCTCTTTTCCCTCTCTGCCTCTCCATCACTTTCGTTTGTCTCTTTTCTGGGCTTAGCTGACCTGATGGAGCGTAATGAGAGGTGAAATGATTTTTTAGTGAGCCATACTCATTTCCAAGTTAGATTTCATAATTTTTCAAATCTAAATATTATTTTAATGACTTTTTCATTATCGTATGGCCAGAATTTCATCCTCCTTCCTTCCCCCTCCAGTATTTCGCCACCTATGTACTTGCAAGGGACCATGGTTTGTTTTCCAAGAGCTTAATTATTTTATAATATCATAATTCCTCCAATAATATGAATTTAATCACTTACAAATGCTTTTTGAGGATTTCTTAGTCATATGACCAATATGAGACCATCAATAATTCACAATTACTAGGCAGTAATCCTCCAATTTTTCTCAGGCTCAAATTTAATCATTAAGCATTTTTCCCATAATTTTCAAAAAAATAACTCGTTTTCAGATAAATTGCTCATAAAATATTCTTTTCGATAAAAATTTCCATTTCTAGGGGTGTGAAACCATTTTTATAAACTCACATTAACCTTAAAATAAATTTTCCATATTTTTTCCCAATTATTTAAGGCCTCTTGATACTTTTCATAACTAAATGTGGATAATTATCCTTTAATTAACCAAAATTCTAATACTAATTTTTTAAAATTCATTTTTGAGGTGATTTTTCTCATTTACACCTCAATTAAGTCTCAAATATATCTGAAAAATTATTTTATACCATCCTATGTCTCCGTGGATTTTTCCTATAATTTTGGCTATACTTTCCAAAATTACCCCTATTTACCCGTAATTTTCATAAATTACATTTTTGCCACAACTAGGGAGATGGTAGATATAGAATGTTTCCTTGGTGAGTCTACTATTTTACTTTGCCTTTAGATAACCTTTAATTATGTGTTTAGCCTTTATTCAGAAAAGCGGAATGTTACATAGCCTCTTAGCATCATTCTATCTTCTGGGCACTTTTGGAATTTTTGCCAAATTGAGCTTGGTAGCCTACATATGTCATGCTAATTCTTGAACTTTTAGGCTTAAAAATCCGGATATGACAATAACCTCATTAAGCTTTATCTTCAGTTTTCCATTGCCCTTCTTAATTGGCTTCCAAACAACTTAATCCACCATCCTTGCTAGCGTATCCAATACCCTTCTCTGTATGTGTCAAATCGCTTTAAACGATTTTTTACCAATTTTTATTTAATAGGTGCCATTCCAACCCTTCCTCTTATAAGTTCATTACAAATATTATATTTCCTTATATGATCGCATATCCATCTCAACATCATCATCTCAGCTACCCTCACTTTGTACTCATGAAGCCCTTTCATAGCCTAACATTCACTACTACCTCCGGTCCTAATTATAAGACAAAGTTAACTTTTTTTTAGAGAAATTAAGAAAGCTAAATAAGTTACTTAATTATATCATATGTTATGTATCATTAGATTATATATTAATTTATTAGTCAAACTAATTAGTTTGAAGAAAACAATAAAAATATAAATACTTTAAAATAATTTAATTAGCTTCCTTAATTTCTCCAAAAAAGTCAACTTTGCCTTATAATTAGGACCGGAGTAAGCACCATAAAACATTGCTGGTCGAATAGCAAGACAATAAAATTTTCCTTTTACTTTATCAAGTACTTTTTTATCACAAATAATTCCAATGGTTTTTCTCCATTTAAACCACCTAGTTTAAATTCTATTATTTACATCTCCATCAATTTCAATATCTTTTTATAAAATCGATCCCAAATATATGATGAACTAAAATAAGATAGCTCCCCTTTTTAATTTGGTATTTGAGAAAATTGGGGGAAAGTTCCTCTTTAAAAATTTTATTGATAAGGACTTGATAAATTGAAACTGACTTGATCAATTTTTATCACAAAATATACAAGTACTCTGATTTTTTTTTTACACATGGTAACGGTACCTTGATTTAAGTCATTCTCACTAATAAAATTTTTAACAAGAGACTTTTCTCCCATTTTCCTTTGATATTTTAATTCAAAAAATAAATTAATGAAAACTGTTTAATTACTTAAATGATGCCTTGATGGACTCGACTTGGTTAAACCATTAAGAGCGGACCAATTTAATAGTCCTACAGTTTATAAATTGCACATATTTAGTGGGCATTGCCCATTTTTCCTTACAAAGAAATTGCCATATATATAATGAGAATAGCCATATTGTTACGTTGCTGTGACGAAATTGTAATACTTGACTGTACAAGTAATGTTACATGTACACCATAGGGCTGATGGCCGCTTGTTATTATTCAGGCAAAAAATGAAGCCTAGTGACACTGGTGCCATTGCCACCACCAGAAACCGACCTAGTAGTACTAATCTTGCCGGACGCTGAACCAGATTTAGAGGGTTTCTTTGCATTCCCGTTCAGCTTCAAGGGCAGAATCTGCAACCTGGGGTTCTGTTCACTACCTGACTTTTCAGCTGACAACTGGTAGCTTTTTACAAGTTCAAGCTGCCGGGCAATTATTTCAGAACGCCGAGGAAGAAGCTCCACCGGCTCTCCGCCAGGAATGACAATGTATTCTATCGCAAGGCGGACCTCCTGTCAACAAAATAAATTAGAAGTAAACATCATTAATCAAACTAGAGTGATTGCATATAAAATAATCCGAGCAGCAATTTGTTGAAAAGGCAAATAACTGGTCTATAGCATGGGGGAAAAGGTAGATGCAGCGTTTAACCTTAGCTATGAAGTTATTCAACAAGATTATGACATGCATAACATAATGCAACCCCAAATTGTGGTGTTTGTCGTCACTTTTCTCTTTATAACAAACTCTGATAGGAAATACTTAAAATGGTTAAGGTATAAATCCATTTTGGAAGTATTCACGCGGAAACAATGTTACTCCGGAAGTTTTTTTTGTCTCAATATTACCCTGAAAGTTTTAAAACGTAGCAATGTCCCCTCAATTTTAACACTCACTATCGTTGCTTGGGGCTTGGGCGCAGCCACCTAATATTCACTCATCTCAACGCATCATCACAACTCATCGTTTCCAAGAGAAAAGATTTCCTCCCTTCTGTTCCAAACTTTTCTTCCTTCCCTCCCTCTCTCCCTCATCGTTGGCTTCCCTTTGCTTCACCACCACCAGCACACCTCTTCCTCTCATTCATCCTTCTTCCTTCCTCACCTCCTTATCAAACGCTGCTATTTTCTCAGAGCTTTCCAATTCTCCCTCCAACTCTATCTCTCTAAACGGCAGCAACTCCAGAGCAGTATAGAAACCAGAAGAGAAACTCAGTAACAGAGCCCAAAAGCATTTGCTGAAATCCATGCCCCATTTTTTTCTAAATGATAGAAACTAGATGCTTTGTCATAGACGAATTAAGGGATCCTTTTTAACCTATGCAATTTCTCCATCCCCTACCCCAAGATTCAGAAGAAATGCGTACATGGTTGCACTTGAAGAATATCATCATGTGCTCTGTTTTTCTACTATCTTTTGCTCCTTCAGAAGCTAACATTTTGCCCTTCAACAGCACACAACAGTTTATATAACTAATATATTTACAACAATATCTTTCACTTCGTTGACTGTGGTATTCAAATCAGAGTCACTAATAAACAAGATAAATCAAAAGATAAAATCAAATATGAGTGGGTTGAGGAGACCTAGAGAAGATTTGGCTTCATTGCTCATGGCGTAGAATTTGAAGATCAAAGGAGAGGACACTGGTGGCGGAGGAGAAATGGGTCTATTGGTCTATTGCTCATGGCGTTGCTAGTGGTATTGGTGCTCCGCAAACGAGAACTAGGTTGGGGAGGGAGATCAGGTTACACCGTGGAGATTGGAAGACGAACATCGGTTTGAAGAGGCTGAAGTTGGTCATGCTCCGTTCGAACATGTCGCAATTGGTGGTGGTATACGCAAAGAGGAGGAAGAGGAAGAAGGAAGTATCTGATTTAGGCGAGGAAGGATGTGTCAGAGAGGAGGAAGAGGAAGGGAGAGTCATGCCGTAAAGGGCATTTGGGTATTTTAACATGGAGTAATAAGACGCTGGGGTGGCAATGAGTTGGGTCATTGGGTGCCAAATGAGAATGCCATGTGGGCTATTCAGCCAAACAAAACAGTCAAACTTAGCATTTCTTAACACTAGGGTGACACTGCTACGTTTTTAAACTTTCGAGACGGCATTGAGATTCAAAAACTTCTGAAGCAGCATAGCTTATTCGCGAATACTTCCCGAGTGGATTTGCACCTTACTTAAAATATCAAAGTCTTATGTGCCATCTATCAAATACCTGCCATTAAAGCAGAAACTAGTGCTGGCCCCAGAGTGCACATGCTCCCTAGGACCCTATTTTGATCAAGGTTGTCAAAACCCGACCGAATCAGCCGGTTCAACTGAGAAGTGGTGCACGGTCCAATTCAGAACAATGCCATAATTGGCCAAAAGTGAACCAATCAAAACTGGTGGAAAACTGGTTAGAACCAGTTTTTCATTTTTTAAATCTCAATAACCCAAAACTATGTTATTTTATGTTTTTATTTGTCTTGTGATTTGTTTTTCTTTAATGTTACACACACACACACACAGACATATATGATGATTCATTGGTGATTCTGGTTAATAATGGAAGCTTGTGTTGATTTGGTTAGACAGCTAATGTCGCGTATTTGATATTTTGGTGATTTGTAACAGACAATGAATAGTTTCATTATAATGTTGGTGAAATATATTTGACATGTATTTTATTTTCAACAAAAAGGAAAAGACACAACATTTTATGAACATATCATTATATCTAACGAATTGCAACACATAATAGGTGTAAGGACAAATAAATTCCTCCCAAGCATCATGCATGATGCATGATTAATGACAATGACTAGTATTTTTTTCCATTTTGGAGAGTTACGAACAGATCCCAAATAAGGAAATTAATTATTTTCTTAATCCCATTTACATGTCAAACTTCAATATTTACATATCAAACTTCTGCGTTTACAAGTGGCTAGGATGTGTGGGTAATTAAGTTTTTATATTTGGGACTTGTATGTAATTCTCCACTTTTTCCTATAAGCAAACAAATTTAGTAGCTATATATTTTTGTATAACCAACAGAAGCGCAGACCATATAAAAGCAAGTTCTATGCTAGCTGTTTGCTATTCAAACTGGCAAAGACTAGCTCACAAGCTTCAGTCCATACCAATTTTGAAGAATAGCCCTATTTCAAAGCATTTTGCAATAAACACTGAAATTGGGATGATGCATCAATAAAACAGTCACGTTTCATGATGCTACATTTCACAGCACACAGCATGACCCACAATTGCATGCAGATTATGCAATATCAAGAGGAGCAATTATATACTAAGAAACAGGGTTTGTACCTCCAAAGCATCAATCTCTTCCAAAGATGGTTTTCGTTTTGGTTCATCATCCTGAATTTCAATATTTAAGGAGTCACTAAATGGCTTCTTTGACTTAGGGCCAACTGATTCCAGCCCAAGGAGCATACGTACTGCCTTGACCACCTGTGCCATGGTATTTGACTGAAAAAATTTGAAATTAAAAAGGAATCAAATATCAAAGTACAAGATCATAAGCTGGTTCAGAAATAAAGTGGCAGTGAGAGGCCACCTTTATAACAAATACAGGCAACTGGTGGAATTTTGCAACTCCACGGATCCATGGATTTTGACGTAACTCAGAACTGGAGACTAGAATTGCATCAGCAGCTCCAATATCACCAGTTACATCTATTACATCCTCAAGTCCCATCACCTTAGCTACTTGAAGTAGATCAGCTTCAAGGATCTAATCTCATCAAAAGAATAAACATTGTCCAAAAAAGACATTAAGACAAGTCACGGGCCACATAATTATTAAAAGTTTTATAATCATGTCACTCGTCAATTAAGCCAAGCATTAAAGTCCTTGATAAAATGTCCAATTCAATATTACTTTATTAAACATGTACAAACTTTAAAACAATTTACCTTGTAAGTATACACTTGCAGAGGAGAACTCCTCTCGATCCCAGATCTACTAGAGCACCATTTTTTTGACCAAGGATGATCTTTCTCTTGCTCACTGGAGTCAACATCAGCATTCATGCTATTATCATCAGTTGAATAAGGTCTTTCTTCATTGTCTTTTTCAAGCATTGGAGTATACTTCGCTGACTCATTGGCAAAGTCATCCCATTGACGAACTTCATACAATGGAGATTTTCCTGTAGCACATAATTTTTCTATTAAAACTTCAATTTTAGAAACATAAAAATAATATATCAATTATGTTTAATTGATATTCTTGTTAAGGAAGCCGAGAGTACCTGCCAAAATGGCATCCACTGTTGCATCTAATCTATGATGAACACGATATTCAGTTTTTGATATCATCTCTACAGCACAAGTAAATGTAGCAGGTCCTTTCCTTTCAAGAATTGTCTTCTGTACTTTTCTTTTCCTTGCTTCCTCATCCCCAAGGGTCACACTCTATTGAAGAGAATGTCCATTAAATATTACTAACGTGGCAAGTTTGCATATCCCTTTAAAATATTCTTTCAAAATGCAAAGATTGATTTTCTCTTTGAAAATGGATTAACTGAAAAAGTAAATCAATTGTACACAATAGCCAATATAAATAATGAAATAGAGATAAATCCTAGAACAGCTTTAGACCTCTATGCCACCAACAAGAATCTGTAGAGAAGGATTTTTTATTATGTTTTCTATGGTCATCCCATGTGCGGTCCCAACCAATTGAACTCCTCTTTGAGCAATGGTACTGGCTGCTAATGCTTCAAGCTCAGTCCCAATTTCATCTATTATGATGGTTTCAGGCATATGGTTTTCTACTGCTTCAATCATAATCTGCATAAAGGAACAACGAAAGTAACACTGCAAAAGACAGAAAAATATCAGAGGTATCAGAATACAAGAGATTGAGATTAGTACTAACGTTATGCTGCATATTTACATTGGGCACTTGCATTCTCCTCGCACAACCAATGCCTGCGTGAGGGATATCACCATCACCTCCAATCTCATTGGAGGTATCTACTATGACAACACGCTTCATAAACTCATCTGCCAGCATCCTAGCAATCTCTCTAAACAAACAAAGCCACATTAGGCATACATACCAGTCAATCAAAACGCAACTAATAATTCAACGGCCAAAGATGCCCAAAAAGATTGATTACATTAATCTTTCCAAAGTCTTTTAACATATTTTGGCATTAACAAGACTACATTGAAGTATTGAACCAATGTGCCCTGGGCTTTCGTAAAATGAATAAGCTCTACACAGTATATAGCACATACTAAAGGGGAACCACAAAAATTTATTTGTTGACAGGTTTTACCTGATTAAGGTTGTTTTACCCACTCCAGGAGGTCCTATTACCAAGATGGAGCCTCCATCCTCCACTAAATCACGTATGATTTCTGCACTACCAGTTACAGCTCGACCCACCCGGCATGTGAGGCCAATAATTTGCATTTTACGATTACGAATTGCACTTATACGATGTAAAGAGCTATCAATACCCGATCTGTTGTCATCAGAAAACTCACCAACCTAACACGATAACAAAAATTCTCTCAAAAAGCAGAAAATCTCAGCTTCCAGACACAGTTCAACTCCATAAAGATAGATACAATCACAAAAGGATCTCCAGCTAGAGTAGTAATCAAACAGTAGCCCGAATAACGAGACCAAGGGTCAAGTTTGACGACTAACGTCCGTCTAATAGAACAGAAGTCATATCGAGTCAATCAATCGAACTATAATTTTAAGTTGAAACAATAAAAAAAAAAAAAAAAATCCAAAAAGGCTCCATCAAACAATAGCCTTGGACACCGTCCGCACTAAATCCCTTCCTTATCTATCAGAAGCTTGCACTAACCCCACATGGACACTCTCCTCTCCTTGGGTTAATGAGCTAGTCCCTTTGGGTATTAGACTCGCAATTCCTAAGAAGATGGGCAATCATAGAAGCCAGATACATTAACTTACCTTGGAAATCGCATGCCATAAGTCATCGTGCCTTATGGGCAGTTGCGAGATTTCCCAATCACCAGATGGGAACCTGGCAATAGGCTTCCTACCCAAATCCATCACAACTTCAATGAGCCCTCCAAATTCCTCGTGGCGATACAATTCCCTCCTCATTTTCAAAGGCAATAAATCGAGAAACAGCTCTAATTCCGAAGCAGCCTCTGCGCGCGAAGTGGAAGGCATGTTCTGAGAACTTGAGAAGGAGGAGGAGCCATTTCCAGAAGAGAATCGTTCAGAAGGTCTTCGGATTGCGGGGGACGGAATCGAGGCAGAAGATGAATTGGAGGAGCGGATCGCTCCGTGGGAATGACGAGTTTGACGAAATGACGAGGAGATGGAAGAAAAGAAGGTGGAGGATTTGAGGAAGGCGAGAGTGGAGGTGGGGATATGGTTGGCGGAGCGCCAAGAAGAGTGAAGATCGATGATGACAAAATGCGAATTCAAAGCTCTCATTCTGCTAAGCTAGGCTCAAAGGTCTGGGGCGTGTTGTGTGATGGATGTGAAGCGGGGATATAAGTAATGAAGGAGGGAGAAGATTAATGGAGATTCGAGAGAAGAAGATTCGAAGGAATCTGCTGAGGGGTTGGATGGGCAAGGAAGGAGAAGGAGGTAAAAGCATCAGTGAGAATGAACCACGTGGGGCTGCCATGCCAACCACACGTTGTTTGGAGTAAGACACAGAGATTGTTTGCGTTCACGGCTTCCCCCGCCGGCCTTCTTTGAACTCTTTCGGCCTCGTCTGCGTTTCTTTTCTCTTCCCCATTTTATTTTGTTCTTATAGAAGAAATTTATAACTCAAGTTCAGATTTTTTTTTTATTTTTATTGTAAAACAAAAATCACAAAAGGCCGTGTCAGAATTGTTCAAGTAATTTCAATATATGATCATAAAATCATCCTCATTTTGTCCCCAAGAAATATATTTATTTTTTTGAAAAATTATATGAAACGTGGAAGTTTTTCCCTTGACCAAAACACATCAATCATTTTTCCCCATACATTGAACCAAAAGCCCAAAAGCTCCGTGAGAGTATTTCTCATCCAGATGGCATGTATGATGTAGAGGTTTATTTAAGCAAGTTAAAGTAATATGTGCATGCCTCAATCACATTCTTTTTTGGAAATAGTTCTTTTATTTCTAAAAGCTGACAAATAAATAGCAAACTGCTTAAGCAAGCGAAAATTTGAGAGTTTATACGTGCAAAACCTTAAATCAAGCTCGTTCAACTAATTATTTCGTAAAAATGACTAAAATAAAGAGAAGCTCTAAATTAAAGAAAAGTATGGGATGATGACTAATTTTTAGTCCTGATTATATATATCACTGTTGTTTAGAATTACATTGACTTGTTGGGCAACAAAATATGAACTCTTGGGGAGCACTACTGAAATTGGTTTGTCCATACAAGCTATGGTATGGTTTTGGTTTTGATTTCCCATATATGAACATTAAACTAACAATATTGGGCAGAAGGATGATAATAGTGTTGGCGAAATAGAACAAATAGTAGAAGCAACAGTGCAGAAGAGGATAGTGAAAAGAATGGAGAGGGCGGTGAAGCATTACTACTGGAGGTGCCATGCCTGGGCATGGGCATCACTCCATCTCCGCCGTTCTCCATGAAGACGCTGGGATATACATCCCCACTTTCCCTGGGATCGTTGAAGACGCCGGCGTTGAGGGTGAGGAGGTCGATGTGAAGGGCGGATTGGGGCGGCAGAGACGAGTCCTGCTCGTATTGGGTGCTCACCCAATCGCCCGATGCCACGAAGTACGCTTCGTTCACCATTAAGTCCCCTTCCGTCTTCCAATTCCAACTGGTCCACTCTCTCTCATCTGTGCCCACCCTCTTGGTCACCTCCTTGGCATTCGCATTGGGAGGAGCAGTGTAGCGGTTACCCTGGCTGTTTATGGTGGGCGCCGCACTGCCTCCGATGGCGTACATCTCCCACTGCGTGTAATCGTTGTTCACCACGTGTACGTAACCGTGTCTGCAACGTGGCATCCGCTGCACCAGCTTCTCCCCGAAGTGATTGAATGCCACTGTCACCTGCATTCTCCTATCCCCTAAATATCTATCATCATGCCCCAGTAGCATCACCTTGTCGTGATGAGAGAAATGGTTGTTCGATATCGTTATCCCCGTCGACCCCATTATCGCGTCTATTAGTCCGTCCGTGCAATACGCCAGCGTGCAATGGTCTATCCAGATCTTCTGTGACCCATAGATTGACACCCCGTCGCCGTCCGATCCCCCTCTAAATCCCACCTCTGTTGGACTCGCCCGTATCATCGTTTTGCTTGACGGCGTGCAGTGGTGGATGTGCACGTTGTGGATGATGATGTTCGTCACGTACTGCAGCGTGATGCAGCCGTTACCGGTGATGTGCACGCTGGCGCCACGTCCGTCGATCGTCTTGAAGCTGTTGAACATTAGCTCGTGCTTCAGGGTGATCATCATGTTGCCTGCGAAGACGATCCAGAGGGGGACGTCTTGGATTACGGCGTGCCTAAGAGTTCCCGGAGCTGGGTTCACCGGGTCGTTATCGGAAGGGTCCGTGACGATGTAGAACTGGCCGCCCTTGCCGCCCGCCGCGTCGGTGCCGAACCCAATACCACAGTCGGCTAGCTTCTGGCGGTCGGCTGCCCAGTTGGGGTCGCACCGCCAGCAGTCGTCGATGGGATTGCCCGTGAGGCAGCCTGGACCTTGGTCGAATTTTTCGGCGGGCAGAAGTTGTCTTCTAGAGAGAGACGCGTTGATTCTCCTGCAAGTGAGGGGAACAAGAAAGGAAAGGCTCAGATGACGAGAAAACATAGATGGTTTGCTTTTGTTTGGATGTCGGGAAAATCAGTGTGGAGTCAGAGAAGGTAATTAATTCTGTTTGGGTATATGTTGTTTTCATGCGAAGGTAAAATTTAGGAGCATGTCCTCGTCGGATTTTGGATTTCGTTTTCTTCTTTAATATAAAAGGCTTCAGAGAGTTTTTATATTACAAAAACAAATGCCATGTATGGATTTAAGGGTGTCTGGTGCATAAAAGAAGACAGAGTAACAAGCAGGAGAATCGTCAATCGATTTTTCCGTTCTGCTATTATATTCGACGGGGATCGATATTTTATGAGTTTTCTTTGTCCTTTTTTTAACTTAAAGTTTTTCCAATCTACCAGAAACCTGATGGGCATATACAATATTGTTAAGAAAAATATGAGATTCAAGACTGCAATGAAAATTAAGAATGATGTAATAACAAACGAAAAGTTGTCCATTTCTTAACCGGGAAGCGTGACCATGAAATGGAATCAAGTGAAGAAAGAAAATCGATTGGGTGGGAGAGTGTGGAAGCATTTGTTTCATGATATGGACCTTTTGACTCCCCGGGAATTATTATGCAAATGAGATAACTTGAAAGAATATTATACAAATATGAAATGGATATTATTATGATATGAACTGATGCCTAAAGAAAGTATTGCGGGAAAAGCAAACAAGCAGGGCAAGTTGTGGGTCTTTGAATGAAGTTTTCATGCAAATTAAAGTCTTCAAGAGCAAAAATGAGGCGAAGAAGGGAGCATTGGAATCGATGGCCCTGGCTCTCACCTTTGAACATCCATAACCACATGTTCAGGGTTGACGGCAGCTTTGATGGTCGGCGGAGAGAAAGGGAAGGTGAGGAGCCATACAGAGAGAATGACGCAGCAGCTAATGGGAATCATCATCTTCAACGCTATATTGTTTATGTCTGGTTTCTGTTTAAGTTCTCCTGAATAATAATTCTGGGAAACCGTGATGGGGTTTATATAAACCAATACTTAAATAATGAGAACAGTGATGTGTAGTTAGAGTATAGGTGATTGAGAGACGAGGGTTTTGTTTATTTGAAGAAGAAGCAAGATATATATTATTATTATTATTACTATTATTATTCGGGATCAATACTTAAATAACGAGAACAGTGATGTGTAGTTAGAGTATAGGTGATTGAGAGACGAGGGTTTTGTTTATTTGAAGAAGAAGCAAGATATATATTATTATTATTATTATTAGGGAGCCTGAATTGGAGACTCACATTCCTTACCTTGCTTGCTAGCCGTACTTGCCATTGGCCTTGAGCGAGCTAATACCAAAGTGCATAATATACTATAGCTACATAAATCAACGAATTAATTAACATTTCAAAAAAAAAATGTATGGGATATATATTCAACATACATATATACCTACGTCTCTTTTGCGGATAAATATATAGCGAGAGAGAGAAGGAGGATACTTTTTTTCTGCATGAAAAGTAGTTTGATTGGGTAATTAAGCAGATGGATGGATGAAGATTCTTTGATTGCGGGAAGTTTCCTAGGTGTTTGAGTGGAAAAGCCTTTCTTATGGGAAATCGCCTTTTGGGAGGGAAAAGAAAAAGAATGAGAATTAGATACTGATTAATAATGAAGATTGTGGCTTTTGAGTTGATGATTTCTTCTAACAGGAGTGAAAAAATGGAGGCGCCCTTCCTGGAAAGCTTTCTTATCCTGTGGTCCTCAAGGAAAGAAGCCTAACAAAACTAGATGATCACAATAATCAATCATTTTAAAACAATATTGACTGTGATTGTTGAAATTATCAAGACATAAATTTCGATCGGAATTTGAATGAAACAGAAATAAAGCAGAGTAATAATGACGTAAGGCATGACGGAAGAAACAAGGAAAGACGGCTAATAGCCGGAGGTTGGTCTAGAAGAAGAGTTGGTGAGACACACCAACGTTGAATACTGGAATTTTTTTCCTTATTTTAATACATGTTTAGTAGTATAAATAGGGCCTAAAATCATTGTAAACACATCCACAATTTGAATAAACACATTTGATATTAGTTTCTATACCATTTTGGTACCAGAGCTGAGTTCTAGAGTGCCAGAGAGCGAAAGAGTGAGGAGTGGGTGAGAAACAAAAAACGTGAGAAAAAGGGGGTGTCGGATTTTCACTCTCGGAGCGTTTTTTGAAGAAACCGACCTCACCATCGTGTTCAGAAGGCAGAAAAAACTAGGAATAGTCTCTGTCACCGCCGTGAAACACCTCCACGTGCCTCCACGGACGTTGCCGGAAAGTCGCGAGAAAAATCGCCGGAATTTCAGACAGTCGCCGGAGTTCAAAGGTTGAAGATGATGACATCATCATCCACGTCATCCTTATCTGCTGCGTCAGCGACAGGTCAGCCACTCGTTGACTGCCACGTGTCATAACCGCCACGTCATCAATCCCAGTCAACCCAACTTTCAGAAATTGCAATTTGACCCCCTAAATTTGGTAAAAATTACAATTTCCTCCCCAAAACTTTTTGAAATTACATTTTGGCCCCAAATTTCTGCCAAAATTATATTTCAGACCCCAAAACTTTCTGAAATTATATTTTGGCCCCATATTTCTGCCAAAATTACATTTCCATCCCCAAAAATTTCTGAAATTACATTTTGACCCCAGATTTTTGCCAAAATTACATTTTCGTCCCTGAAAGTTAAGAAATTACCTTTCTACCCCAATGGTCCATTAAATTTCCAGTTTTACCCCTTACTTGCCATAAAAACCGATCATATCCTTGTACCTTTCCACCCTATACCTAGGGGTGAGCAAATTAGAACCGAAACCGAAAACCGAACCGCACCGAACTCAATTCGGTTTTTTCGGTTCGGTTTTCGGTAAAATTTCGGTTTTTATTATTTGGTTAATTCGGTTTTCGGTTCGGTTATTAGAAAAAAATTTCGGTTAAAACCGAAATATATGTAATATATTTATATTTAATATATATTATTTGATAAATGCATGTTTTTATAATTAAATAGGTGTAAATTTTCAATAATATTAGATAAAATCTATAGATATTTTAAATCTAGTTAATTTATTTTATATATTTTACCCCTAAATGTAATCTTAAGGATAAAAAATAATCTTTTTTAAAAATTTAATTATATATATATATTATTTTATAGATAATAAATAAAAAAATTGGTTAATTCAGTTATTAACCGAACCGAATCTAAATATTTCGGTTACTTCGGTTCGGTTAATCAGTTTTCGGTTTGGTTATTAGAATTAGCTTAATTCGGTTTTTCGGTTATTTCGGTTTTTATGGAAAACCGAATGCTCACCCCTACCTATACCTAACCTCACAAGAACAATTCCAAAATGCCTCCAAGACGCAGAAACACACGCAAGATTGAGATGGACGAGATGAGACGCCAGATACAGGAACTGGAAACCACTGTACAAACGTAGCAAGCCATGCTAGAATCTCACAGTGAATATCCAAAGGTTGATTCAGATAACAATAGTTCGTCGTCCACTGACTACCACCATCGTCCTCAACAACAGTCATTCCGCCTTAATGACATTAAGGTAGATATACCAGAATTTGAGGGAAGGCTTCAACCAGACGAATTTGTCGATTGGTTTCAAACCGTCGAACGAGTTTTTGAATATAAAGAGATTCCCGATGAGCATAAAAGTCAAAATTGTCACCATCAAATTAAAGAAACATGCCTCCATATGGTGGGAAAATCTCAAGAAAATGCGTGAAAGAGAAGGAAAAAGCAAGATCCGGAAGTGGGACAAAATGCGACGTGAGCTCTCACGTAAGTTTCTTCTAGATAATTATTATCAAGATAATTTCCTTCAATTACATAATCTCCGCCAAAAGGCCATGACTGTGGAAGAATATACGAGGGAATTTGAAAAACTCATGATGAAGTGTGGTATCCAAGAGAGGGAGGAGCAAACAATAGCCCGTTATATCGGAGGATTAAATATCAACATTGCTCATCCGATACAGCTCCAACAATACTAGACTCTGGACGACGTCATTCGTCTAGCCATCCGTATTGAGAAACAGTTACCCAAAAGGTTTCCGTTTCAACCGTCTTCCTCCATCGAAATTCCTTTTGATGGACATGAAGCACACATGCATCAGCCTACAAAAATGCATCAGCATAACTCTTCAAACAAGCATACACAAGAATATCAGTCTAACTCTTTAAGCAAGCCTCCACCAAAGGCTATCAAGGAATTTAGCTCCAAAGCACCTAAGTGCTTCAAATGCCAAGGGTTCGGTCATATCGCTTCAGAATGTCCTACCCGCAAAGTTGTTACTATTATTGAAGGGGAAACTTCTACAGTTTTTAAAGAAGAGGAGCTCATACCCGACAAAGAACCTGTCTTTGATTAAGAGCCAATTTTTGATGAAGAAGTCATTCCTCCTGATCAAGGTGAAACACTTGTGATTAGACGAAGCTTGAATACAGCCACAGTGAAAGAAGAGCCTTGGCTACGTCACAACATTTTTCATACTCGTTGCACCGCTCAAGGTAAAGTTTGTGACGTCATTATTGATAACGGAAGCTGTGAAAATGTAGTCTCTAACTACATGGTAGAAAAGTTGCAACTACCAACTCACAACCATCCGTACCCATACAAGCTCCAATGGTTCAATAAAGGAAGTGCGGTCAAAGTGTCAAAACGATGCCTTGTTACTTTTTCTATTGGAAAAAGGTATCACGATGAAGTTTGGTGTGATGTTGTTCCGATGAACGCTTGTCATCTTCTTCTGGGAAGACCTTGGCAATATGATCGACGCGCTCTATACGATAGTTATGCAAACACATATTCCATCCATAAGGATGACGTGAAGATTCAGCTTAAACCTTTGCCACTCGATAAACACATCAAAGCCAAAAATGAGTCCAAGTCGTTTTTACTCAAGCATAAGGTTGCGGATCTATCTCCATATCTTGATGATGATGTTGTTTCTGACTCGAGGACGAGTCTTGTCCAACCCCGGGAGAATGAAACAGAAATAAAGCAGAGCAACAATGACGTAAGGCATAACGGAAGAAAAGGGAAAGACGGCTAACAGCCGGAGGTTGGTCTAGAAGAAGAGTTGGTGAGACACACCAACGTTGAATACTATATTTTTTTTCCTTATTTTAATACATGTTTAGTAGTATAAATAGGGCCTAAAATCATTGTAAACACATCCACAATTTGAATAAACACATTTGAGATTGGTTTCTATACCATTGAAGAACACGATTTCACCAAGAATGTTGCTTGAATATAGCAATAAAAGTGATTAGTAATGTCATGCATGGAATGGCCGAGGAATTGATATTATTTTAGTTTCATTCTTTCATTTATATAGTGCTAGCATATTATTATAAATTATAAATTATAAATTATAGAATAAGAAAACATTCTGATGACAAAGTAGTTTTGCAATTGGCATAAAAAAAACAAGACAAAGTAGTTTTGCGACGAAATGTGAAATAATCCCCTATTCGGTGATTAGATCTATTTTAGTTATAAAGTTTCATATCAATGAAAACCGCTGTAGAATTGGGGATGGGAGACTAGTTTTCCACCTATACCAATCCCTCCTCTCCCTTTCCTGCCATCAGCCCGCATCTTCCTTTTTCTAATCATGAAATCAATATTTGAATGATTTAGATTTAGATTTATGCAATATATTATTTTTATTTTTTATTGTAGTATTAAATTATTCATATCACAATTTAGCCATTTGCATTTAATTAGATATTCTTCTTTTTATAATTTAACATTTTTAATAATAATTTTATAAAAAAATAAAATATGAATCATTTAAATATTGATCTTATGGTTATAAAAAGAGAGAATAGGATGGTAATGGAAGTGGCAGGGTTCCAAACCAACCCCATATTGGGAACATCCCTTTCGTCGATCATAGTAGCGAACAAAGTAATTAGAGGCTTGATTGTGTGTTTTAATAATTTAAATACCCAATAAAGAGTTTTAAAAAAATAAAAAAATGTAGGGTTAAGGTCTAATTCTGTCTCGAAAGTTTTCGCCTAGCAGCTGTGGGTATTCAGAAATTTTTTTAGGAGCAATATTGGCCCGAAAATATAAAAACCGTAGCAATTTCACCTCACCCATTAGAAAAATTAACTTTAACTATTAGTTTGACTAATGGGAAATTAGAGAGAAGGACTTAGTGCAAATAATATTTATTAGGGATGACCTTAAACACTGTAATGTTTTAGATTGACCAAAACAATACAAATGCAAGAAATGATAAATTACTCTTAACTAAGCCTCCTATATTTTGTGGATGTGAGACATTTTCTTAATGTTATTTATATTGAGAAAAATGTGTGTAAAAGTATTATAGGCACATTACTCCATAAAGATGGTATAAATGCTAGGCTAGATGATGCTACCAAATTTTAAGTAGGCACCTACAGGCCGTAAAATACTAAAATAGAAAATCAAAACCGTCTCACAAAGACTCCAGATAATTGATGACTAAGCATTAGATTTTCTAGGTTCATTTAAGTTGAGTAAGCCTCCTATATTTTGTGGATGTGAGACATTTTCTTAATGTTATTTATATTGAGAAAAATGTGTGTAAAAGTATTGTAGGCACATTACTCCATAAAGATGGCATAAATGCTAGGCTAGATGATGCTACCAAATTTTAAGTAGGCACCTACAGGCCGTAAAATACTAAAATAGTAAATCAAAGTCGTCTCACAAAAACTCCAGATAATTGATGACTAAGCATTAGATTTCCTAGATTCATTTAAGTTGAGTAAATCAAAGGCAATAGCGATTAATGATCCATTTAGGCATTTAAAGATAGAAAAGAAAAATAATAAATTAGAGTTTCAAATATTTCAAACTAGCGTCACAACCTAAAGTGGCTAATCCTTTTTTCGAGTTTTAGAGCATTCAATTGCCCAAATAAATGCACTTAATGTTAACTTGTTAATCTAGAGTATTAATATATATAAGTATCTTCTAATCACTTACATCCCTCTCTCAAATTAAAATTGTTATTCCTAACACATCTATTCAAAAAACAATAAATATCCAGATTCACTCTAACATGACTATATGGATCTAGTAGGTATATTCTTATCTTATTGGCAAATTAGAGTAAATTTCAATCCCACATTATTTAATCCTAAGGTTTAATTAAGATTCTTTTCTCAAGAGTAATCAAAATTCTCCAATATCATACTTGGTGGTAATCAAGTACAAAATAGACAAGACATAACAAGATCAAGTAAACAAAAATAACATTAAACACAATTAAATGGTTCAATCATGCTCTAATTTAAGAATTGGTTCATAGCTACTCTAGGTTCAAGAAAATCTAGCCACACATGGCTATAATAAAATCCATAACAACAAAATAATATTCAAATTCAAAGAACAAAGAGAAAGAAATGAGGAGGCAAATCTATCGCAGAAGGAGCCAAATCGAGTTGTTGTTCCTTCTATTCTCGTTACTGTCAGAACGCCTGTTCGTCTGTTGTTTACCTTTTACTTTCTCTCCTTGCTATTGTCCATTCTATGATTTCTGTTGCTTTCTCTATATCTTTGACCTTTTTTTCTCAATGTGCATCTGTAACACCCCAAATTTTATATTCATCGAATATATTGTAATTATTCAAAAAATTCAATAAAATGGTGAATATTCATGAGCAAATGGGCAAATTAATTCAAGAAAGGAATTAAATTACAAAGGTGATAGCAAAATCATAATTTTGCCAATTTAGCCCATGATTAATTATTTTCCAATTAATTGAAGTTAATTTCAATTAATCAAGGAAAATAAAGGAAAAATGTATAATTGGAATATTCTTAGAGGAATAAATCAAGAATTGTGAAATTAGAAGGACTTGGGCATAATTCAATCAAGGGAATTATGGAAAATGTTGGAACAAATTCTATTTCCCTTTCTCCTTGATATTTTCGCCTAGCTTAAGGAAATTGGAGGGGAAAATAGTTATTTAGATCATGTTATGCCAAGTGTCATTATCATATGAAGAGAAGATTAACTTATAATTAATTTCCAAGAGCACATATCTAATTGCTACATGAACATAGTCATGATGATAATGCTACATGAACATGGTAATGATGACAATGTTTGGAGTGCATTGTTGGATTAGATGATGAGTGCACGGTTGGGTTAAAGGTTGAATGCATGATATTTAACTACTTGAGTGCTTGGTGGAGTATAAAGTTGGACTAGTTGGAGAAAAGCAAATGGTTTAGTCGAAGCAAGAAGGAGCACATTTTTTTAGCCAACCAAGGGAGAGGAAAAGTGGTTCATGTAACCCCCTTCATAATTATGATTCGAAATACGTAATTAAAATGGATTAAAGACCAATGGTTAAACAAAACTTATTTCAATCCCAACCTCACGGTAGGGTTTTTCACAAATTCTTTTAAAATCCCTTTTTAATCCTGGTCTCAAATTCAATATTCAGAATATAATCACCCTACGCAGTTAAATCACATTTATATATCAGAGTGTACAACAAAATCCTGGCAATCCTCGGGTTTCATATAAATACTATGGGTTTACATATTCCTATTTAGGGGATTACACAAAATCATATCCAAAATTTACATCCCAAAATATATACAGTAATCCCAATGCCAAAGCCGATAACCAACAACCAAAATATAAATCTCCCTAAGGAGTCCTATCCGCCCTTGGTTGTCTGTTTATCCTTGAAGCCACTTACCCTGTCTGAAGGTTAGTCAAAGGAAAAAATGAGATTCAAAAGAGTCTCAATAGTAACAAATCACTCATACAACAAGTAATCAGAGAGCATGTAATGACATCATCAAGCAGCATCATAGCATAAACACAGTACGCAAGCTGCCACATATGCACATAATCACATAATCTCATCTCCCGTATTCCATCGCCTCGAAGGCACGGTCCTCCCACCATTAACACCGATGGGCCGCGGGTGAAGAATTCACAAATAGCCTTTCGGCTTTCACATTGTCTTATCCCCCGAATTCCACCACCCCGAAGGCATGGTCCTCCCACTGTCAACACCGATGGGCCGCAGGTGATAGACCCACAAACAATGATAAATCAAGCATACCATGTATCACATATAGTATAAGGGAAAGAGTCACTACCTTGTTTTTTCCGAGCGTGTTCCGACCAGATGGCTCACAAGCAAAGCAAATATCAAACCCTATAACCAAAATCAAGGACGATAGGTTATTCTCTATTCCAAATTCTTATCTTCATAACACTTAAGGTTGGTTATCATTTGAACTCTTTAGGTGGCTACTAGAAGCCTAAACACATGCCTAAAGGGTTGGGAACACTTGACCAAAAATCCCCTTTTTAGAAGTGAAAACTCTGATTTTTGACTCATTCACTCAAGTGAAGAAGGCCCCACTCGAGTGATAGCGAGATTTGCACTCAAGCATGGAAGTTCACTCATGCGAGGGCTTACCCGAGAGCAACCACAGAGATAAATAGTAATCACTGTACTCGAGTCTTGACCACAACACTCGAGTGGTAGCCTCATACTCACCCAAGTCCTACAGAGTGAGGCACAAGAAGTGACTACCCAAGAGTAAGAGAAACCCTAGAATGAGAAGTGCACTCGAGCACTAGTTTTGGCACCTGAGTGATAGCACAACACTTGCGAGTGCTAAGACACACTCTTGAAAATGGCCTACGAGTGACAACCTGAGACGTGGCCTCATAGTGCAAAATACTTTTGCACTCAAGTGAGACAAGGTTCACTCGAGTGATTACCCATATCACTTTTAAGTGGGAACGTGCACTCTTGTATTCTGGCATGGAAGTGTGACCAAAAACAGAAGGAAAAGGGAATACAAGATGCTGCACTCGAGTGACACCCCTGTGCACTCGAGTGAGGCTTATCAAAAGCCAAAACACAGCACCTGACAGAATTTTCCAAAGTTAACCAATATGCTTCTAATGGTCTCAAAATTCTTATCCAATACTACTCCCATATGGTTTTACACAAGAACCTAACGAAAACTTCAAAATAACCAAATTCTCATTCCAACAACAAGTTTT
This sequence comes from Inga oerstediana, assembly GCA_963210345.1. Classification (NCBI taxonomy): domain Eukaryota; kingdom Viridiplantae; phylum Streptophyta; class Magnoliopsida; order Fabales; family Fabaceae; genus Inga; species Inga oerstediana. The sequence goes on along the minus strand of OY723399.1, from coordinate 92,824,927 downwards.
GCTTTTGGTCATCACATTCCCATACATTAACCAATGACACCAATTTCCCTTTCCAAAGTTCCAACTAACTCCAATGACATAAAGACACATTATGCCAACAAATTAAACACCATATACTATCCAATTCTTTCATTTCAAAATTATACCAAAATCAGGGCAAAATCCAAAATTTACAAAACTTAATCAATGGTCACAATAAATATGTCAAAATGCTTCAAATACTCACCTCTTCCTCTTTCCAAAGTTAGATCCTTGATTCAACAACTTTCAAATTTCTTCAAGCACTAAAACACCACTTTTCAAAAATCTACAACCATAGCAATAAAGCTCTCATCACCATGATTAACATTAATGAAGATGAATGGAGCTAAAGGAAACATTAAGCAAGTCAAAACCCCACCTTTCACTTTCTATTTCCTTCCTTGAGCACATGAAAATGGAGAATGAAGAGAGAGAATGAGATGATGATGAAGAAACAGATTTTTTCCCTTATTCCATGCTCCCTAGCCGACCTTGAAGGAGAGAGGAGAGAGGGAAATGTGTTTGAAAAGTTGACTTAATCCTATGGCTCTCATGTTGCCACTTGTCAATATCTCATTTCACCTTTCATGAATTCACATAAGCTCACATGCATGTAACTCCACTCCTTTGCTCAATAAATCTCAACCATTGATCTTTAAGTTACCAATAAGCTTCCTCTTCGGTAACTGACCAATTGGTCGATAACTTTTTGTTTTCCCATTTTGCCCCTAATTATAGCAATTCTACTTGAATCACCTCTAAGCATATTTATGTCATTCATATCACCATTCATGCGCCCTCCCTAACCATTAGGGTTCATTTTAAGCTTTGTCATACAATTAAGCTTAAATGCAGGGTTTAGATATTGATCAAAACACATTCGGGTCGTAATTCACATCATATTCTTCAAAAGTATTTAATTAACAGTAAGTACATCACTTTTGAAGTCATTAGCTCTTAATTCCATTTTTGGGTCATTACAGTTCAAATCTAATGGGAAGCTAATGGAGTAAGTGTGTCATAATATGAATAAGGTATGGGTGGAAGTATTGCTTGTGACAAGTGTCACCACAAGAATTGATCTTGAAAAATCAAGGGCTAAGAGAAGAGATGAAGCATTTCATTAAAACACTTCCTCTTCCCTTCCCTTTGTGTATTTTGCCAAGCAAGAGAGAGAGAAGAGAGAGGGAGAGCTTGGAAGTCTCATGTGCTAAGGAGAAGGAAGAAGGGAAATCCTAAGGTAAGAAGTTGATTTCTTAAGGTTTTCTTGTGATCTTGTTAAGAAATCCTTCTCTAAACCTTGTTTCTTTGTGAAACTATGATCTTGAAGACATATTGTTAGCTCAAGGAGAAGAGATAGAGGATGCGTAGAGTGAGAGGAATCAAGAAGCTTAAGAGGTAACTACACCAAACTCAAATCTATGCTTGTAAGAAGTTGATATTGAAGTTTGTTGTTGATTTGGTGATTTTTGATTGAGTTCTAAATTTTCAAAAGCCCTAATCTTAAGGGGTTATGCTGCCCAAATTTCTTTAAATCATGGTTAAGATGTGTTTAAATGAGTTAATAAAGGATTAAAAGTGGAAAAGTATAAGTTTTGGAAACTAAAACACAACTTTATTTTTCCATTTTTTGGCAAAGTTTTGGCCAAGGTTAGAATAGGGGGTAGGAGCTGGATTTTCATGAAATAGATAGTTCCATTGGACTCAGTGGGCAAAAATAGGTAGGGTTACAGTTGGTCACTTTTTCAAAAAAGCATAATTATGAAAACGCCCTAAAAACCCTAAATTGGGGCTGTCAAGGGAATTTTCATAATTTGACAGTGAATTTGGTAATTTTATGCCAGAAATGGATTCCTTGGGTGAAAATACGTCAGGATAGCCCTAGTCAAAATTTTTGAAAAACATGCTGTCGTGTTGGTATGGGGGGCCGGGCAGAGGTCGGGGGCATTTTGGTAAATTTTTACCATAGACTAATATAACCATAAGAAATACTATGAAAGAGTCTAAAATGATACTTAGATAGGTTTTGATCTATTTCTTGTACATTTAATTTAATATTTTAGGACCGAGTCAGAGGCCAGACACGACACGTCTTACGAGGCACACTAAAAAGGGGTTAAGAGAACTTCGAGGTAGGAACATTATCCTTCATACATCATACCATAGTTATATGCTTGTGTGGATGCCAATGTTTGTAAATGTGCTTTATTAATCAACATGATTTGCCTAGAGAGGGGTATTTAGTGCAAGGGTGCACTTACACTGGGAGTTGGCAGAAGTCCAACCGGTGTAGATTGTGGGGTTGGGCCCTACTCATGTATACATAATGATTATGTGTTTATATTTTTCATTAATTAGTGCACACATTAGCGCATGTCATATTTACTTTTTGCATTTTATATGAACGATAGTATGTTTCTACGGGGATTCTTCGGAAGCTCACTCTATTTTTAAATAAACCTCTCAACGAGTGCCAGTGGGACAAAAGGCAAAGGTACAGATCAGAGAAGTGACTTGCACGTGTCTCGAGATGAGGTTGAAGACAGTGGTTATAATTAGTTTATGCTTTAAATATTTTGGGATATCCTGTATTTATTACAATTTTCGCTGTATTTTTCGTATTTCATTGAAAAACGATGTTGGAATTGTAAACAAATACTTTTATCAGTATAATTGTACTTTTTTGTATGCCTACGGAATCTTGTCTTTATTACTCTTCAATTATCGAAATACAAAAGAGTATTGACAGCATCCAGCCTCCTGATTTGAAATCGCCCTTCCTTTTTATAGATATAATTTAGGGATGCTCTTTCTTTATTGTGCCACATGCATCTCTATCCAAAATTCTTAAAGATATATTATATAGTTAGGCTAAGGTCGAAATCTAACAATAAAGTTTTGAAAGGTGCATCTAAAATCATAAAGTTTCTTTGAGTACTAAAATACCCATAATGATTTAAAAAGGGTGCAAAATAGACACCACTGTTTATTTGCCCAAACCCTGTTAAATTTTTAGTGGTGTGGGTCCTATGCTAGCCAGCTGTACAACAATTTAAATCTAAGGAATAAGGGGAAGGGGGAGTAAGTTCGATGGAGACAAGCCCATGGTGAGGTGGAAGGAGGCAAGCCCGTCAACCACGGTTTGTTGGGAATCTAAGTGCTCTAATCCAATCTAAGTTAAAAGACTACCGGTGAGAACCAAGTATGCTCCATTATAGTGTTAAGATCTAAACAAGTTTGACAGCAATAAAGAAGGAGCAAGTCCATGGTGAGGTGGAAGGAGGCAGGGTGACAACAGATCCAAGCTTTTCAGTAGAGATTGTTGAGAATCTAAGTGCTCCAAGCCATATTTGAGTTAAAAGACCACCGATGAGAACCAAGTATGCTCCGTTATATACTCATATATAAATTGAAAGACCATCGGTGCACTCCGTCATTTTTCTCACCACCCACAAACAAATAAATATTTGACACATTAGGCAACAAAATTGTCACCTATAAATAGCACAACCGATACCAAGAGCTTCTGAATATTCCTTGGAAATGGGAGGTGAGGGTGTTGCTAGAGTTGGTATACATAGCCATGAAATTTTCCCATCTCGTTCTCTCTCAATGACATATACTTGCCAAGGTTTTCCAAGTTTTCTTTTTATAATAGCCTTCTGCTCGTTCTATGCTTTCATGAAGGAAATCTAAGAGATCAATATATGTTCTTGCAAAGCTTGGAACCAACCGTCACTAAACAAGGAGGAGACTCTGGGATTTTCATTGAACACGAGTGATTGCCATCATTAGGACTTAAAGTGGCCGGAGATGATGACGATGGGGATTGTTAATGTGGTAGATAACGCTAGTAATTTTATCTAAGGGTGAGCATTCAGTTTTCGATAAAAACTGAATTATCGAAATGAAGAAAATTTTGAAACCGAACCGAAACCGAATAACCGAAATTATTCGTCGGTTTCAATTTTTTAAGAAAAAACTAAAATTTTTTGAGCCTTCATAATTGACTTAAAATATCTAAATTTTCAACTAGCAAACATTAATACAAATTATAAAATTGAACAGCCCCATCAAGATCCAAAGAAAGATGATATAAAACAAAGTATAAACAACATATTACATATATGATCAATATAGTTTGAAGTACCCAATATTCCAATAATGGACGCAAAAATTGGAAGGTTTCTGAGAGTTGCAGAATAATTGTATTCAACATTACTTAATCCAAAGAAAGCATAACAAAAGTTCAAAAAGATGAATATCCAATGATATATCATATATCATTCTTTGCCTTGCATCCAGTTTTTCGGTGGTGGTGTATTCTTTTAATATTTTGATTTTTCGGTTTAAACAAAAAAAATTTTAAAAAAATTGAACCGTACCAAAAAACCGAACAAAAAAACTGAATATAAACCAAACACCAAAAAAACCAAACCGAAAAGACCGAAATTGATTCGATTCGATTCGGTCTTCAGTTTCGGTTTGATTTTGCTCACCCTTAATTTTATCGATACCATCAAATAAAATGGGGGACCCCTTGGACAATAGCCGGTACCCATAACATTAAAAAGTAATGAACACTTGGAGTAAATAAACAAATGTGTTGTTTTTGCACCATTTTAGCATCATTATGTATATTTTTGCACCATAAAAAAATTTATGGTGCTAGATGCTCCTTTAAACAAACGTTATTAGTAAATCTACGCCTTTGCCCTATATGTTTTGCGTGAATCTGCATCTCATATGGCTGTCTTTTCCTCACGTAGGGTGCACGTCTTTATCCTTTTGACCTTTTGACCCAATTGATAAAGTGTTGCAACTCAACACTTGTTCTCTTCTTTTTATTGCCCATACGACACAATATACATATATTGTGATAATTTGCTTCATCTTCTTCTTTTATTTGGTGACTCTTATCTCTTTCATCATATAATATCTCCTGCACAATAAAATAGGATATGAGTAAATTTTATGTCAAAATTTCTTTTTATCCTATAATTAATTAAGAGAAAGAAAATATATAAAATATAATTAAATAGGCATAAAATATCTATAAATTTAATCAATTATGTCTCAAAATATATACCTATTTAATTATAAAATATATTTTTATCACTAGACATGGTTGATATGAGAATAAGGGATGAATTAACACCAGAGGAAAAAAGTTCTTGTACATTTCTTCGTCTCGTGGCTCACACACTATCTAATAAAGAAAAACTAGTTTTTGTTAGTTTCTTGCTTTAGTTAAGGTGCTAAAGGGTTACTCTTCAAACATTAGCAGACTTGTGTCAGTAAAGGACTTGAAACTGATGAGATTAAAATCTTATAACTGTCATGTTTTGATGGAGAACTTTATTCTGGTGGCTATATGTGGTATTTTGCCTTATGAAGTGTAAGCTGCAATCACTAAGTTATGTTTCTTTGTTTGAGTCACTTTGCAATAAAGTGATAAACCCCAAAAAATTGCGGAGGTTGCAACATTGAATCATGACCACATTGTATAAGCTTGAGATGTATTTTTCTACAAAATTCTTTGACATCATGGTCCACCTAACAACTCACTTAGTTAGAAGGGTACAACTTTATGGCTCACCCTATTTAAGGTAGATGTACTTGGGTGAACGTTTCATGAAGATAATGAAAGGGTTTGTAAAAAATAAGAGTCATCCGAGGAGTTATATTGTTGAATGATATATCTGTGAAGAGGCTACTGAATATTCTGCCACATACTTAAAAATGCAAATGATATAGGGTTTCCCGTGTCTCGACATGAAGGAAGGACTGTGGGGAAGGGATTATATATCGGCATAAAAGTTGTGACTATCTTAGACCAATAGTTGGAACAAGTACACCTATGTTGCACAACTCCAAGGAGGTTGAGGAGTATATGGACAAGCATATGGATCAACTTATGAGGGATAATCCCAACAAATGAGACAATTAGTGTGCCAAAAAACACAATAAACATTTGAGGACATGGTTTAAAGATCAAGTGCTTGGCAAGTATAGAGCTTATCCTAAATCAGTTTCTAAGAAATTGAAGTTGCAAACAAGTGACATGTCCTGCACAAGTGAAATCATCAATGGGTATACCTTCGACACTAAAGAGCAAGATGATCAAATCAAAATGCAAAATATTAATAGTGTAACTATTGTGGCTAGCACTAAGTTTATATCAAGTGTCAAAGATAAAAATCTTTATATGCGAATATGTCATACTTTGAAGTGATTTAGTACATCTAGGAGTTGAATTATATAGGCTTCATTCTGGGTTCTAATATTCAATTGCAAGTAGATTGATAATAATAATGGCTTGATAATTAATGACTTAGAATTACAATTAAATTTAAACAAGTTAGGGTATAAAGATGAGCCTTTCATTTTGACTTCGCAGGCTAAATAAGAGTAAACAAGAGTTCTATATTGGTAGTCCTTCTAAATATGGATAGTCTATTATTTTGTTGACTAATAATAAGGAGATGGGTTATGGAGACTATGTAGTTAAGGATGGTCCATTTAAGGTGATGTCAATTGAAACATAAAATTTTCATGAAGAAGATGTTTTGTATGTTAGACACGATTACAATGAAGGCATTTGAGTTTGGAAGAAAGGAAAATTATTACTTGATAAGAAGAGAAAATTTCAGCCTAAGAATATTAGCTTACAAAAAGTAAAGACTAGGAAAGAAAAAGAGACACTTAATTACACTCAATCGTTTCAATTCTTGCCTATTTTTTAATAAAGTTGATGCTGCAGCTTTGCATTTTGATTGTTTTTCTGCCACTAGCTTAGTTTAATTCTTGTGTTTTGACTGTGCATTATTGTTTCTTTGTGTGTTATATATGAAAGTAGGGGAAATCCGAAAGCAGAACCTCCTAATTTTTAAGAAAAATGCTATATTAATATTTAATAGTTATTAGGTACCAACCATTATGTATGTTTCCAAAATACTTAAAGGTTATTCTACAAGAACCATTATATATGTCATCAATCTTCAATACATAATGGAGTGTTGTAATTGAAAAATTATATATTTAAACATCCACTTCTATTTAAACGTCCCTCCACTTCTCCATTTCATTCATTAGCACATTTGTATTAGGTCGAATGTAACCTACCAATCTCGGAACCCTACTACTCTGGTTGACTTTTTGGCCATGAACAGTCATTTTTAGTTGAATCATACCATTCAAAGCTTTCGCTAGACTTCTTAAGGACAGATGCGTGACTTGCTTTGCTTGCCCTAACTCGCATTTTCGTTCATTAGTGCACTTATCTTAAGTTGAATGTAACCCATCAATCTTGAAACCCTATTACTTCGGTTGACTTTTTTGACCATCAAGAGTCATTTTCATTCAAGCCACACTATCCAAAGACTTTATCGTACTTCTTAGCGATAACTGCACAAGTTGCTTTACTTGCCCTAACTCGTATTTTTGTTCGTAAGCCCTAACTATGTTACATTCCTTTGTGTGGTCTATCCTCCTTATTTGTAGGTATGATTTCCCCTCTCAATTATGCATTCTCCATTATTCACTCTGTGTTACGTAGCTAGGTTTTGACTTTAGTCATGCTCATATTTTTTTTGTGGAAAACTTATTGCTGTAATTGAAAACTCCTCTCTTATTACATAAAGTTATCAAAGATTTATAATGATTTGACTATGTTGAACCAAAATATAGTTGATTTAATGTTCTACAACCAAGTTAAAGCTTTAATAGTTGATTTAATGTTTTACAACCAAGTTAAAGCTTTGGAAATTGACAATGAGAGGTCAGTCTTAAACTCTTCAATGGAGGAATTTACAAGACGGCTATATGCTAAATTATCTGGAGGCAAGAGCAAAATCTTTTATGCAACAAAGTCATTGTGTGTACCACTTGATGATCCTTTGAATAAAGAGATAGGGTCTTATAATATATGTATGAGATAGAGTTTCTGAGCTAGTTGGACTTGACTATATAATATAACAAAACTTCCCACATCAAGTATACTCATGCAATTTGGGATGGATTATGACATTCCTAGCTTTGTGGCTTGAATTAATGGATCTCCCAACCTATATCAACAATAATTTAACATTTCACCTATAACTTGTGCCTCTTTACAAGAAGTAAGCAAGGAAAAAACAATAAGAAAGTGAAAAAGAGCAAATATCCCTACCGTAAAGGCTGCAAGTAGTATACAAGACTTGACAGAGAAGGAAAGATTAGATGTTACTATCAATTCTTGCCACTGCCCATAGCATATGGCGTTGTATAGCAACATCAGGTCCCTCCTTCTCTATCAATTCTTGCTTCAACAAATGATGAAATTAATATCCCATAAATCAGTTCCAATGAAAATCTAGCAAATTTGTTTACTAAGACACCTTCTGTTACGATATTTAAAAAGCTTGTTCATGATATTGGAATTTACAAACTTAAAGATATCAATTGATGTTACTAAAAGGGGAAGTCTATACATGTAGTACTTTCCCCCCTTTTCAACCATTTTATCCCAATAGGTTTTTTACCAAGGTTTTCAATGAGGCAAAACTAAGTAGTGTATCAATGAAGTATTATTTTTCTTCCTTTAGGTTTTTGTCCCATAGACTTTTTTCCAATTGAATTTTTTTTAATGAGGCACATTCTTGTATAATAGACATTCAGAGGTGTGTTATGAATATTATCGTATGTGGATGTTTATCTCCCTCTTCCTCTTCATCTTTTTCAAATTAACTTCCATAGCCACTCCTCAACCATTTCATTAATCTTGTAACTCACCACTACTCACATTCATAGAATTTAGGGAAAATTTCAAAAAAATACAATTAAAAATGAGAAAAAATAAATTGGTGCTACGAATTTATAAAATCTTATGTCAGAACTAAAATATTCTGACCAAATTGCCCTTAGTTTAGTTGTGAAACATAAAAATAAAAGCCGTTAATGTAAAATATGATGTTATTAATATAAATACAGATGTTGTTATTAACTCCTGAAGCTTGTGCCTTCAAAATTATCCCTAGTTGTTGGGATATGAAGTTGTAAAACATGAAAGTAAAGTCGTTAATATAAAATCTGATATTGTTAATATATATACAGATATTGTTATTGACCCTTGAAACTTATGAATTGAACTAAGGGCACTTTGGTCATAATCAGAAATCTCATATTCTTATTTCAATTCTGATTTGAGATTTGATAAATCCCCAGCACCAATTTATCTTTTTCCACTTTTAATTATATTTTTCTAAAATTTTCCCTAGATTTTATTGTCCACTATTTGTCATTTAAGTATGAGAGTAGCTTATGTGTAAGACTCTCTATAAATATGGCATGTCATTTGTATTGTAAAGCATAGGAAGTAATACAAGATAATACTCGCATCCCCGGTCAATCATTTACTTCCTCCGTTGACTAATTTCACCTCTCTCTTTTTGTAAAAAAAAGAGAAAATCATCCCGAAGTTATTGATAAGTTATGATGCTTTTTCAGATATTATTTTGTTACGTTAGATCTTTGTGTGCTTTTGAAAAAAAAATAAAGCATTGACCCAAGGGCATAAGGCACGATAAGAACTAAGAACCGTCGGCTCGGCGCGAACCTAGTATATTTCAAAAGAGGTTCGGTTTTTGCTTCGGTAATACGTTGCTTCTTCTGTGCAATCAATTCCACGATTCCCATTCCCTCGCCTCAGTCTCCCTCCTTCGATTTGAGAGAGAAAGAGGAACAGAGCTGATGAATAAGGATTACTAGATGCTCGTTGTTCACAATGGAAGGAAGCATCTTAGTCGGTTCGGAGCCGTGCGGCAGAGGAGGTACGGCTTTGCCCTAACAAATTTCCCGTTTTTGATTTTAGTTCCTCTCTAAGATTGTAATCTTCGTTCGCGTGGGTATAAGTTTTTTATATTCTCCATTTTAGTTTCTTAGTAAATGTTTCCAAGTTACCTGTTTGATTTTGACAATATTTTTTTCCCACTTCTATCCGGATTTTCAGGGCTTATCGATTGTTAATTTGTGTAAGCTTTGTCATTGCGGGTTCTGAAATATGCATTAGGTGCTGTCTTAGCAAAGTCAATATCCGTTTTCTCTTGAGATTGCGAAGTTGATAATTTTATTAATACGAGCCACCGGATAGCTGAAGATTCAAAACTCTATTTTCCATTGCGGCTGCTGGATATTTTTCTTTCATGGTTGATGGGCGATATGGGTTTTGGGGTGATGGAGTGCTGGATATGTGTTCCTGGAATAACATGAAATGGCTTGCAGGCAACAAAACTCATAAAAGAAAAGCGGCGAAGGAAGATTTTGTTGGGGGTCCAACGAAGAAAATGCTGACTGACATAACAAATTTTCAGCAGGAGCATCTAAAGCAATCAAACCAACCTGCAAAGAAGCAATCTGCTACCCCAGGAGTTGACGAATCTACTGATCAACTTCTGAAGGTATATTTATTGTAAGTATGCCATTTCAAGATTTCCGTCTATTTCTGTAATTGGTTTGACACGAGTTATGGGCCACCTTACATATATTTTGCAGGAAAATGCGATGCTGATCAAGCTTCTAGCAAGCAGAAAGTATCCTCTGTAAATTTAATCTATCTTTTATGTGCTACTAATTGTTATTAAGCTGACTGTACTTTATTGGGCGTTCCTGAACTGTGATTGATAGTGCTATTATAGAATCAAGTAAAGCAGAGCAACAGAAATTGCAAAGCGATTTTCAGAAACTGAGTATGCAAAATGTGGATCTTGCCCGAGCAAATAGCCAGATGTTGGCGGTACTGTTTAAATGTTCAAATTGCTGAATATATTACTCTAGCCGCCTAGTTTGATGCTAAATAGCTTGAAAAAATTTGAAATTGAATATATAAGCTTGCTAATGTCTTTTGCATGATTTGTGCAGGAACTTAATTCTAGTAGACAGAGGGTGAGTTAACCTTTTTCAATTTAATTAGTACATATAATAACTTGATGCTTTTATGTTGCCTATTATATGTGTAATTGTGTTGAGTGACACTGTCTGTTGCCATTCAGCTGAGGGAACTCCAGCATGAACTCGGATGTAAAAATGGCATACTCAAAGCTATGAAATTAGGGCCGAAGGTCAGTTCAACTCATGTTCTAGCTAAAGAGAGAGTCAAAATGATTGGCTGTTTTTTAACCGTTACTTTTTCCATTCCCTCCTAGGAAAAAGAGACGTCAAAATTGAATGATGAAATCACTGCAAAAGAGGTGCTTTGAATAATATCTTTATTATTTAGTTATGCTGATAGGTCTTTTATTTTCTTTTTTGACCGGAATAGGTCTTTTATTTGCTGCCTGCAATATTTATGCCCTTTTTTAACTACCTTCTGGTCTGAACATCTCAGAGTCAGCAATCAGGTCAAACTTTTAAAGCAGATGGAAGAGAGGATAATCTTTCCAATGCGAAAAGGAGAAAAGTGTCTAAATCCCAATGTAATAACTGTACTTGACCCACTCTATTTATACAACTGCTAAACTTAATATGTGCATATATATCCTAAACACGGGAGTGATCTGATGCAGCTTCTGGGGCTGCTGTCATTAAACAAGCTAACCCCAAAGAGAATGTTGACGGCCAAAGGTACGAGTTTCATAATTACCTGCTGTGCTGGAATAATGCTTGAAGTTCGACCCTAGGCATGCTTAAGGAGGCTACTTATTATCTCTCCCATGGATATGTAAATAGGCAATGTTTGAGGAGGCAGTCGATGGGGTTCAAATCTGAAAAGCCAGGGCGCACAGAAGATTCTTTAGAGATTGATGACACCAAATCATTTGTATCTCATCAGCAAGAAAATCTGGTAAAAAGAAAAGGACTAACATCATCTGGAACAACAGTTAAAGAAGAAAACAGAGTAGACACTGAAAGTAATTGTATAAGACAATGTTTCATCTTGTTATATTCTCAGATTACCTAGCTTTCTCATATATTACTTCACGCAGATGCTGGACCTTCTCCCATTGTGCAAATTCCCTTAGGGAATGTTGGAAACAGAAGGTATTCTTGTATACATCTGAGCTGTAATTGGGATTTGTGATTAATGGGAGAATTAATAACCATTTATGTGCATGTCATGAATATTGGAGGCAATCTGCTAGGTTTAGGACTGAAGTATCAGAATCAACTCAAGAAACCAGAGAAGACACTGAACGTAATTGTTTCTAACATTTGTCGATTTTTTATGTTCAGGGGTTACCAAGCTTCTTTTTTTTTAAAAAAAAAAAAATTGCTTACTCATGCAGTTTCAGGGCTTCCTACCGTTGAGCAAGTTGACAGAAAGGAGAATGTTGATAACAGGCATGCTTGATTGCTTGTTTATGTTTAGCTTGATTGCTTGTTTATGTTTGATTTGAAATGTTTGAGTTTGTAATTCGAGTAACGAGAGAATTTATAATGACCACCTGCCGACCTTTCAGAATTATAACGAGGCAATCCGCCAGGTTCAAGCCTGAAGATCCTAAACCAACTGAAGACTTGTTTGAGATTGATGATCCAAAATTTGCTGTCCTTTTACATGATACTGTAATAAAGAGAAGCAGTCCAACAACCTCATGTGTGGATTCTGGACAACAAAACAAAGAAAACAATGCCGTTGAGTTTGACCCACAGGAAGTTCGAAGATCATCTGTTGGGAGGCCACTGCGTCGAGCTGTAGAGAAGGTTCAGAGCTACAAGGAAATTCCAAGGAATGTGAAGCTGCGCAGACCTGCCTGAGTTATAGTTGGCCAGTTTATTTTCTGTTCAACAATTAATAGTTTATATACATGAAAAACAAAGTGAAGTTCAAGTCCTTGGTATTAAAGTTCTTTTTGTTTCTCCCTATAGCTTTCTTATGTTTTTTTATTTTTTGGCCAACAAGGATAATTCATTAATATAATACTTCCAACTTCAGATTTACTACAATAATCAAAAGGCAATTAACACTACTCATCAGCCTGGATCAACATCATCATATCCTTCAAAAGTAAGTTTTGTACCCCTAAAGGGGTTCTCATAGGCCAATCTATTGGGTATTACCCACTTAAAGAGGCTTTAGCAACCCAATCTGCAACTAATTTCGCCTCCCCTACCCATACAAAAGTAGGGTTCCGACAAAGATTCCTTATAGCAATGATATTTTCAAGGGTTACATTGCATCTCCTGCTTGGCGACATAATGCTTTCATTGAGACATTTGATGAGAATCTGGTTGTCTAATTCAAAAATCATATCTTCCAAAAGATTTGCTGCTACATATTGGACTGCTTCTTGCATGGCTACACACTCACCCGTATAGGGGAATCCACCCGTATTAGCTTTGTACTTCCACCCAGAATCCATTCGTTTGACTCTCGGATGACAAATGAAACAGCAGCTCTTCCTTCCTCCTGATTATATGCACAATTCATATTGAATTTCAGCTCATTCCCTTATGGCCTCTGCCATCTCTGAGCTGTCCGTGTTATTGGACCTTCACCCGGGTTAGGTGCTGCACTAGGTGTTATCCATCCTCGCGCCTCCCAAAATTTTTGCAACAAAGGAAGCACATGCCTGTGAAAAAATAAAGACCAAGTCAAGCTCCGCTTTCTCATAAATAAATTGGTTTCTGCCCTTCCAAATTTGCCACAAGGTCATGGCAATAAGGGCTTTGTGCCAATCAGATAGATGTAGGTCCAGGAAGCATTGAGCCAGCCATAACTTAATATCAAAACTAGATTCACAACCAAAAGTGAAGGAAAAACACTACCAAACCACACTTTTTGAACCTAAGGACACAAGCGAAGTAGGTGCAGCAAAGATTCCGTTTTAGACTTGCAAATAAGACATAGATCATTTGCACAAATTTTTCTTTTATGCAAGTTTTCAAAGTTGGGTAAGGCATTTGACAGCAATCTCTACAGGAATAGTTTGACCTTATCGGGGTTTTAGTTTCATACTTCCTTCCATACCCTATGTGAGTCATTAGTTAAGGTGCTAGCTTCATTTCTATGGTTGTTCAATACTAAATTCTTTGCTATTTTGTACCCATCTCTTACCGAGTACACCTCTATCTTCCCCCTGTCCATAACCATTTGTCTTCCCTTCTTGAAATTGCCACTGCAGCGTTTAAAATGGCCCTTGTTTCAAACTTTTCTAGCCATCCTTCTATCGGAAGTAAATTCCATTCACGCCCTTGTCTTATGTCAGCAACTTTTAGTAATTTAAAGGAGTCATGTGGACAGAATGATAGAAGTTTCTTACCCAGAATATCAGCAAGCCAAGGATCATTCCACACGCTTGTGGTTCTTCCATTTCCATTGCTATAGCCAGCACATTGCCTTCAAGAATTCTCCTTCCTTCTAGTATACTAGACCAGATTCATGAAGCTTTTCTTCCTCTTTTTGCCTTCAGGAATCCTAATTTCGGGAAGTACTTGGCCTTTAGGATCTTTACCCATAATTTCTCAGGTCCCTATAATATTTCCAACCATGTTTCGCAAGTTATGCCAGGTTAAAAGCTTTGAATTCTTTCAAACATAATCCCCCCTCTAATTTATGTTTTTTAAGTTTTTCCTTAGAAACCCAGTGAGTCTTTCTTTTTTCATCAGTGCTCTTCCACCAGAATACAGAAATAAATTGATCTATTCTTTTAATAATATTCTTGGAGAATAGAAAACAAGACATGGGGTAAATAGAAATTGCATTTGCTACAGATTTTATAAGAACCTCATGTCCTTCTTCTAATAGGAAACTAGGCTACCATCCCTGAATTTTCCTCGAGCTTATCAATGACAAAGTTTATCACTATTGTTTTTGACATCCCCAAGTGATAGGCAAACTCAGATAGTTCCCAGGGATATGTACTGCATGTACCTGAAAAACATGTCCAATTTCCTCTTTCATCAGCTCAAGAGTATTCCTAGAGAAAAACAAACAGGATTTATGGATATTAATCATTTGCCTTGACGCTGCACAATAATCATCCAACACACTCTTTAAGTGTATGCATTCTTCCACATTCACTTGCTAGAATAGGATCGAATCATCAGCGAAAAAATTGTGTTAGGGTAGGACATCTTCGTGCAATTCAAATACCCTTTATCTTTCGTTGTTCCTTAGCATCTCAGATGAGCTGAGATAAGACATTACCTACTATGATAAACAAGTTAGGTGACAAAGGGTCACTATGTCAAAGACCTCTCATCGGTGTTATCGTGGAGATCCTCTTCCCTGATATCATTACAAAAACTGACACAGAACACAAGCACCAAAGAATTCTATCTAACTACTCTTGGCTAAGACCCATTTTTCTCAAAACTGCGCATGAGAAATCCTACTCAACCCTATCATAAGCCTTATTCATATTTAATTTCAGAGCCACCTCTCCCGGACCTAGCATCTTTGATTTCAAATGATGAAAAGCTTCATGAACAATAATAATAATATCTTAAATGAGGCAGCATGGGACAGATGCCCGCTGATTTTCTGATATGATTTTGCCCATAAGTGGTTTCAATCTATTAGATGTTACTTTTGAGAAGATCTTGTAAGAGAAGTTGCATAAACTTATAAGCCTGTAATCATTCACTGTTTTTGCGCATTCTACTTTTGGTATCGACACTAAATCCGTATTGTTAATATCTTTTGGGAAAACCAGAATTAAAAGAAGAGCGGACAAGAGAACACACCTGGCTTCCCACGGTATCCCAAGCTTTTTGATAGAAGAGACCGGTTAAACCATCGAGCCTTGGAGCTTTAGTTCCTCCTAACCTAAAAACAGCTTTCTCTACTTCTCCATCCGTGATCTCAGCCATCAACATCATATTATCTTCCTGCGACACCACTTCCTCCACATAGCACAAAACATTTGCAAAATCCCTTCCTGGACTTTTGGAGAACATATTTGAATAAAAAACTGAAAGGCATTGACCGATTTGGTCATCATTTCAAGCCGCACATTAGGGTTGGGCATGGGCACAACTAGGCAAGACGTGACTCCTGCCTGACGCCTAACCCTAAGGATAAAGGATCTATATTTTATAGCTCCATACCTAACCTTATCTGTTAAAAGCCTTAATCATTTTGGGTTGGATAAGGGTGGGTTGGGTAAGGTGGGCTTTCCTACCCAAGTGATAACGCATTATCTTATCCACATATAAAAAAAAAATAATTCCGTATAAATTTCATGAACATTCCTGTAGTTACCAATACCATATGTCTTAATTTCGCTAAAAGTAATATAAACTTCAAATACATTCTATGATTACACATCTTGGGATATTTTAAAATAAGTCTAGAACTTGAGTCTTGAAATTTAAAAACTACCATATGTCTTAAAAAATATCCATACTTTAAAAATTAAACAACATCCATAATCCATTATAAATAAGGAAACAAAACGATTGTAATTAAAGCCGTGAAGTCAAACTAGTTTGCATCAATTCAATGTTCCAAAAGTTGATCAAATGATGAAGCATCTGGAAAAAAAATAAAAAACAACTATGATTTAATATAGGGTTAATATAATTTTTGGTCCCTGAAGTTTGATCCAATTTTGGTTTTGGTCCCTCAAGTTTGAAATCGGTGGTTTTGGTCCTTGAAGTTTCACCCAATTTTGGTTTTAGTCCCTCAAGTTTGAAATCGGTGATTTTGGTCCCTGAAGTTTCACCCGATTTTGGTTTTGGTCCCTCAAGTTTGAAAAGGACTTGGTTTTTTTTCCGGGTCAGGTCGGGTTTCAAAAACGGGTCACCAAGTCCTTTTCAAACTTGAGGGACCAAAACCAAAATCAGGTGAAACTTCAGGGACCAAAACCACCGATTTCAAACTTGAGGGACTAAAACCAAAATTGGGTGAAACTTCAAGGACCAAAACAACCGATTTCAAACTTGAGGGACCAAAACCAAAATTGGATCAAACTTCAGGGACCAAAAGTTATATTAACCCTTTAATATATCACAAAGTAAAGAACAAAGGAAGAAATCTACTTGTAAATAATATTTAGTGGCTAGAGCAAAAAAAAAGAGGACCAGAAGAGTATTATACAATAAACAATATATATTTTAAATATATATATATATATATGACATAATGTTTAATTGATATAAAATTTTATATTTTAAATAAATGAAAATAATTTTCTGGGCACGGCAAAATGGGCAAGGTAGCACCCTTTGCCCGATGCCTGGCCCCACCCGGTTATTAGCCCGCCTAAATCTGCCAAAAAAAATTTTGGGCCATTTTTTTAGGGCTGGGCTAGGCAATTTTTTGACGAGCTCGAGTGGGCGCACCATGTAATGCCCCAAATTTTGATGAAGGGCTAATGACAGTTATTGAGAATAATTTGTGAATTAAAGATTGAATTATTCCGTGTTTTGTGGCAATTTCGATAAATGTGCCTAAATCTGGGGAAAAAAAGAGAGAATGAAAATTGTTGTTTAATTAGTCTGTGATTAATGGGAAAATTAATTACTAACCAATTGGAAATGAGATATGGAACTAAATGGCTAATGGAGTGGTTAAAGTAACTAATTGGTTACTTACTTTATGAGAACCAATAAGAAGTTGACACTTGGCAAGAAGAGATGATGAGAGAGGGCATGAAAAGTCAAAAGCAATATTTTAATATTTTCTTTATCTCTCTTTCCCTCATTTTCGCTGAAATGGTATGGGAATTGGAGTATGATTATTGCTTCATCTTCTTCAACACTCATCTCTCTCTCTCTCTCTTTTTGTCGGCTATTAAAGCAAGAAGAAGGAGGAAGAAAGCTTGAGAAAAAGGTAAGAAGATAACCTCCATTGCTCAAATTCCTTTCTTTAATATTGTTCCTTGACTTGAGGGCTTTATTTCCATAGTTCTAAATCTTCCATTGGTGTTGATTTGAACTCTCAAGGAAATTTAAAAGTTGGAGAATCAAGAAACCTCTTTAGAGAAGTTGAAGAAGTAAGTGAAACAAACATTTCTATCTATATTTTGTGCCAAATGATTAAGTTTGGAATTTCTAGAATTTTTTGCCTTAAATTCGAAAATAAGAGTCATTGAGAGTTTGGTATGCTATGGGCATAGAAATGGTGTTTGGCTATGTGTTTAAATAGATAGAAATGGATTTTGGATTGAAATGTTAAGTTTGAAGATTTTGGGAATTTGGTGTATAATGTTGCCTAAAACCAAAGCATGATAATAGAATAGGAATTTGTTGGTTTTGATGTTTCCATGTGATTCCTTGGGTAAAGTTATGTGGGGATAGCTCTGGTTGAGAGTTTGGAATCATTGGAAACATTTGGGTAAAATCTAAAAAATGCTGTGAACTCTGCTGTGTCTGGGTTCTGATAAGTATCACTCGAGTGAGGGTGGGTCTCACTCGAGTGCATCTGTGTATATCTTCATTTTCCTTCAGTTTTTCTATTGAGCTCCCTCGTAGAAATCAAAAGTGTATCGTCTCACTTGCGAGTGTTGTGGGTTCTCACTCGCGAGTGTATCTGAGACTGTGAACTTGCGTCTCGAGTTGTCACTCGCGGCCATTTTTCAAGAGTGTACCTTAGCACTTGCGGGTGCTAAGCTGTCACTCAAGTGGCAATATCCCTACTCGAGTGCTCTCCTTTCCTGAAAGTTGCTTGTGCTCTTGGGAGAGCACTTCTTGACCCTCACTTTATGGAACTCGGGTGAGCATTAGGCTACCACTCGAGTGATTTGGTTTATGCTCGAGTGCAACGAGCAATTCTGGTTTCTATCATCCCTTTCTGCTCTTGGGTGAGCACTTTCTGCATCTCACTTCCTAGAACTCGAGTGGGCATTTGGCAATCACTCGAGTGTTGCTTCCGGACTCGAGTGCAATGATCAATTTCTTGTCTCTGTCTATGCTTCTGTCAAGCACTCACACGAGTGTGCTTCCATACCTGAGTGCAAGTCCATCATCATTCGAGTGAGGCCTTCTGCACTCGAGTGAAACAGTGAAAATTCTGTTCTTTTGCTTTCAAAAAGAGGTTCTTTGGGATAGTTCTTCCAATATTTTAGTACTCTTGTTAGAGGTATTTGTAGCTTCCTAAAGAATATAAATGATAACCAATTTAAGTGATTTGAAATCATTTAAGTATTGAAATAGAGAATAACACTTCGTCCTTAATTATGAATTATAGGATTTGACATTTGCCCTATTCGGGAGAGACTAGTGCTAGAGTACGCACGGAAATACCAAGGCAGTGACTTTTCTCTCATGTTGTGTATGATGCTTGATATGCATGACTTATCATTATTGTGTTGTAAAAAATATTTGGCATGAGGTCATTGCGAACTTGTGTATGTGTTATCGTCCATAGGGCATTATAGCGTGAGCAGTCGTAAGGGGTGATGGTTATCACACCTACCCCATTCAAAGGTAATCTAACGATGAGAATGTAGAAGTGGAAGGAAGTGAACAGTAAGGAAAATGGAGAGACCCCTCTCCTGCCAATTTATCAAATCTCAAGTTAGAATTAAAATAGGAATCTGAGATTTCCAATATGACCAAATTGCCTTGAGTTAAGTTGTGAAACATGAAAGTGAAGTCATTAATGTAAAATATGATATTGTTATTGACTCCTCAAACTTGTTGATTTCAAAATTATCCCTGTGCATGTGTGGGTTGTTGGGATATGAAGTTGTAAAACATGATAGCAGAGTCGTTAATGTAAAATTTAATGTTGTTAATATAGATACAGATGATGTTATTGAGCTTTAAAATTTGTGCCCTCAAAATTACCCCTAGCATGTGTTGGTTTTTGGGATATGAAGTTGTGAAAAAAAAAGTAAGGTTATTAATGTAAAATCTGATATTGTTAATACAAATACAAAATTATTATTGACTCCTAAAACTTGTTCCTTTAATTTAGGGCAATTTAGTCAGAATTGAAAATCTCAAATTCCCACTTCAATTCTGACATGGGATTTGATAAATTAGCAGTACCAATTTATCTTTTCCCATTTTTAATTGTATTTTTCTGGAATTTTCCCATAATTTTATTCCTGCATCTTCTGCGGAAGGTAGTCATGTGAAAGAATTGAGAATTATGATCTCCGCATTACAACACTGAATTCGAGATTTCTGTGCCCAATATGCCTCTTCTTATTCCCAAAGTTTATTAATTTTTATCTTCAAATCAGCAACTTAGTTGGCATTTTCTTCATCCCACTCCTTATCCAAACACAAATGCACTATAGCCACCAATCTATTAATTATCATAGAACAATTGCCAAGTTCCTTTGTGATCCATTATATGAGTATTTTGCTGATCAAAGTAATGTTGCCTACCAAATCCATGAGTGTTCCATTATTCTCATCTACTACTCCAGTTAACTTTTATGATTTCCATAAGATCAGGATGACCTAGCCAGCGCATATCAAATCTGAACAGCCTTGTAGTTCTTTCTTCCTTGCTGAATTCCATCCAAAGCGAATAATGATAAGATCCTATCGCTTCGTGTACATGATACTAACCATTTGAAAAATTTTCTCAATATTTACAGTTGATTACAACTCTATCCAATTTTTCTTGAATGAATCCTTCTCTTTCTTTATTGTTCATCTAAGTGAATCTACACTCGTTTGTTTCTAGTTCCATCATGTTGCATTCACCTATAAAATTTTCGAAACGTTGCAAATTCCATCATGACCATTCATTACCAACCTCCTTATCCGTATAATATAATAACTCATTAAAATCCCCTAACACAGCCCAAGGAAAGGTCTGACCTGGATTTAATCTTCCAATGTTGTTCCACCAAGTCACTTTCTGATTATATGCATGGGGCCCATAAACGAAGGTCATCATTCCACACTTCAAGCCATCAATACTCACCTCATCCACATGAATTATGAACTCCATCTCTCCACCGCAAAGCAAGCCCCCTAACCTCCCAATTGGTTCAAAATGGGGGTGTTTTAGAGACGAGACAAGATTGGGAAACCCCATGCTTAATCTTGTCTTGAAGAAGGACTCAGGAAGGGAAATTAGTCTCGATCCCGATCCCAATATTGAAAATTTATTTCCCAAAGGTTTTGGCTTTTTTCCTATAATG
Organism: Inga oerstediana; assembly: GCA_963210345.1. Taxonomy (NCBI): domain Eukaryota; kingdom Viridiplantae; phylum Streptophyta; class Magnoliopsida; order Fabales; family Fabaceae; genus Inga; species Inga oerstediana. The sequence goes on along the minus strand of OY723399.1, from coordinate 92,803,880 downwards.
ACTTTGGCTCAATTTTGACCTAAATTGGGCCCAATTTCTTGTATTTCCTTTAGAATAGCTAAGATATAAATATCATATTGTATCAATTAGTCTAATACAAATATTTAAAACAAATTAAAATTACAAATTCATCAAACTTCTCAAGTCCCAACATTGCTACCATTGCTCTTAATAAAAGAAATAACTCCAAGGAGAACCAACATTGCTCTTTCTTTCATTATAATCGTTTTGGACTAGCAATTAAGATCCATCTCAAAATAAAACTTGCTTTATGTTATATAGTTTCCGTAGCAACAAACTTGTTTTGTGTATGCTAGTATTAAATCCTTTATATCCATGTACTCCCTCATGTCTTAAATATAAGATAAAGTTGACTTTTTTAGATAGATTAAGGAAACTAATTAAATTACTTTAGAATATTTTTATTTTTACTTTTTTCTCAAAACTAATTAGTTTGACTAATAAACTAATATAATATAAAGGTACACAATATATGATATAATTAAGTACCTTATTTATTTTCCTTAATCTCTCCAAAAAAAATCAACTCTTTCTTATATTTAGAACCGAAGGGAGTATGATTTATGGAAGGAAAGTGACAACACTAATAAAATATGATATTCTATAAAGAGTACATATATCAAAAAGGTTAATTCATAGAATATATAATATATATTGTTATATATTATTGAATAGGTGAGTAGTGGGAAGATATATGATATTACAAGTCATGGATTGTTGCTGTGGGCTTTAGGGTAATTTAAAAAAAAAAAAACACACACACACACACACACGGGGGATGAGATAGGATTGGGAAATCCCAATCCTGATCTTGATCTCGAATTTTTCTATCCCAAAATTTTTGGGACAAGATTTTCCCATCCCGATTTTCTTAGGATCGAGGTAGGATGACTGAGACGGGAAAACATTGAACACCTCTAGTTCAAAATAAACACCATCATGAAACTTCATTTTTCTTCTAATTTCTCAATTTTTTCTTTTTTCATCTTTGTTTCTGACAAGAGAACTATATCTAGTTTTAGTCTTCTACATTGGAGCCTCAAATTTTGAACTGTCATGGTAGTTCCAAACTCCTAACAATTCCAACTTAATCAACTCATGGCACTTGGGTGCTATTTCTGGCCAGCCACCATGCCCTTCAACCACAAATCCAATGCTTTCCCCTATAAACAGAGCCCTTTTAGTTTTACTCTTCAGTATTTATAGCTTTCTTATGTGGACTACATTCTTTACACTTGAAAAGTAAAACTTACTAAAGCTTGTTCTGTTACGATCATCCCTTGATGATGAAGTGGACTTGGAGAACGCATTATGCAAAAAGATGTACTGGGCTAGTGGACATATATTTTCCCTTTTGGTTACTGATTACTTGTAAAATTCTACATTGTTTATAAAGAATAGATCCCTAATTTTTTAACATCAATAAAAGTAAGTCAACTTAGTTACAGGCTTTAATAGTGTACAAGGTGAAAAATAAAGGTTTGAAATGTGTAGAGAAACAATTTCTTTTTCTAAATAATGCACTGAAGTCTCTCTCCAAGTAACACTTGCATGATTTTTTTTTTTTAAAAAAAATACTATTTTCTGTTCAACAAGAGCAAAAATAAAAATAAACAATATAATTAGAGATAAAATAGGGAAACAAGACACTAAAACACCTTGGAAATATTAAAAGGACAATACAAGTTGTCCAATTTATCAAATACCAAATCAACCCACTTGGACTAATTTAGGATTCAGAAATGTTTCCAAAGACATAATTACCCTTCATTATTTTTTTTAAAGGGTTAAGGTGCAAATCCACCCCAAAAGTATTCGTGAAGAAGCAATATTGCCCTGAAAATTTTTTGTCTTAATATTGCCCCATAAATATTAAAATGTAGCAATCTCGCCCATACTCGAATGGTTTTCCTACGTTAACTATTAAGTCTTCGGAAAATCACACCAGGTTCCAAGGAACAAACATAATAACAGAAAAGTCCTTAGAAAAAGTCAACTATCAAATGCCAAAGACAAAGATGCCTCCAAGAATTTAAAACACTATTATTTCTCTCTCTCCTTCGTTCTGCTCTGCTATGAGTCTTCCTTCCTCCGAGTCCCAACGTTGGTGCGTCGTATGTCGCTCCTCCGCTACCCAAGGCTCTGTTTTGATGTGACAGTGGTAGAATGCAAACTAATTTTTTTTTCTGTGTGTGTGTTGGCTAGATTGAGATTGAGGGGTTAGTTAAAGGTTGGAGCTTGAGCTTAATAGTGGACTAAGTGGTAGGAGGTAGATAAGTAATGCTAAGATTTTGCTAAAAATATCATCTTGACCATTAAAGTTGGGGTTTTAGTGTGGTTGGGTTGTGTGAATGTTATAGTGCTCTATTTTTGGAGAAGGTTACAGAGGGAGTGTTGTGTTTTAATTTAAGTGGAAATTGTTGAATGTGATGGTGATTGTTTGCTGTGAAAAAGATGATATGAAAAAAAATGTTGTTAATTCTTGCAGTTGTAGTTGTTAATATGATTGTTGTGGTTGTTAATACAGAACCTGTACTCTATTTTCGAGTAATATAATAGAGGGAATGCTCTGTTTTTAGGCAAGATAACAGAGGGATGACTTTATTTTAAGGGGGAATGATTGAATGCTCTGATATGATATTAAAAAAAGTGTTGTTAATATGTATAACCACATTCCGTAATTTTATCTGAAATACGCGATTAAAATGAAATAGAGACCAATAATAAACAAAACTCATTTAAAATCCCATATTCACGATAAGGTTTTTATAAATACGTTTCACAAACAATTTAACCTGGTTTCAGATTCACATTTCGAATATAATTACTACACGAAGATAAATTACATTCATTATACAAATATCAGAATGCACAACATAGTCATCCCGGCAATCCCAGGTTTATATCTTCGCTAATGAGTATAAAGGGCACATTCGCCCATATACAAGTTCTCATATCAGGGATTACACAATTCCATTCCAAACATATGTATTACATAAATTCGCATTCCAAATACACATTCCCAAATCCAAATACGAATATAAATTAAAAAATATTCCCATCTATGATAACCAACTACCAACATCAAACTCCAACAGGAGCCCTAGCCGCCCTTGCTTGCTTGCTCCTTCCTCGATCCACTTGTCCTGTCTAAAATGTTGGTAGGGGGTGAGATTCGAGAGAATCTCAGTAGAAAAATAATACTAATATGCATGCAACATAAGTGTTTAATGCATGATATGCTTATATCACATTAACTCATGCTCACATAATGACATATCTACGTGCTCAATGTTTCAACCACAATATACTTATGACCATAGCATAAATTGAAACAGAGCTTCAATAATTCATATATGTTTCACATAATCAAGCAAAGCAATAACATGCATCAATACACCAAAACAAATATCAAATACATGCAGAAGAGGTAAGTTCCCTATACTTTCTTTCGACGTGTGCTCCAGCACCGGCTACTCACGATCAGAACCAATACCAAACCCTATAAACCAAATCAAGGATATAGGGTTAATCTCTAATACAAATCCTTACTTTCATATCACTTAAAGTTGGTTGTCATTTGAGTGCATTAAGCGTTTAATAATAAGCTCAACAAAACTTGAAAGGATTGTGAAGCACTAGGTTGGAAATCACTTTTCAAAATCACCAAGTGCTAAAAACAGGGGTTGGCTGTAGCCAAGAATCCTCTGGCTGCGGCCAAAAACAACACAGAAGGTTTTTGGCTGCAGCCAAGATTTTCTAGCTGTGGCCAAAACGTGCACAGAAACTTTTGCACTACTGCCGAGAACTTTTGGCTGCAGCCAAGAAAACTTCGAAAAATCATAATTAATTCTATAAAAATCGAAATAAGGTGATCTCAAAGTCAAATGAAAGCTATTTAAGTCCTCTTCATAAGAAAAATATGGATCAAGGCTATCGATAAACACAAAAATACAAAATCGTACAAGTATCCACACTGCTCCAGAATCAAGTCCAGTTTTTGACATCAAACTTGGACCACCATAACTCTCAGCTCACAAAATGAAATGACACCAATTATTTGTCCATTTTGAAGTCTGGAATGTGAACTTTAAGACTAGAAAGTTTCAAAATTTTTAAACACCATTTGCCCATTCAAAACGTCAATACAAACAGACTACCCAGAACAAAAATTCAATGGACATAATTCCATATTTTCACAATTGCTTCCAATGGTTCCCATTTTCACATCAAACACGATTCCCACATAAATTTTCTCAAGGAATCCATTGGAAACACCAAATCAACCAAATTCACATCACATTGACATATTTTCCCAATGAATACAACATGTCAACATAATTCCACAATTCAAAACTCACAATGCAATTCCTTTCCATTTCACATTCCAAACCAATTCCAATGACACCAAAATACAATATTGCACTATTGTAATCACAATACACAAACCAATTCTTCCATTTCACAAATATACCAAAATCATGGAAAAATTTGAAATTCACAAAGCTTAACCAATTATCACAAAACTTAGATCAAAAGGCATCAAATACTCACCTCTTCCTCTTTCCCAAACTAATTCCTTGATTCTTCATCTTTTCACTTTTCCTCCAACTATCAAACACCTCCTTTCACAAATCTAAAACCATAGAGATAAAGCACTTATCACTATGAACAACATTAGAGAAGGGTATTAGAGCATTAGAGGATATTATCTCACCTAAACATTGAACTCTTCCTTTCTCTTTTACTTTATGCTTGGCGTTCATGGAGGATAAAGAGAGAGATGAGATGATGAAGTTAAATCAGATTTTTGGCCCTTCAATACTCATTTGGCCGACCTAATAGAGAGAAGAGAGAGGAAAGAGTGTTGAACCTTTGACCATGATCCAAGGGTCCATATTGTGACACTTGTCAAGATCTTTTCACACCTCCATGAGCTCACATGAACACAATTGTAGTTATGATCTCTCAACATTCAATCCTAACCATTGATCTTTAAGTTACCAATGAGCTTATTCTTCAGCAACTGATCAATCGGTCGATAACTTTATCGTTTTGCCCCTAATTATGGTAATTCTCACTGAATCACCACCAAACACATTATATCTTTCCATTTAACCACAATATGCATCCTCCCTCAATTTTAAGTCAATTTAGATTTTAATCCATAATTAAGCTTAAATACAGGGTTTCGGTGCTGCTCATAACACATGCGAATCCAAATTCACTTCGTATTCTCCAAAATTCACCATTTTATTTTCTTTAATACCCCTAAGATATAAGAATCATTAGAGAATATATTTAGGCTCCTGCTAAATCAGGGCCTAGCAGTCCACTTATTTCAAGCTTATTCTCTAGCCTTAAATCTCAAAATTCAGGGTGTTACAATATGTGCATTTATGGTTGTTAATATTGTTGTGACAGTTGTTAATGCAAAGAAGATGAAAGTGTTGTTAATACTTTGTTTCTTTTATGTGCGGGGATGTTTTAAATGTTGAAGAAGAAGAAATGCAATATGACTCATATTATTGTAAATATGACTCATATTGTTGTAAATATGACTTATACACTTATAAAACAATGCAGAAGTTGTTAAAAACCAATTTAGCTGGTGTGACAGACCTTACGAGAATAACTCATGCAGTTTTGAAAGTTGGAGTTGTGCAACTTATCATTTCAGTTAAGCATGAAACAGTTGTAAAAATGACTCATTATGTTGTAAAAGCAAGCATCATCATTTGTTAAAAAAGCAATTTTGTAGTTGTGAAAGTTTGAGTTTTGAAACTTGTCACTTCAGTCAAACATGAAAAAAAGTTGTAAAAAATGACTCAAGATATTGTAAAAACACGACTTAGAAGTTGTAAACTGAGCAACTTGCAGTGTTAAACTTGGAGATGTGAACAAAGATAATTTCATTCACACACAATAAATAAGTTGTAAAAATGACTCAATATGTTGTAAAAACACACTTAACATGTTGTAAACTGAGGAATTTTTAGTGCTGAATTTGGAGATATGTAAAAAGGTAGTTTCATTTAGACATGGGAAAGAAGTTGTTAAAATGACTCAATATATTGTAAAAACACGCTTAATGAGTTGAATAGTTTCATTGTGAATAGTTGTTAAAAGGGTAGTTTCATTGTGACATGAAAAATAGATTGTAAAAAATACTAAACATGTTGTAAATACAAGCATAATCAATTGTTAAATAAGGTATATGCAGTTGTCATATTTAGAGTTTTGGAAAATGTCATTTCATTTATGCAACAAAAAGAATGTGCAAAAAATCACTCAAGTAGTTGTCATAACACGTAATGACAGCTGTAAACGTAAGGACTTGGCAAACTTGAAATTAACTCATTGCATAAAAGCATGTTGTGAAAATGACTTATGAAATTGTCACCTATAAAATGACTGATGAACTAAGGGCAACTTTATCATTTGACTTTAGGAAATAATCACAGAAACTTTTCTGATATTTAACTTTTCTCAAGGATTTTTCTATTATTATGTTTGTTCCTTGAGACCTGAGTGTGATTTTACCTCATCTCCATCGTAACCAATTATTGTATTCCAACTATGTACATATTCCACCCCATCTCCTCTCTGCTCTCTCCCTCTCCCTCTCTCTCTCTCTCGCCCTCCTCTCACCGCCGAAGCCCATCTTCGATCTAAGCTTCTCCCTCTTCCTCTCCCCCTTTATTAGAGCCGATCTCTGCCGAAGCCCCTCCTTCCTCTCACCGGCCGAGGCCTCTCCCTCTCCCTCTCCGCCGAAGACCCTCACTCCTCTCACCCATGTCGATATCTGCTTCTCCTTGTCCGCCGAAGCCCCTCTCTCCTATCACTAGTGTCGATCTCCGCCTTTCCTTCTCCACTGAAGCCCCTCTCACCCACGTCGATGGCTGCAGCTCCATCTCCACTGAAGGCCCCTCTTGTACTAATAAGAATGCCCTCAAGCCCCTCTCCTCTCATTAGCGTGGTCTCTTGCGCCGATAGCCAGTCAACCTTCTCTTCAACACCTCGATGTAAGAATTTCTGGGATGTATTCTGGACAAGGAACGAAAAATTGGATCGGGCAATGAACCGGTCACAGTACAGGTTCAAGGGTTAATGGGTCAACCGGGGTCTAACCGGTAGTTGAACCGGTCATATTAAAATATTATAATTTATTAATAGCAATATATATTAATATATTTTTAAACTTCTATAGATAAAAATGAAGATTTTTAGAAAAAAAATACTTAAAATTTATTAGTATGAGTTATAATGTTTATACTTATGCAATGATATCTCCTTTTCTATAATTATTATATCTTTTTAAATAAATTTTTTCATTATCTTCTTCATTTTTTTTAGATTTGTTCTTTCTTTACCTATTTTTCTCTTCATTTGGGTCTTCAACTTCCAATTTTCTCCTAAAAAAAGCAAAAAATAAAAAATAAAAAAATAAAAAAAAATGAAAAAATGAAACCGGTCCAACAAATTGAACCACCGGTTCTAACCGGTTCGACCGGTTTCCCGGTTCAACCATCAAACCAGATTGGACCACTGGCCGGTTTCCGGTTCCACCGATCGAACCGGCCGGTCCGGTTTTTTGTACAATGATTCTGGATGATAATGGTCTGTGATGTACCATTTTTAACAAATTTGAGATATATTTACATATATTTAGGAAGTTATCGATGTTAAATATTAAATTAAAAAGATTTTTTTTGAGATTTTAAAAGACATCAAGATGCATCATTTATAAGATTTCAACTTAGAATATACAAAGTTTGTCCAAAAAAAAAAACTTAGAATATACAAAGATTTTAAGTTCAGGAGAGAAGAATAAGAACGAGAAGTTTTCTCAAAAAAATATAAAATGAAAAAAACCTAGCTGTTATTAGTAAGGTTATTACTATTATTATGATTATTATTATTATATTCATATGTTACTTCCTTTTCTTTAGATCATTGCGTGAAAGGCCACACTGTTTTGGGGAATGAATAAAAAGAAAGGCTTGGACCTATATAAAAAAAAAAAAAAAGCCACGATTTGATTAAGGAGAAGAGGAAGCCGTTAAGGAGCGGAGGCAGCGTCAATTTTGGACTGCTCTCACATCATCTTCAGGCACGGCTTTAACGGGCAGTGGATGTCCACTGCACCCTCTACCGCCCCTTTATCGTGGGGGTTTTTTAAATATATTTTTTATGATTTTTTAATTATTAGATTTTATATAAAATGAGTGAAATATTGATATATTATAAAAGAAAGAGTTGTTTTTAATTTTTTATAATTTTTTAAAGATATTTCAGAAAAATGGTGTATTTTTTTCACTTTAAACATTTTTTTCTAAAAAATCTTTAAAAAATTATAAAAAGTTGAAAACAGATTAACTTTTTGCTCATAATATATCAAAATTTACTTGTTTTGTGTAGAATCTAATGATTCAAAGAGTCATAAAAGAATACATTTTGAGAAGACCTCAAAATAGAGACGCAGCAGAGAAAGCAATAGGGAAGGGGCAGCAGAAGTCCCAAATCCGGCTTTAACCAAGGTAATTAAGGGAGTTATTGGAGTTGGCTTCCTCTTGCTGTTTTGGAGAGAGAATCAAGATTTATTTTCATCATCGTTTGAGCCTAAGGAACCAAAGTAATCTCTGCTTCAACTGTCTTCTTCGATTTGAGCAACCAAGGAGAGTGTTCATTAGTGGTTATTGGTTAGAGAGGAAGAATACTGAGTAAACAATGAGCTCATCCTTAATTTGATTCTCTTTTATTCTTCTTTTCCATTGTGGTCGTTGGTTCTTCTTTGATGCTCATTGTTGCTGTCATGGATTTGGTTAAAATCATGTGTGGCTAAATTTTTTTTTTCAATTTAAAGGAGCTATGAACTTGTTTGAGATTTAGAGATCATTCCTACTAATTAGTTTTGTTTAACATTATTTTAGTTTATTTAATCTTATTTTTATTGTTTATTCTTTAGTGATTGGCCACGAGTATGTTTTGGGGATTTAGGATGAACTTGACTAAAGGAATCTTAAATTGACTTTGAGATTAAAAAATGTGGAATTAGATTGTAATATAATTTGCGTGCAAGATAGACATATACCTAAAGCTCTTATTATTGTTTTGATCTAATGGGGATTATTGTTTTCATATTTGGACCTAGAAGCTGCGCAGACCTAACTACGTTTTAATCTTTTGGTTTCTTTTCTTTTTAATCTTTGGATCTAGTTATTGTTTATGGATGTTGTTTCTGATTTCCCCTTCTATTGATAAATTATTTCCCAATTTTTCTTAGTTCATTAGCTCAAGCGGCTAAGGAACCCTGGCTTCCCTTGAGTTTGTTTCCAGCTTTTATCTGAATTTTGTTCATGGATTTCTATATATGCCAGTTCTTGTTGGTCTGTGCTGGTTGATTTATTATTGGGTTTTTTTTTTTGTGTGTATTAATGTGAGGTTAAAATGATTTGGGAAGATGACAATGAGATGGATGTGCTATGAGATGGGGGAAGAACAGGGACTTGGGGTGGACTGGGGAAGAGGAGCGACGGCTAATTGGAGAAGATGAAGGGTGTGTTTGGATTGGCGATTGGATAAGTAATTTATTTTTATTTAAATTTATGGAATCTTAAAATTGGAAAAAAGTTAGATTGGGTAAAATGATGAGTGTTTGGATTGACGATTGGATAAATAACTTATGTAAAAGTGATGATGTTTGGTTTGGCTTGGCTTTTACATAAATGGCTTTTGTATTATTTAAAAGAAAAAATTGTAAAAATTATGAAAAATGAAAAAATGAAAGGATAATTGTGAAAAAAGATCACATTGGCAACTTAATTGTCAAACGGGATCTGGGAGATATCTACACATGGAGGGATTTTTTCACAATTTTCTCAAAAATTGACTTTAAAAATTTGACAATGGTATAATTTTAAATAAAATTATATCAAACTCTAATTTAAATTGGTACACTCTAAAAGTCTTTTCTATTATGCACCTCAGGCTTAAATTTTATAAATTATATCAAATTCTAATTTAAATATTAAATCCTAACTCATATTTTCACATAGCTCAAAATCTAACAAAATAAACTGATTAAAACCTCAATAATACCTCCAATAATTCAAATAAATTATTTAAACTAAATTTAATGGGTAAAAACAACATATAGAAACTAATTTATGACATGTTTATAAAAAAAATTGATTATAAAATCATAAAACAACTGAATAATAAATATAAACTGATTAAAATTAATTATTAATTATTCTCTAAATTTCTACAGTCATATATTGACAAAACTCAAAATTTGCCTAAATTCTTATTCTAAAGTATTATCTAATTAGCGAAAGATTACTATCTAAAAAAAGAGAAAATTATTTAGAACATTTTTTTATAAAAGAAGCTTTGTTATTAGAATTGATTTTGAGTACCTCATTGATCCCAAAAATATGAAAATACTCCTCAAAACAGAAGCCAACGCTCTCATAAGCTTCAATTCCTAGCTTATTTCCATCGGAGCTTTTTTCTAACTTTTTTCTGCAAATCTATCGCCGAAACAAATACCCACTTTATGCAAAATCATTGTGTAAGGCCGATTGGCACACTCAATCAGTCGATTGGGTGTTCAAACGGGCAAACAAACACACATGAAGTTGATGGGGGCCAATCCAATGACTAGAATTGACGGAGGAAGAGGTGTGGATGGGTGAGGGCTGAGGGTGTTGGGAAGAGAGGAGTAATTACATGGCAACCACTTGGCCTGACTTGGATGATCAGGTGGCAAACTTATGTTAGCCTCTCTGTTAATTGAGGGGAGAGATTGCTACGTTTAAATACTTTCGGGGTGATATTGAGACCCAAAAATCTTCTAGAGTAACATTGCTCCTTCGTGAATACTTCCGGGGCATATTTGCATCTTAACCTTTTTTTAAATGCCACCTAAGCAACCCTTACTAGTTGCCAGTTATCGGACCTTTTGGCATCGGCGACCTTGCCAGCGATCGATTACCAGAGCTCCGGTGACCTTGCCGGCACTCCAGTGACCTAGTAATTTTTTTTTTTAAATTTCTAAAACAAAAGTAGTCAATGTCAAAACTATAGTAGTTAATAAAGAAACTAAAGTAGTAAACAGGGTCTTTATTGTCGAACATTTTCTAATAACTACTTTTGTTTCACTATTTACTACTCTGATCTTGCAATTGACTATTTTGGCTAGCTACAGGCAAAGTTCTTAATACATTTTTGAATTTCCGAAATAATAATAGTTAAAAACGAAACTAAGGTAGTAAATAGCAAAATCAAATTAGTAAAGAGGGTAATTGTTGTTGGCTATTTGTTTATAACTACTTTTATTTCGCTATTTAATATGTTGGTTTTGATACTAACTACTATGGTTGGCTATTGGCAAAGTAAATTTTTTGAATTTTCGAAACAAGAGTGATTAATATTGAAACAAAAGTAATTATAAGGAAATATTCCCTCCGGCGCTTTATAAGACATATTTGGGGAGTTAATTTCAATTTTAAATATAAGATATAATTTTTATATTTGTCAATCTTTTCATAATTTATCTTTATTGGTGCTCCCTCAACAATAATTAAGGAGAGAGAGTAAAAGGATCAAGGAAGATGACTAAGTGCTTTAGAAAATATATGTCATATTAACTAACTCGACTAATTTCTTTAATCTAATCAAATTAGGTAAATATATCTTATATTAAAAATTAGAGGAGTACTCAATAATAGAGACCCTCCCTACTGCTTTAGTTTCATTAACTACTATAATTTCATAAATATATATATATATATATATATATTAGGCTGTTGGAACTCTAGGACTGATCATTGGCGCTAGATCTCTAAGGACCAATCACTGGTGCCTGAGTTTCATTGGCTGGGTACAAATAAGGTCACTGGAGCTCTGGGGACTTGAATGTAGTTTTCCCATAATTTTATACCATATAATATACTACATCCGGTCCTAAATATAGGACATAGTTTGTAGTGCAAATTGCACTACAAACTATGTCCTATATTTAGGACCGGAGGGAGTAGTTTGTTATCGGGAATATATTCATAAATTAAATTCTATCCATGGCCCGTAATTTGTGTTGTAAGACATATTTTAGAATTAAGAAGTTGAGGTTGAAGTGCAGGATCAAGGACACGCTACAGAGCTCATGAGGGAGGTTCGTGGATTGCTGAGTCAGGAATGGAAGGCTAGTATTAACTGGATAGGAAGAGACAAGAACCGGGTTGCTGATCTGCTGGCAAAAGAAGCGCTCCAGGCCCCACATGGAGTAACACAATTTTACCAAACTCCAGAGTGCGTGAAGGAATTAGCTAGGGAGGAGGAATGTGTTTGTGATGTTGCTTCGTAGGTAGGGGTGGAAATAGGTCAGGCGGCCTGTCAGGGGCCTGGCCTGGCCTGTGCCTAACCTATTTTTTTGACCTGTTTAAAAAACAGGTCAGGCACAGGCCTTTTAAAAAGCCTATTTTTCTTAACAAGCCAAGCCCAGGCTCATTGAAAAGCCTTTTAACTTTATCAGGCCGGCCTCGGCCTGGGCCTGTTAGTTTTTTTTAACCTTTTTTTTGTGCATGGCCTTTTTCTCGGCCTTGAATACATAAGCCTTTTTTTTTTGTTATTGGACAGAGGCTTATTGGTTGGGGCTTGGGGTTGGTTTATACATAGGTTTAGGTTTTTCTTTTATCCCTTGAGTCAGGATTCGCACGCCGACATTCACCACCATCACTCGATCAAGATTGCCATCTTCATTAAAAATTAAATTGTCAATCCATTCAGCCTTGCCGGTCGCCACTCTTCTCTGTCCTCCATTCCTAGTTCGTGCTTGTTGGCCGCTGCTTTATTTCGTGTTTCCTTCTTCGCCTTCGCCTTCTCCTTATTCTTCATCTTCGTCTTCTTTTTAGTTTTTATCTATGTTTTGATTTTTGTCATCTTGATCCTTCTATGGGTAGGGAATAGTCTCGCCTTTTAGTACTGATGCTATCAATGTGGAAGGATTCACCATTCTCCGTTCTTGTAAGTTCCCCTCTCTCTCTCTCTCTCTCTTCACCCTCGGTTCTTTTTTTTTTGGAAGTAGAGAAATTGATTTGGGGATTAGGGTTTTGTTTGAGCTTGGAGATGTATTCTTGAAGCTTCTTGAGCTTGGGCATGTAGTCTTTTTGGAAAAAGATAAATTTGATTAGTGATTAGGGTTTCTTCCTTATCGGTAAAGTTAGCAGTTTCTTTGTTTGGGTATCAACATTGACAGCACATTAGTATTTATTCATCATACATGGTTTGAAAATTTCGTGACGCACATTTTAGAGACATATATATAGAAATAGAACCATAGATAAGATGGCCAACTTGCCTTGCTAATAACGATGATTGATACAAGTTCAAATGATCATTGATCTTTATATTCTTTGCTTGCTTCTTCACAAAGTGAACCTAATCAAAATCGTTTATCTTGTTTTTTGTTTTAGTTTGATTTTTTATTTTTTAGATTGATTATTTTTTCTGCACTTAATCTGAAATTGTATTGCTTTCTAATTATATTCATTTGATTTATTTTTTTTAAGGTCTTGGAACGAGAAGAAGAAATTGTGTTGAATATTTGATGTTTTGTGGAAGTGGCTAGTATTTGTAATTGAAATTGTTGTGATGTGGTGTTTGGTTTTATCTTGTTGATTAATTAGATTATAATATATTTTATCATGTATTTTGGATAGTTTAAATTGTTTTCAGTCTGTTCAAATGTGGCTTGTTTTTGGCATCGAATTTTTTCCAGAGAAAGACTCAGGCCTTTATACATTTTTAAAAATCCAGGCTTTATTAACAGATCACAGGCCAAGCCAAGCTTCTATACAGGCCAGGCTCAGGCCAACATATTACAAAACAGGCCTGGCCTGTTAAGGGTGAAGTCTGACCTGGCCTGGCCTGTTTCCACCCCTATTCGTAGGTTCTCGTAGAGCTAATCATCATCAAAAAAAAAAAAAAAGAATAAATAATTGGGCAAAATTGTATTTAGGATCCGGACAAGAGAAATATGACAAAATGGTCCATTAAAATCTCTAAATTGTATTTAAGTCATGTGTTACATTTTTGCAATAAAGTCTATGGGTGTTCAATGACAAGTTCATGGGTGCTTACACTAACAAGTGTATGAGCGTCCATTGACAAATCCATGAGCATTTGACAATTGCAATTTTTTGTAAAAAAGTCCCACGGAACTTAAATACAATTTTGAGATTTCAGGGGATCATTTTATCTTATTTTCTCTTATCCGATATCTCAATTTTCCCTAAATAATACCCCTATATGCAGGCTCTAATTGTCACCCTGATATGCAGGCTCTAATTGTCACCCTGATATGCAGGCTCAATGGGAACAGCTTCTCTCTCCTGTTATTATTGTGCTCGTTTGGAATAGCGATTGGAATCTTCAAAAATAACTTTTTAATCATGATTTATGATATACGAGATAAGTATGTGAGGGGAGTGTTATCTCGATTTACGTGCATAAGCACTTATAAGTATTTTGAAAGCTCGTCCAAATAAGCTTGTTGGCGTTTGCCGATCAATTACCCAAAAATACAAAACTACACCATCTTGGATGTAAAATGGTGAGGGTCATCAATTTTTTTTAAAATAACCTTCAGCACTTAGAAGTATTTTTTAGTAGAACCCAATATTCTAAAATAATATTTTGTACACTTTGTAGTATAAAATAATTTTCTAGTGGCACATCCAGTATATAGTAAGGTGCACCCTAAAATATTTTTCCAATAACCCCCAATATCATAAGCTAAATTTTAGTGTATTCAACACTCTAAAATATTTTTCTAGTTGCAACAAGCACCCTAAATTTAGGATATTGAGTGCTAATAAAAAATATTTTAAAGTATTAGCTGCACCAAAAATTAGTTTAGGATATTGAGTGTTATTAAAAAATAATTTTGGGTTATTAATGCGTTAAAAATTAATTTAAAATATTGAGTATTACTGAAAAAAAAAATTTCGGTAGAGCTTGTTAGGTACTAGGTACTACTAAAAAATTGTTTTAGGATATTTGGTGCTATTGAAAAAATATTTCAGAGTTGTGAATGTTATTTTGAAAAAAAGAGAAAACTTCATTCAACCTCATGGAAGAGACTTTATTTTAATCAACCCTAAAGATTATGAAACTTCACTGCTCCCTTTGAGTCAAAATGAAATTAAATTTTATGGGTGAAAAGACAATAATGCACTTAGTTTATTTTCTCTTGAAAGCATTTACAAGTCATTAAGGGCATTGACAAAATAAATAAAGGAATTTATAGGACAAATAAATAGATTCAAAAGAAACTAAAAGTTAATAAGAACATTTTGATCATTCATAAGATAAAAAAGAATATTTATAAAATAAATAAAAGCATTTATAAAACAAATAAAGAGATTCAAAAAAACGTAAAGAATTGAAAATATGTTGATTATCCACAAGAAAAATAAGGATATTCTTTTTCAGCAAACAAATAAGGACATTTATAATATAAATAAAGGGATTTAAAAAATAAAATAATCATATTATTATTTTTCATACATCAAACTTAATTTCATTTTTTTAACAATACCAAATAGTAAAACCAGACTAACGCGGTCAGCAAACTGAGTGGCGGAAGCTCTCTAAATACACACCTAAATACACACAAACTCGTCCGACATGGGACTTAGAAGCATTCCACAAGGAAGCCCCCAAGTAGGCTTTTCGCACCACACATTAGTCACACTTAATTTTATTTTAACACAAAATATTTTAAAGTTGATTGAAATAAAGGGTGTGTTTGTTTCACCATTATAATAGCCCAATCGTCTAATTGAGAGGGTCAATCGGGACTACACAGTAATTCAAAATAAAGTGGATGTTTGGTTGGACGATTGATTTTTAGAAAAAAGTTAGAAAAAGCTCCGATGAATATAAGTTATGAATTGGAGTTTATGAAAGTGTTGACTTCTATTTTGAAGAGTATTTTTATATCTTTGGAGATCAATGAGGTATTTAAAATCACTTCTAATAACAAAACTTCTTTTATGAAAAATGTTCTAAATAATTTTCTCTCTCTTTAGATAGTAATCTTCTGCTAATTAAAAAATAATTTGGGATAAGAGTTTAGGCAAATTTTGAGTTTTGTTAATATATGACTGTAGAAATGTGGAGAATAATTAATAATTAATTTTAATCAGTTTAGATTTATTATTTAGTTATTTTATGATTTTTTAATCAATTTCTTTTATAAACATGTCATAAATTAGTTTCTATATGATGTTTTTTCCAATTAAATTTAGTTTAAATAATTTATTTGGATTATTGGAGGTATTATTGAGGTTTTAATCGGTTTATTTTGTTAGATTTTGAGTTAAGTGAAAATATGAGTTAGGATTTAATATTTAAATTAGAGTTTGATATAATTTATAAAATTTAAGCTTGAGGTATACAATAGAAAAGACTTTTGGAGTGTACCAATTTAAATTAGAGTTTAACATAATTTTATTTAAAATTGTACCATTGCCAAATTTTCAAAGTTAATTTTTGGAAAAATTGTGAAAAAATCCCTCCATGTATAAATATCTTCTCAAGTCCTATTTGACAATTAAGTTGCCAATGAGGTCTTTTTTCACAATTATTCCTTCATTTTTTCATTTTTCGTAATTTGTACAATTTTTGCTCTTAAAATAATACAAAAACCACTTATGCAAAAGAAAAACCAAACATCATTCACTTTTACATAAGTCACATATCTAATCGTCAATCTAAACATTCATCATTTTACTTAATCTTATTTTTTTCTAATCTTAAGATTCCATAAATAAAAATAAAAATAAATCACTTATCCAATTACTAATCTAAACATACCCAAAATCTCTTCTCTTCGCATCATTTGCAACGTAAAACGGTGAAGTTTTGGTAATGCGGAAGATGCTGAATCCAAGAAAATGATGGTGGAAACATCGAACAGCGTGGCAAAAAAGAACAGTGAGAAGAAGGCAATAATCGACTGGACCACTGATTTTTTATTTTTGAAAAAATTTCCCTTTTCACAAATCCGGCAGAAAGGGACAAAATCCCAGAAAAGCGTGACATTGCCAGCTACATTTTCTCATCATTTTCAGTTTTTCACTCAGCCGTTCCCTCCCTTGCGTCAAAATCTTTCTGACGTTGGGCTTTTCACTCACCCCTTTTGCCCATTTTACCCTCACTCTCTCTCTTCCTCTGTTTTTTTCTGTTCCAGGGAATGGAGACGATTCTGGATCTGCTGCTTCGGTTTACTTTCTGATTCATCAGTGTCCGGGACTGTCTCCATAGAAGAGGGAGTAGGAGGAAGAGTATTATGTTTTCAAGACTAATAAATCCTCACGAAGGGATATTTGGTCAAGAAAATATGCAGGGTGGATTGAACCACAGTCACCTTGGAGACCCATGTCTTGTCCTGACTGCTGATCCCAAGCCTCGTCTTCGTTGGACTGCTGACCTTCACGAGCGATTTGTTGATGCTGTCACTCAGCTTGGAGGTGCCAGTAGTAAGTAATTTGTTCCAGGGCCTTTTTGCCTTTTTCTTTAGAATCGTATTCTATTTATGCAAGCTTTATCTTGGCTGTGATGCACCAATTTCATGGGTAGAAAAGATTGAGCAGTGGTTTGGAAAATCTGCTATTTAGAAGGTGGGGATTTTTAGGGAATTTGGGATGCTTCCTTTATTATCACCTGTTAGTGATGACTCTGTTTCTGGAAGCAAGGAAACGTGGGGCTTTTCGTATCTCATATAAACTCTATTGAAATAATTGGAATTACTTATTGGCATGAGCTTTGCCTGGAATATTTGGAGTTGGACTATTTTGTTCTTTCCTTTTAAGTACTTCTAGTTATTAATACCAATAAGCCCTCGTTAGCATGTATATGTCGAAAATGTTAATTACTTCTTCCACCCAGACGAATGGAATTACTTAAAAGGGTTATGAGAAGGTGAAGAACATCATCCTTGTGGAGACTTGCTCCGCAAATTCTTATTTGAAGGCTGAATTGTAGGAAAAACTGGAGCCTGTTTTATCTGATTAGGGTCTAAAAGTGAATTCTTAATGAATAACATATTGCAATGTCTGATACACTATAAATGTTTACCAATTCTATACTTTTACATAGTTCTTGCATTGTGCTTGTGCCTCACCTTTATTGTTTCGCTGATCATAGACTTAGAAGACTTGTGCTTTCATTGGCACGCAAACAAACATCTCAAATCATGAGAAGAATTTTGACTTAAAACTATTTAAATTGGAAGATGAGGCTGTAATGGCTTTTCAAGGGATTCACAAACTTTGTTGAGATGATGAATTCCCCCCCCCCCCCCCTTTTTCATTCACTTCAGCAGTAAGCTCTAATAATCAAGATATTTTTTGCGTGAATTCATCGCAGATTGACAATTAAGCTTGCTCTCAGAATATTTAACCTGGCCTGTTTGTTAAGCTTCATAATAAAATCAAGCTTGACATGTTTTATGACTGGCAAGTTGAAATCTACGTTTCAATTGTTTGATTAAATGAAATCTGTTGGATTATTTCATGAGTGACTTGTATCAGGGCAATTTTCAGCCTACCTGTGTATGGTATCTGCTGAATCTCAATATTTCCGTATCACTCCGCATCACATTGCATTTTCTATAATTCACAGGGCTTAAATATTTTATTCGGACTTCTCTCAAGTCTTTTATGATTAGTGTCATTAGTTTTCTACTTGGGATGAAAGGATTTCGACTATGGATTTTTTTAGGAATGTGTTTTAGTTTTGCAGCCATTCTGTGAATAAAGATAAATTCCTTCTTCCTAATCCCATTGAAAATCCAAAGCCCACTTAAATGTGATGTCTTTCATTTGCATGCCAGTGCTTTACAGTCAACAGTAATCTTTTACAGATTGAGGCACCACACAAAGCATTTCCTTATGATGGGTGCTTTATATTTTAATACCGTTCTGAAACTGCTGCTGGATATGTCAGCCAATTAAATTTAGATAGGTCCTTCTAAAGCTTTTGGTCAAACCTGGTTTGTGCTTTTACTGTGTAAAAGTTTTTATTGTCAAGTACTGAATTTGGCAGGAATAAGAAAAGCCATACAGAGGTGTGTGCTCCATCAGAAACAATTTGGTGCATTTGGTTGGAGTGTGTGGGGCTAGCCAAGACGTGGATGATGAGGTAAATGTGTGGCATATAAGAAAAGATAAGATTTGTAATGAATATATATGCGGAAGAGTTCGAATGGCATCTATGGGAGAGAAAATGGTAGAAAATTATTTGATGTGGTTCAAACACGTGTAGAAGGCCATTGGATGTGTTGGTGAGGAGGGTTACTCAAGCAGTATGGAGTCTTTTGAAAAAGGTAGAGAAAGATTAAGGGTGTGTTTGGTTTGAGGGGAGGGGAGGGGGGTAAATTACTTTTTTGGGTGGGAGGAACCCAAAACTTACTCTCTCATTAAAGGGAGGTGAGAGGGTAAATTTTGGGTTTCTCCCACCCAAAAAGGTAATTTACCCCTCCCCTCCCCTCCCCTCAAACCAAACACACCCTAAGAGAATACTCAATGAAGTTGTTAAGTGAAATATTTTGGTTAACAATCTATCCAAAGGTTGGGTTATTGATAGAGCACAATGACACCTTGTGACCCATGTAGATGACCTCACTTAGTAGAATAAGACTTTGTTGTTGTTGTGTTGGTTGGAGTGTGTGGCTTTTATCTTCAAGTAGTAGTCTTTATCTTTTATGAGACAAAATGATACCCCGTGCTTTCTACTGACAGTTGTTTTCATGAGAGTTTGCTGGTTAAACTTTCACAGGGATTAAGGAGCTTTTTATTTCTACTGTTGATGTGACACTTTCACATTACGTACTTTCTCTGTGTAGCTTGTTGAAAATATTTCTTACACTATCGCTCTTTTCTCTCTCTCTTTGTATTTATGTCTAATAAAAACTTTTATCAAAATTATGATCTGCAGAAGCTACACCAAAAGCAATCATGCGGACCATGAATGTCAAGGGTTTGACTCTTTATCATCTAAAGAGTCATCTTCAGGTTTGTTTCGGTATTATTCTTTTGGCAATGCTATAACTTGCATGATTTCAAGTGAAAGTGAAGTTTGCAGTCATTTTTTGTTTAAAAACTTTTTGCTGCATTACAGAAATACAGACTTGGCAAGCAATCAGGAAAAGATACTGGAGAGGGATGCAAAGATGGTAGGTTTTCATGAATCCCTCTGTAGTCTCCAGTTATGTTGGGGTCATCCCTCTGTACTCTATAACATGATTAGAGTCTCTTTCTTGGTGCACCTGGAAACCATCATCTGTCTGATACGAGGCTAAAATTGTAATTAGAATTTGATTTTATTAGTGTAGTAGTTGTTTTTTTTTTGGCCAGAAAATTAGTGTAGTAGTTGCTGAGCAACTGTATTTTGTAAATAATCATGCTAAGAGTAAGCTTTGACTCATTTGTTGAAAAATTATGGAAGGAATATCTGCTTCATATCTTTTAGAAAGCCCTGGCGATTCTGCTCCAAAGTTGCCGGCTTCTGATGCAAATGAGTAAGGGTTTTCAATTTTTCTTGCTTTCTTGAAATCATGCCCGCCTGAAAGTTTGAATAATTATTTACCAAGTTTCTGTGTGATTTCCAGAGGTCACGAAGTCAAGGAAGCACTAAGAGCACAAATGGAAGTGCAAAGTAAACTGCACTTGCTAGTGGAGGTAAAGATCCTTTAAAATTAAAAGAAATAACAAAACTATGAATGCAAAACACAAAGAAGATTATTATCATTCATTTGTGATAGTTTTATCATTATCAATTGGTAGTTAGCGAATAAGCAGTGGTGGCTTACTCCTCTGACCTCGCACCTATTGTTCTTCCATTCAGTACATATTTATTATACCTGTATCAGAGTTTTTGGATTTGAATGTATCTTTGCTCGTAAATCTGGTAAATTTGTCCAGCTCACTATTATAAAGCATTCTTGTGCTGCAGGCTGAGAAGCACCTGCAGATACGCCAGGATGCAGAGAGGAAATACATGGCCATGCTTGAGAGAGCCTGTAAGATGTTAGCTGATCAATTTATTGGTGCTACAGTAATAGACACGGACAACCAAAAAGTTCAAGGCATGGGAAATAAAACACCGAAATCTTCCATCTCTGATCCCCTCGGCTTTTGCTCCTTACCGTCAAACAAGGCAACTGGTGTGCATGTTCTGGAAGCACAGCCTAGTTTCCAGCAGCAGCGGGGTGACTGTTCCACTGAAAGCTGCTTGACATCACTTGAAAGCCTCGGAGGGTTGACTCTGGAAGGATCTCCAGGTGAAGCTAAGAAGAGGATGCTGAGCTTGGACTCAATGGTGGCGCCTCTAATCTGGAGTGAAGCCAATATGAGAACTCAAGGCGTTCATCTTGCCCAAGTTAATCCTCATGAAATAACTAGGTATGGCATGTAGGGAAGGGAAGGTAGGTCCGTTAGTTCATCAAGTCACCAGGACGGTCTCATGGACAGAATCCAAATCCCATAACGTAGGGGTTGTTTGAAGTTTATTGAAGTTGCGATTTTTGGTTGTTGGATTGTTGGGACAATGCAGATCATGCTATGTGGTTAATCTGCCATGTGACACCCTATCTCTGGCCTTGGCCATGTGCATGATCTGCACCATCACAATAAATACAACGATTGAATATGTTAGTTTCGGAAATTTCAGACAACCCTACTCAAGGGGATTTGTTTCCGTTCATTTTGTGTAATTTAGGACCAGTCACCGAAACTCTGATCTTTTCTGTTCGAAATGATAACAGAGGTGGAACGAACTCTTCACAGTATATAAATTGAATCTATGTGGCTTAATTTGTCAAAAGGCTGGTATTTACCATTTATAATCGTGTTTTGTCTCGTCTTTTTGGGTTTAAATAAGCAGTTCTCTTCAGTCCAAAAAAAAATAAAAAATAAGCAGTTCTCTGCTACTGTATATTTTTCCCCCCGCAGCACGGTGCAGCTGTATAAATGGGGTACAAAGGTTGAAATAGACTGAGTTATTTTAGGGGTTTCGAATCTGGCTCTTTAAAAATTTAGATTTGATTAAACTCATTTATTAAACAAGTTTGTTCAATATGTAAAATTCTTCTCGTTGAATGCATTAGTTTGAAAATGTGCTTAGTTTCATTTTCCTAGTTAGTTTATAGACTATTTTGGTAGATATTTTATTATTTAATACATATTATATTCTTATCATTGTTTTGAATAAAATATTTTCTAATTATGGTCTGCATGTGATTTGCACATGCAATTTTGGATAGAGATTTAGTTTAAGGTTACGTAAGTTATTACAAGTTTTAATGGGAGGTTGTAAACAGTGTAGGCCTTATAGTACTAAGATAAAGAATATGTACTTGCTCCCTAGGTTCTCTTAGGGTTGGAAATAGGCTAAGTTAGGCTTTATCTAAATAAGCCTGAGCCTGTAATAGAAATTTAAAGCTTGGGCCTGGGTCTGAGCTTGTATGTAGGTTTTTTTTAAGGCCTGAGCCTGAGCCTTCAAAAAGTCTGATAAGGTCTGAAGCCTGTTTAAAAGCTTATTTAAAATATAGGCATTTAAAACCTATACATCAAAATTCATATATAATTGCCTTCATGCTTATTTAAAATATTAAATATGTTTTAAAAGCTTAGCATCCATTCTCATTATAATATAAAGGCTTAGTAAGGAAAAGAAAAGAATCTCTAATGATAACAATTGTTCGAGCAGATAGGAATGAGAAAAATTAATGTATGCTGACTAATAAGATATATCTTCTAAAATTGACCAAGCATAACAAGTAACATGTAAAACTAGATTTTATCTCTTTTACTGTTCCCACATAAATTGGGACAAACTCATCCTACTAAGATTGTAATATTTCATTTGGCATTAAAATAAATTAATACAAATTCTTATGCTTTAGTGGGCGGCACAAATCAAAGGAGAGGGAGTGAGTTAACTTTGTCATCTCAAGCGATTGGAGAGAAGAAATGTGGGGGCTAATGATTGATGCGAAAGTAAGGATTGAGAGTAATAATGATGAAACGTAAAACTTAGAATTAAGGTTAAGTTAGTAAATTTATAAATAATTTAGATGACATTATATATTCTTATATTATAGTATAAATTAAAAAAGTTAAATAGGTTAGGCCTATAGGCTTGTAGGCTAGGCCTTATGAAAATAGGCCTGACCTGCTTATTTAAATAGGCTTGACAATAGGTCTGAGCCTGAGCCTAGCCTATTTACTAAATAGGCTAGGATAAGCTTTATATAGGTTAGGCTATAGACTCTTGTTAGAGGCTTAGCCTATTTCCATCCCTAAATTCCTTAATGAGTGATGGCTATTCCTGGACCATCACTGTGCCCAATCTTCTCGTTAGAAGAGACCTTGATCCTTTTCAATTATTTTGATTTTAGATCGTGATTATAGAGATTACAGTTTTATATAACAATGTAGAGCATGATGAGAGGTATTTATAATTTAAGTCTTCTGCTACGACTCTGATGTTCTAGAATTCTTATATGCTCATATGTTTTTATTTAGAGAAAATTCTAACATGTAGTATTAGGTTGTGTTTGGTTTAACGGAGGTTAGATTAAGTGGGGTTTATTTAAGTTAGGTTAGAGGAGATTATAATGTTGTTTGATTCAAGAAGTAGGGGAGGTTTAGTATATTGTTTGATTCATGAGGTTAGATTAGGAGAGTTAATTATAAGTGGACAAAAATACCCTTTTATATATTTTCCTTCTTCTTTTACAATATATTTATTAATAATAATTATTTGTAAAATTATTATTTATAAAATAATTATTCTAACAATTATATACACTTCTTTAACATATTCTTCTCTTTTTATAATAAATAAAAAGATGAGTTATAATAAAAAAAAATTGGATTTAAAGTAATTAATGTAAATGTAATATTTCTAAAAAAGGCTGCGGCTTAAAAAGTCTTAACATGAAAAGTCTCACACATTATCTATTACACAAATATACTAGTAAACTTTCACATGTTGAAGAAATACCCGCACTGTCTGCAACGCAGCAGCATCTGGTATTGACGAACCATCATCGGAAAATATATTCCTAGAATGAAAAAAACACAAGTTGTGTTATGTGGAAATGCATTCTCAATGAAAAACATCTGAAAAAATAAAGGTGGAGAATACAACTGGGGCCAAAAGCTACCTCTACATTTCATCAGTGAAATCATTCAGCTTATGGAAGCAAGGCTGTATCATAAGCGACAATTTAAAAAAATGAGGGTAGTGTTGGAGTTTTAAAAAATTGTTATGGACAATTTAGTTACAATTGGACACAAAAATTCTCTCACATAGAAAAGACCCAAAATTTGAAAGTTTTGTAAAGTGGGGAGGTTACAACTAGAGGACAAAAAAATCTTTGACACCTAACTTAACCTCCTTCCAACCAAATACTTATTTTTAATCTTCAACCCCACCCCACCCCAACCTAACTTAATAAAACCTCCAACCAAATAAAGCCTTGGAGTCTTGTTTCTGATCTCCCTCTATTTGTTTACGTGTTGCGTTATGTTTTTTCTATTTGAGAAAATATTTTGAGCACCAATATATGTTATTGTTAATCTGCTTAAACTTGGATCTAAATATATTTGTGAGCTTCGTATATGATACTATCTTTGGTTCTAAATATAAGATAAAATTGACTTTTTTAGATAAATTAATGAAACTAATTAAATTAGCTTAGGATATTTTTATTTTTTTCTTCAAACTAATTAACTTGACTAATAAACTGATATATAATCTAAAGATACACAACAAATGATATAATTAAGTAATTTATTTAGCTTTCTTAATTTCTCAAAAAAAAAAATCAATTTTATCTTATATTTAAGAGTGAAGGGAGTATTGATGTTTGAATATTCTCAACCCAAATAAATTGCTTACATGCAATGTATAACGTTTTTTTATTTATTTAATAAACACATTATTGATTTTGGGATGTTGGGGAGAGGAGAATGCTTCTCTCGGGTGACCACCGTCGCATAATGGGTTCAAAATCACTGCTCCCTCCGTGTCTTAAATATAGGACATAGTTTGTAGTGCAATTTGTACTACAACCTATGTCTTATATTTAGGACCGGAGGTAGTATTTCCTTTCGTATTAAATATAAGATAAAGTTGATTTTTTAAAAATATTAAGCAAGTTAATTAAATTATTTTAAGATATTTATATTTATTCTTTTATTTCAAACTATTTTGCCTAATATATAAATTAATATATAATTTAATGATATATACCATATGATATATTAAATAATATATTTAACTTCCTTAATCTTTTTTAAAAAAATCAACTCTGTCTTATATTTAAGACCAAACGGGTATTTTGGTTGGCCTCAAATCAAAACTTTATTATTATTTTTAGCCTGGTTTTCTGTGATATTAATGTTTCATTATGCTTTGCAGTTATTAACTCACTGGAAACTGAAAAGAGATCCCGTATTCCGTCTCAGTTTTCTTGTTCCCATAAAAAAAAATGGGGGGATTTTTTTTCCATATTTGGGCCATCTGGTTAGGCCTCAATAAAAACCATAATAACAATAACAAAGTGGTTCAGCACAGTGATTTAACGAACTCCGCCGTGAGGGAAATTTCTAGGCCGGTTTTATTTTTGTTGCTACCATTTTTGGGCCTCATTCAATTTTGGGATTTCGGGATTGTATTCTGTTTTTAATCATTTTCTAGAATTGCCATTTCTCGGCCTTTTGAGGGGAAAAAACCATCTCATGCAATGACGTTTCGGGCAATCAAAAGGTTAGTTTTATGATTTCTTGGAAAACCTTTTGGGGCCTGAGTGGGTTCATTGGTTTGGGGCAGGATATTTAGTTTTGGGTTTCTCAAAATCCTTTCGGCCTTCATCTTTTTGGAAGTTTTATCTTTACAGGGAAAATGATAGAAAAGTGATTTCGAAATTGGGAAATGACATATAGGTGATTTCACAAATTCAGAAATTGGAAATTCTTTATAATATTTTGACATTTCCTAATCAACTTTTAGTAAAAAAAACCATTTGTCATTTCCCAATTTTGAGAATACTTTTCTGTCATTCTCCCTATTTTATATTGGGCCGAAGCTTTTGTGCTTCGTTTTTGTTCAATCTTTTGGGCTTTCAACATCAATTTATTTTGTTTTATGTTGTTCTGATTCTTCCCTGCTCGGCACTCACTATTCAGGGCCTCTTCGTTTTAGGCCTATTATGTTTTTTTTTTTTAAAAAAGCGTTATTCTCTGCCTTAAACAGTGGCGCTTTAGGCTCCTTATTTTGGGCCAATCTTTTGTTTTAGGTTGAAGGTGTAAATTTAGTAATAAAGTTTTGGCATAAATAAGTTTTAGAATGAGCACAAATAACAATAAATATTTAAAAGGGTGCAAATCTAACAAAACTGTTAAATTTGATCTAATGCAGTTAAGAATTTTTCTCTCTTATAATTTAATGTTGTTTGGTCAAATTTAACAATTTTATTAAATTTACACCCTTTTTAATTGTTCATTATTATTTTTTCTCCTTTCAAAACTTATTTGTACTAGACGTCCATCAGATAAAACTTCGTTACTGAAATTGCACTTTAACCCTTTGTTTTAATTTTTGGTAAAGTGGTGTTTGTGCGTATTTTTTGGGTTTGTGTTGTCTAGAAATTGTTTATATTCCAGAAATTACTGTGGGCTGAACGGAATGTGTTTGAAGTTTTAATTTTCTCTATCACACCATGTTTAGCATTATGTTATTTTGTTACATGGAAATATGGAATCATTATAAATTTTTTCATGTTTAAGCCATGTGTTTTATTTTTCAGAAATTATTATTATTATTCTAATGTGTTTATTTAGCATTCTATTTGTTTATATAATCTTTTGCATGTACTAAGCCTGGGCATTATATTTTGCTTGATTAAGTTTAGTTTTCTCACGTTATGGGTTATGGGTTGACGGATTTTGGGCTTCGTGAATTTTATTTAATTTAGTAATGTTATAGGTTGGACAAAATGCTGAGATTTTATGGTTTCATTTTGGGGTTGCAGTTTTTTTCTTTCTGCCTTTAATTTGATAAACCATCTGGGCATATTTTGTCCTCAATTTCCATTTGGGCCATTAAGTTGACAAAATAAAAGGGGAGAATATATTCTTCCAGTCACGTTTTGATTCACATTTTAGGTCATGTATGTGTTTATTTTAATTATGGACAATGTTGTTGTTCAATGTGTTGGATTATTGATATTGAGGCCTTCAACTTTGATTTCCAGATATTATTTTGGCTCAATAATTTTTTTTTGAAACTCCATTTTGTACTCAATTCTTTGACATTTATCCTTTTTTTTAAGAAATTAAATATTTAATTAATTGTTTGGGTTTAATTTCTATTTCATCCCATAAATGATTTATTTGATCAAAATATTTGAATACTGATTTATTTTTATGTGTCATTTTAATTGTTTCAATATGGGAAAATTAATGTTGGCTATTTTCGCATTATGGTAAGGAAGAATTCTGTTTAAATCTATTTGAAATATCTAAATCAAAATCAAGCTAATAAGGCCTGCAGGTCTAATTAGGTATTTATGAATATTATTAAAAGACCATAATGCCCCTCTATAATTTTAAAAAAATTGAAGATTTGTAATTTCAAATTCTTATTATCTTTTAACCCTAACCCCTAGAATCCATTCCTCCCAGGATCTCAACTTTTAGTTGACTCAATAATATTAAAGGGTAAGTCTTCACAATTTTTTTTAACCCTAATGTCGCTAATTTACATGGAACGTATATGGGATGATTGAAAGAATAGCACCTTTAGGGCTCGTTTGCTATGATGGAATTGATTTTGATGGAAATGGAATGGAAATGAAAATGGATATGGAGATGGATTTTAAAAGTATGTTTGGTATGTATTGGAAATGAGACCTAATTTTTATATGGAATGACTAAAATATCCTTTTAATTATTAAATACAAAACAGTTTTTTTGGTGGGTAAGAACCCATATCTCCGACCACCATTGTTGATGGTAACCATCACCTAAAATCAACAACTTATGCACCTCCGACCACCCACAACCACACCCACACCCAAATTTCTTTCAGACCTGAAGCTTGGTTTTTCATGGCAAAAATATGGGGAAGAAGACAAATTTCAAGTTGTCTTCATAGCTCCCTCCATTGGCAGGGGCATGGCTTTGGGAAGTTTTCAGATCTAGAAAAGAGAGCTTCATATAGTGGCAAATGGAGAACGAGATGAGTTCAAAAACAATGGAGAAGGTGGAGATGAGTGGTCGGCATTGACGCTCGCACCCTCACCGTCTTCCTTGCAATTTTCAGTAGATTTGATGAACTTGTGATTTTTGAAAATCGAAATGAAGGTGAAATTGAGAACCCTTAAGATTGCCATGCCATAATCGCGAGCAAGTGAGCAAACAGTGAAGATGGGTGGAGTTAAGAGGTCGTCGTTGTCTCCGATAAGTAAGAGGAGGTCACCGTCTTTGTTGGTGAGGGTGAGAATTTTTTTGGCGAAGGTCACGGTGAGTGAGGAGTTGCTAGCCAAAAACATGAAAAAGAGGGAAGGGGCAGAAGTGAAATCAACCTACATGGAATTGTAAATCTAAGCTTTTTTGGTGGAATTATTTTGATGGAACTAACATCAATTGGCTTCCACATGGAAATGGAATTATTTCAAAATCCACCATACCAAACATGCTCAAGGTATGGAATTAGACTCCATTTCCATTTCCATGTGCTTAATTCCAGCATACCAAACAGACCAATAGTGTGTTTTCACAACTATAGATTCGTTAAAACAATTATCTTCAATCCGCCTTGAAACAAAATCAATCTAAATTTCAAGATAATTATAAATTATCTTTTATCAGAAAATTATTTTCTTGGGCATATGTGATTGTAGAGGGATTCAAAGAAGAAACTAAGTTCTAAATAGCATGTCAAATAGTGAATCAACTGGTGAAATCTCATGATGGAGAGAGGAGATGCGAGGAATTGATGAAATTGAGATGGAGATTTTATTAAGAAAAAAAGAAATAGACAAAGAGAAAATAACAAAGGGCATATTGGTAAAATCAATAAATTCATAAATCCCTGAACATGTCTTATTAGGGATTTGTTAAAAGGGGCAAAAATACCCATATTAATATCTCAAAAGAACTGCTGACACCATATTGAAACCTTAGGTGTACAAATGCCTAAGGATTAAAAAGGGTTCAAAAATGCACCTGTCATTAAAAGCACTAGAGGTCCATTAAATAGCTTGTGTGAGACCCATTTTTTTTTTGCTAGCTGTAATCTCCTACTTTTGTTGACCATGTACGTGGCATGCTAGCAACAATTTGCTCCAACGCTTAAGCCCATTTCTTGCTAGCATCTTCATCATACCCAAACACATTAGCTTTTTTCTTAGTAATTGCCATCTCAGTGGCTCTTCTCGTCGGATAAAAAAAAAGAGCCTCTAAAGAAATTACATAATTGGCGTAAATGTTAATTAAACACAAAGATATAAGATATACTCATAATGCTTGAGTTTTTCAAAAACTAGCATGCAACATATCTAAAGAATTTAAGTGACTATATAATCGACTTTGTAGCTTCTATAAACTAACAAAATTTCAAATTTGAAACAGATCTAACACTAAACTACATATTGAATCATTGTAAGTATTAGTTAGTTAGTCACCTCAGTCTTGGAGATAGATCCGTTGATTTCCATAGCAGGAGACAATAGGGCTCCATTAACTTGCATCTAAAAAAGGCTATTGACATCAGAGGAGGTATTTACAGAAATACCAATTGCGACTCAACATTATCAGCTGAAGAGGATATGGAAACTAACCCATAAGGTAAATTTCTTCAGCTTTGACACCCCATGGATTATGCGGGTAATAAAAGCATCATCGTCAACGATCATATCGATGGCGCCGCCAGGTTGCCAGTCAAGGCCACGCTTAATACACCGCTAGTACTCCTTAAGAGACTCCCTTCCTAGGCGAAGACGGAGGCGCTGCCACGTGATATGGCGGCTGCAATGTGGTCCTGAGTGGAAAAGACATTACAGGAGCAGCAACAAACTTCAGCACTAAGAGCAGTTATGGTTTCAACAAGGACATAGTTTTGCCTGGTTAAAGGAACGAAGGTGGTGATCTGATGCCTTTAAAAGGCTGTGAATAGCTGAACTTAGCACGACAAGCCATGAGACCAGGCATTTCAACCTTGATTGTCTGGATCTTGAGGCGGCTGGAGTAGGCCAGAGATAGTTTTTACTTTTTTGACAAAAAAAGATTACGGTCAATAAAGAGATTACAACTAGAGAAAAAAGAAGGCCCCGTACATGCTATTTAACGAACGTTTGATATTTTAACGGCAGTTGCATTTTTAAATCCTTTTTAAGTCCACATTGGTATTTGTGCGCCCAAGGTTTTAATATGGTGCCAGCAGCTCTTTTGATATATTAAAATGGGAATTTTTGCCACTTTACCCTTTGTTAAAAATGCAAGCCTAATTCTGGATTTTGATATTTTTAATGGATTTAAATGAGATTTTTCTTTATGATAATTTGCAAAAATTTTGTTTTGGTATATCATTTAATTACCTTAATATGTATGCAATTAATTGTGGACAATTCTTCAACTGTTTGAATTTTGCAAAATTACATTTGAGTTGAAATATGCTGAAATTGATTTCTTAAACAATTTTTGGATACACAAAATAATGAAAGGATTTTATTTGATCACATTTTGTTGATCAAATTAATTAGTTATTCCCTCCATTAAGATGTGCATTTATTTTGGATGCATA
Source organism: Inga oerstediana (assembly GCA_963210345.1). NCBI lineage: Eukaryota > Viridiplantae > Streptophyta > Magnoliopsida > Fabales > Fabaceae > Inga > Inga oerstediana. The sequence continues at coordinate 92,772,974 of OY723399.1, read as the reverse complement.
AAATAGTAGGAGAATTTATATATGATGATTATTTAGTCACATTTTATTGATTAAATTAATCAATTAAATTCTCACAAAAGATTTGTGCATAATTATCTATCTGTGGGCAAAGACTAATGATCTATTAAATAGTGTAACTGTACACTATCATAATAAAGTAATATAGAAATGAGTAGAGTATCGTTCCCACAAGGATTGATTATTAAGTACCAAAATAAGTAATTTTAATTCTATTTAATCGATCGATTTAGTGATTGAGAGTACATAATAAAAGAAAAAAAACAATTCAATATGAGTGCAGATCATATGAAAGCAATGATGAGAAAAAGCCCTAGGGATTAGATTTCACTTAACAAATTTTAGATTGAATCGCTTATCTATTCTAGCCAAATTTATTCCATATGATTGATAGTCGAGTCTCCCTAATTTAATTATTAGCCTCTTCTAAGATCAAGCAATTCTATAATTAATTGCTAATCCAATATATTCCTATATGAATTTAAGCAATTAATTATGTATTAAGATTTATGGAACTCAGTAGGACTATACAACTCATATGAATATATTCCTATTTCATATGCAAGTTATGGTTTTAATTATAGAATCTATATACATTCATCTCCTTCCGGTTTCAACATGCATATTGAAATCATTCAAAAGATGGCCAATCAATCAAAAGCATTAAGAATAATAATTAAAACTTAATCATGAAAAAGAAATTCAAACTAAATTTTATAAGTTAAGATTCAATCCGTCATTACTAAGCTATGTCATCATCCTAGAAAAATGAAAGTTTAGCATATAATGAAATTAAAAACAAAAACAAAATAAATTGAAAACTTCATAAGCATTGCAATAAACGTAATTATTAAATTCTAAAACATAAAAATACAACCACAAGTTGCATGAAAATGGAAAAATCTAACTTTCCATATAGGAGGTAAAACCTTCCATATAGGTGGCAACCTAAACCATCCATAAAGGAGGACCACCTAAACCTTCCATGAAGGAGGCATACAAAAAGTAAATACAATGCATTAAACTACTCTAACATGATGTATGTGGAGAAGAGATGAGAGTAATGAATATGAAAATTGTGTGTCAAATGTGAAGGAGAGGATGACTATATATGGGGAATAATGGAGTAGGGTAGATGAAGTGGTAGATGAATTGTAGTAGATGAAGTGGTAGATAAAGTAGTAGATGGAAAGGAAGATGGAGTGATAGATGAAATGTGGTAGATGGAATGGTTGGTGGAATGATAAATGATTTCCGCTCTCAACTTCCAAGAAAAAATTCGAAAACCTTCGAGATAGAATTGGGTTTTAGTCTCAACATAAAAGTTGTATAGCTCTGTCTTAGCTTTTTATCCATATATAGAACGTCCCAATCCGACATTTAGAGCTCCAGATATTTCCTGAAAACTGAAAGAGTATCTAATTTAGTATTTTTCAAGAAATTCTATTTTATGCCAAAATCATTACTTATGTATTAATTATACCCAAATTCATTAAATTGAGCTCAAATATCATCCATAAAATCATCATATAAGAAAAAATAAATATGCAAATATTTTACTTATCAAATTTCCCCACACTAAGCTCTTAAACGCCCTCGGACAAGGAGTAATTAATTAGTGCTAACACAATTAGAAGCATCAAGTCATAAGCAAGAATATAATTGAAAAATAAAGAGATCATAATATTCATGAATCAACGAAAATATAAAGTGGTAACTTTATTTGAAAATAAATAAACCGAGTTTGTAAGTATAGCTCATTCTCTCAATTTCTCAAGTATTTAAAGGTAAGTGTTTCACTCAAATTCAACTGAAAAAATTGCACTACCATAGTTTTGCTAAAAATCTCAATCTCCACTACCTCATTCACATGTATAATTCAAATCAAAAGGACTTATTAAGGGTTGTAATGGGGTTAAGGTAAAAGAAATATAAAACATGATATGAAGGGCTAAATAAATAAATAAAATCAAAAATGAGCTTTTTATGAATAAATTTATTTTATCACAACATCCCATAATACTTAATATCTTTTTTCTTTTCTTTTTTTATTACTTCTCCCTCAACTTAAATTAGACATTGTCCCTAATGTCTTCTAGGGTGCAGAGAATTTTTTTTAACTCTAAAGTTGATGATATATACATCCCACATTTGTCAAAAGCCCATTTTACAAAAATTTCAAATGCTCTGCTAATCTTCTAAATTAGGTAAAAGCACTTGATATATCATCAAAAGCACATGTTAATGGGTTGAGAACATAGAAACAGTCAATTATGTTTCAAAGGGGCTTATCAACGGTATAATTATAAAGTTGTCTATTTGGCTGTGGCTAAACAAAATGAATGCCTTTATCATCTTTGAATGTGCATGTGAAATGTAATCTCAATCAGATTTAAAGCAAGTTCTAGAGTGATAACTTAATAGGAGAATATCACACATAAGAGAAATAATCATTATAGGCTCAAAAACTCACGGTTAGGGGCTTGCAAACTCAACTCATTCAATCTCAAAAATCATCACCAATTGCAACAATCAGTTGTTAATTCATGCTATGAAATCTCTAAATTCAATTTATTCATATTCAAAACTTATATATTTCTTAAGATCATTACAAAGTATTTAAACAAGATGATTTTTTTTTTTTTTGTATTTACTCTTTTTTTTTAAGAAGGAAAAAATATGCAACTATTAAAATGCGTTTCAGGAATTAAGAATAACTCTTTACTCTACCATTTTTTCCCATGCCCCATGCATATAATGGTTTTACTAACTAACTAAATATATAATTTTTTTTTGAAATATAAACACACAATAAAGTAAAACCAAAATGTTAAGAGTAAAATCAAGAGATTAAGGAAAGTTACAACTGAAGAGTGATATTTGGATCCTGCTTCTGACTGCTATCTAAAGATTGCCCACCTATTTGCTTGACTATTATCTCTAGTTTAAGGTCATAGATTTGCAATTGATCAAGCAACTGATCAGCAATTGGGGCAGAAATTATAGAATGATGAGTCGCTTGGGATATGAATCCTTTACACTCAAACCCTTACTTCTATTAATGGTTGCAGCAATGGTCACACTTCCCCTTAGGCCCTAGATGCCTCCCCGTATACAAAGTTGATCTTTCAAGCAACTAATGCATTTCCTAGTTCTTATGCTGCAGTTAGAAACTCTCCATTCTTTCCCTCATCAGTTTCACCAAAAATGCAGATAGATTTAAATCTAAATTTTAGTATGATACCCTTTTTCTCTTCTTTTTTCTTGGACCATTTGTGCTTACAAAGAGAAGACTACATATTTACAAGTGGAAGTGTGCATATTTACACATGGAAGAGTGTATATATATAATATTAAAACAACGACAACCAGATCATACAAATCATGCATTTTTCAAAGAAGTTTGAAAAAATTTCTGACATGATTGACTGGCATAATTTATGGGAAGAAATTAACAAAAAGAGGAAAGAAAGTCAAAAGTTACTGAAAAGATAAGATAGATTAGTCAAAAGTTATTGAAAAGATAAGAAAGATTAGACAAAAGCATGATTATGTACAGTAGTTGTGATTTTGACTCACATCTTCTTCTGGATTTATGTCCAATAACGATTTAAACGCTTTCTATGAATCGAGGATTTGCTTCCAATCCAGTATAAACTGTCAAACAGGGTTTTTTAATGTCAGATTCCCAAGATAGTAGCGCCATTTTTCTTGGTTGAATACGTCCACTAAATCAAGAAGAATACGATGAACATCACCACTTGGAGAGTTTGAATGATATCATCCAGTGACTCCTTACTTAGTCAATCCTTTATAAATTTAATTTTATCTTCTCGATTTATAGAAACTATACCTTTGCTCCTACAGCGCTGATCACATATTAATCTTATACATTGATGGCAGACATTCATTCTTTTAGCTCTTCTCTTTTTGGAGTAAGAACTTCTTCCCATTCCTGATAAAGGTTTAACAACTGATTTATTAATCTCACCTACTAAATGTATCTTAACTTCAATGATCCAGCGTACGTCCTCAGGAAGGCCCAAACGCTTAAATATCTTTATCATTTCAAGTCAACACCTATAGATCTTTCTGAGCACATTTTTGCGAAGAGTGGGGAACCTGTTCTTAAGCTTTACAAGAGATTTCTCCATGATAACTTAAAATGAAACTGATTAAAACTAAATTCTCAACACAGTTCAGTGTATTTCGGTGAGTAGGAAAGAAAAATAAGAAAGCAGGAAGGAAAAATGAGAGAGTAGAAAAGAAGTTTTGGGTTGCTACCCAAAGAGCGGTCTTTCTTTACCGTTTTTAGTTAGACAAATACCAAACAAAAAGATTTTATTTTTATTATTATTTTTAATTTTTTTTATTTATTATTATTTTTTAAAAAAAATTTAAAAAAATTACGAGAAGGAAGACTTACCTGTTGGTTCCTCAAATGTGATAACAGTTGTCAAAGTGTTGAGTACACTATCATTATATTCCTTTAAATGTTCTTGATTGTAACCACCAAGATGGAATGCATCATTAGGAGCCACCAGAAGTCCTGCAAAATCACAACAAAACATCTAACCAAACCTTGGGTTGCCTCCCAAGCAGCGCTAAATTTATGGTCTTCAGCCAGACTTCCCAATTACAAATTACTAATTAAAAGTATCAAACACCATGATTACCTTGTCTTCATTTCCTTTCAAACACAATGGTTCAAACACAAGAAATGATCATTTAAGGTAATTAATTGTATTTTTTCAATCATAGACAATTTTAGAATACAAATATTTACTGAATTCAAATAAATCACAACATACATATATTTGCAAACAGATTTAGGAGTTTCCAAAATTTTAGAGCATCCTACAAAATCTACTTGACTCTCATCCATAAGAGTCAACACTTCAATAAGAAAGACATGAACAACAACTTTTGGAACATCCACATTAACCTCAACATTAAGGTCATAAATATTAGGCTCCACAGTCGGAACCTCAATTGGACATCCATTATTCTCTCCAAAGGTGATTTCAAGTTCCTTATCACATTCCACAAGAGCTAAAGTTTTATTTAATTTCACATTCTCAACTTTCTCACAATAATCATCATCAACATAAGAAGTGGTCATCATGCATTAAACTACTCTAACATGGTGTATGTGGAGAAGAGAGGAGAGTAATAAATATGAAAATTGTGTGTCAAATGTGAAGGAGAAGATGGCTATATATAGGGAATAATAGAGTAGGGTAGATGAAGTGGTAGATGAAAAGGAAGATGAAGTGATAGATAGAATGTGATAGATGAAGTCGTAGATGAAAAGGAAGACGAAGTGGTAGATGAAATGGTTGGTAGAATGGTAGATGATTTCCACTCTCAACTTTCAAGCAAAAATTCGAAATCCTTGGAGATAGAATTGGGTTTTGATCTCAATATAAAAGTTGTAGAGCTCTTTCTTAGCTTTTTATTCATATATAGAATGTCCCAATCCGACATCTAGAGCTCTAGATATTGTCTGAAAATTGAAAGAGTGTCTAATTTAGTATTTTTCAAGAAATTCTATTTTATACCAAAATCATTATTTATTTATTAGTTACACCCAAATTCATTAAATTCAGCTCAAATAACATCCATAAAATCATCATATAAGAAAAAATAAATATGTAAATATTTTACTTATCAACTAATTATAACCATATATTTAATTATAATTGATATTTTATAATGTCATATATGATTAAAAATGCGCATGCAACAAAGTGGATTTTAAAACATCAACTCCAATCAATGATTAATTGATTTAGTCAAAGTGGGAGAATTTTAGTTTTTTAATTACTCTTGTTGATTAAAGTAATCATTTAAATTCTTATTAGGTTATTGGTGCATATTTATATTTTAAATGCACATGATATTTGTGATTAGCATGTTTGTTTCTTGGAGAGTAGCCACAACATCTTCAATTTTGTTGCATACACATTTTTAATCATATATGACATTATAGAATATCAGTTGTAATTAAACATATGGTTATAATTAATATTTGCCTTTAGGAAGATAATGATAATTGGATATTTAATTAGGGTGAAATATAACGGCATTATATTTTCTATGTAGCCCACCTGTATTAAGAAATATAACTGCGTTCCAGATTTATCAATTCGAGATAAATTCATGCTATGTTAATGTCTTTGCCTACAGGTAGACCTTAGTGATACGAATTTATAATTGTATGATTTACATTGGTAAATATATACTTGTTTGTGATGGTTTTTTCTTTGCCTCTTATATTTATTTTGTAAACATGATTAACTTTTATTTTGATTTTGTAGCTTGATTGTTATCTATTTAATTGTTTAGTCTAATACAATTTATTAGAGATAATTGTCAAGCTTATAAGGAGATAAATATAACTCCTTCCATAGGGATAAAATTGGTATGAAGAAATTTTTAGTATTTAATGATACTGGCATAAGAGATGAGATAACATTATGAGATGTAATTGTATCATTAAATTAATCTCAATTAAGAGCTGGTTATCACGGGTATATAATTAATGATAGAGCAAAGTCAAAAGTTGCTTATAGGATAAATGAAGAATTTAGAAATTCTTATAATTGTTACTACGTTGTGTGTTGACAATAAGGTGATTCTCCATATTATGGTATAAGCTGTCTCTATTAATTTTGGTGGAATGGATCTTCAACTTATTTTCTCATTAACATGAGTCATTATACCTTCTTCATGGATATTGGGTATTCAATGAAACTATGTATATGAAGGTTTGACTCAAATTTGGAAAAGAATGAGATTTTAAACAAGGGCTACTAGGCTACCAATTATAAAACCATAAAGTAATAAGCAACCACGTTTCTATAGTTAAAAGGCTTGGTTGGAGGTAGTAATAAATATATATATTTGCCATTGATTATCTTATAAGAGATGAAATAGTTCGTCTCTCCTTATAGTTAACTTTTTACAATACTTAAATGATTGTTGCTTTATAATTAAGTAGTATTATTTGACACATTTGGAGTATATAAAACGAAATTGGGTGGTTAATATGATAAACGGATTAATATAGTGAAATTAGTTTGAGGGGATGAGTAACATGATAAATACATCATTGATGGACAGAAATTAGTCTATATGTTAAGTTTCCTTATACTTGAAATCACCTAATGTAGGTGGTATTTTTGCAAGAAGAAACATAATGTTAATAGACACGTTTAATGATACGGTTTTCCTCTTGAAGGACACACTAAATACAATTATGTTTATTTTTTGATGAGATTCCAACAAAATTTTTGTTTAAATCTTTTTGAAACCTCAAAGGTTGGAAAATCAGTTTAAAATATAATCTTGCATAGAATTGTCTTGTAAAATGAAGAGTGCGGAAGGAAAATATTCCAAGAAACTGTGATTGCATATTTTGGTGAAGATGCAAAGAGGTCTTAAGAATTTAAGTGAGCTGTCCATTTTATTTTACAATTGATGTAGTATTTTGAAATTACAAATTGTTTAGGAATGCCAAAATTAAGGGGAGTGACCAAACTCATTAAGAGTGATTATATATGGAGAATTGTCACATCTAATGATGGTCAAACATTGGTTTTACATAGCACTCACCTTGGTAAGCTTCAATTTATTAACGGATTCCATTGAGACCAATGGTGATTGAAATTTGACAATTTCTGGCCGCTACATGATGTACTTCAAGAAATTTGACTAGAATATAAATATTGAGAGTGACTAAAAATTCCAAATTAAGGCGTTTATTTATTATAGATATAAGGTAAGTAACAACATAAATTTATTTATAAAGTTGCTAGTATACAACATTAAGTAATACAAATAAAGTTGTTTGCTATAACTTCCCTATAAAGAAGAAATTGACTTAGTGAGGTATTTTCTCCTATATTCATGTATAATTCTTTCCATATTCTCATTATGCTTAATATCTGTCTTGAGTTAAGATGTCATTGGTATCTTCCATTTTGGATATAAGGAGGGATATATAGGTGGATTAGTAGAGATGGTTATATAAATAATAAAGAGAATTTAATTAGTAAAATTGAGAGTTCATTATGCCACGAGTAAGTTTCGCAATGGTGATAGTTAAGGTGTCATTATGTAATTACATATAGGACATTGGCAAGAATATCATAAGTCTTATTTATATTACTAGATTAGTGGGAGTTGAGTTACCTATATTGTACAATGTGATTATTTATTTATAGTTTATGCGTTTTAACTTAAGGCGTTACAAGTGACTAAGTCACCATTGTTCAAAATTTTGATATGACTGGGTTAGGTCTGGTATTCTTTTATAATACACAAAGAGATTATCCTCAAAATATTTAAGAATATCAAAAGTGACCTACTATCACAAGAATTTGAACATTTATGGATAATTGTACGTAGTTGTTGTGATTAATATCTATTATGAGAATGTGATTAGATTGTCCACATATCTCTAATATCATCTTATTCTTTTAGTTCAATTTTTAAGTTGTGGGCTTCAATGTGCACACAAATGGGCAAGGCCATTGTAAAGGAATTTTAGGAGGATTGTCAAATATATTCTTACTTGAATAATAACTAAAGAACTATAAGTCATATGGTACACTACCAAATGTACATTAAGTGTCATGTTTTATATATAGTAGAATGATTAGCTTGTTTAGTTTTGTAAGATGCGTTAACTATAAATGAATTAATATCATATGCATCTTTACACTTGCTGAACAAGTTGCATCATAGAGGGGTATAAGATTGCTAAGTAGTCACTGATTGCATAGTTCCACCATGGATGCTTGACCTAGCCATTATTGGAGGCAAGTTATAAGATTGCCAATGAATTTCATTAGAGAGTTTTGGAATTATTAAATTAGTTCAAACCAATTGTTATATGACCATAGAGTCAATGGGTCACAAACACATAATGCATAGATCCTTTAATGAAGAGCATGCCTTTAAAAAAATCTAAAGGATCAAATATCTCATTAGGAATATATCACATTTAGTGATCTAGATAAGACATTATTTAAGTGATGAAATCCAAGTTGAAGTTTGTGGTCTCAATTATTTAAAAACTTGTTTGCCGTTTATCTTACAGCAAGAGCACGGGTCGTAAGTAATAAATTAGTGAGAAAAAGAGTATCGTTCCACAAGGACTATGATAAAAATAAGTTAACTAAGATAAACATGTTCTTAATTAGGTTGAATGGATTCATTTGAATTTGATCAAGTTGAATAAAGATTTTTTATGAAAACAATAAAGCAACACAGTGAAATTTGGGAAATTGGGTCTAACTTCAAGAGGTATAAACTTAGGATTACTTATTCCTCATTGTATTTCATGAAACTATGCAACTATCCACTTTTGTTAGTTGAACGAGTCTATATGCTAGTCAAAGGTTTTAAAATCATTAACCAAGTTCTCTCAAGTCAAGATTGATTTTTAATCTCCATTAAAATATTCAATCTCTTGTTTATAATTAATGAAAACCATCTTTCTCATAACAATCCTTAAATAAACTGTGTTAGGTCGTTAGATATATCTCTATGCTAATAACAAACCATCCATTTAATTCTTAAACTTCAAGTTTAACATGATTTTTCTTAAGTTCTATAATCAAAATAGCTCTCTCAAGCATCTTCCAATTGAACTACTCTAATCATGTGGTGATCAAGCACAATATAGCATTAAGCTCAAAGAAAAATTAGCATATATACTCATTAACCAACGAAAGCAAGATAATCTAATAGTTTAAATCCATATAATGGGTAAAAGTAATCCTAATTTAGAGTTATAGCTACTCATGATCAATACAAACCAACAACTAAGCTTAAAACTCATATCCATATCCGCAAAATGGGAAGAAAAGAAGGAACAACTTGTAAAGCAAGAAAAACCCTTGAATTTCTCCTTAAATCGCCTCCAAGAGCCCCCAAAATTTCCATGAGATTTCTCCCAAGTATCCTCCTTGTGTCCCAACTCTCCTCTATACAAAATGACCCTATTTTGACGCCCCTCTTAGGTTAAAAGTCCCTCAAAATTGTCACTTTTTTTAAAATGCACAGCATTAGTATCGCAACTTCGCTTTTAATTCGCTATAGCGAAGCCACAACGAACGCAATCAGAAAGGCCTATTTTAGGGTGTTTTCATTTTTGCTTCGCTATGGCGTAGCAAGAACAACCACAGTAAAAAAGGCATATTTTTGGGGTGTTTTTGCTTTTGTGCTGCAGTGAAGCAAAAGCCACTGAAAATACCTTCAAGTCACTTCTTTGATCTTCCTTTTTTTCTTTTTTTTTTCTTTTCTCCACTTCTAATGATCCATGTAGGTTTCTACTTCTTGTCCTCATCCTCCTATAAAGAGAAGGAGTTTATAAGCTTTCTAATTTCTTCAATTTAATCAAAACTTCTATACACTTAGCTCAAAATTTTAAAATTTCCAAAGTATTTTCATTACTTCACATTTTTCTTTATATGTATAAACTTTATCCACAATTTAAGTTTAAAACTAACAATTATATAAGAAAAATGTAATGAAATACAAGAATTTCTAGAGAATAATAGGTATCTAAATTTTGAGATCTCAGCAAACATTTAGGTTGGAACCAAATAAACATTCTGGGCTTATTTATTAAGTTTTGATCCATTAAGCAAGGGTATTAGTTGTGATGCATGGAAGATAATACTCGATCAAAGAGGACTTATCGTCATGATTCCTATAGTATTGATTAAATGTACCTTGACTCACCAAATAACATTAGGTTGCGGGCCAAGTGGGAGACTTTTAGATATTTTATTATTTATGATTACATATTTTATTATTTAATACAGATTATATCTAGATATTATCTTATCATTGTTTTAAATAATATATCTTCTGATTGTAGGCCGCATGTGATTTGAACAGAGATTTGGTTTAGGATTACCTGCCTAGCTGGTAAGCTATTTCAAGCCTTAATAGGGGTTATAAATAGTATATGCTGGGTCTTAAAGTAGTAACATAAAAAATATGTACTTGTTTCCTAAGGATTGCCTAATGGGTGACAGCTATTCCCAACCCATCACCGAGCCCAATCTTCCTTTTCTACTAATTTGTGTGTGTTCCATGCTTTCAATTATCCTGGTTTAAGATCGTGATTATAGAGATTATGGTTTCAGATAACAATTTAGAGCATGGCAAGAGGTATTTATAATTTTAGAGCATGGTGAGAAGTATTTATAATTTAAGTCTTCCAATGTGACTCTGATGTTCTATAATTCTTATATGCTCATATATTTTTTATTTAGAGCAAATTCCAACGTATTTTACATACACGCAGATATAAGAGCATATTATGCTGAGCATAAAGAAAGGGGGAAAAATAGATACACACCATCATACACACGCAGATATAAAGTTGTGAAACCTTTTCTTTTCATAATACCATCTTCTTTTTTGTCAAAAAAAAAAAAAAAATATCTGCTGTCCTTAACATAAGAACCTATTACTAATTTAGAGAAATTTAAAAAGTTAAATAAATTACTTAAAAAGGATTTATATTTATCAATTTTCTATAAATTAATTTGCATGTTTTATAAATTGATATATAATGTAATGATAGATACATGTATTTTAGAAAGATCACATAATATAAACTATAATTAAATAATTTATTTAAATTTTTTAATCTCTCTAAATTAATTAATTAGATCTTAATATAAGGACTAAAAATCAAGGTATTAAAACTCGGACCGGGCATTGAACCGGTCGGGGTACTGGGTTAAGGGTCAGTGGGTCAAACTGGGACCAAACCGGAGCTAAACCGGGACCAAACCGGTGAGAAATTGAAAATTTTAGACTTATAATATGAAATTCTAAAGAAAAAATTTAAAATTTTTTTTTTTTAAAAAAATACCAACCCGGACCGGACCGGTTTACCGGCCGGTTCGCCGATTCCAGGGCCGGACCGGCCGGTCCGGTCCGGGTTTAACAACCCTGCTAAAAACAGTAGAAGAGAATTATTTACCAACTCAATAGAGGGTTTGCTTGAAGACAGAGTTGAAAATATTAGTGAAGTTACATGGTTTAGGATTGTCAAACGAAAATTACCATCTTATTAAGAAACAGGATGGAGACGTCACGATGCTCATGCCAATTGATTAAACCATTAATTTACCTAAACCCTTTTTAGCCTTGAATTAATCTATCTAAACTTGAAACTTGGAAAAGGTAGATAATTTTTTTCCCAAGATTTGTGGGTACAATATCATCATCTGTTGAAACATTATATGGACCAGTCATGCTTTCTTACGAACAAAAATAGCCATATTTAAAACTGGACAAGACTATATGCTATGTGTATATATTATTTAAAACTCGTTGGGAATCTGTGTTAATAAAATATAAAGAAAAGAGACCGATCCAGATCACAAACTCTTTTTCCACGCAGACGGATATTTCCCTCTTCAGGCCTCGGGGTGCGGTGCGGGCGTTGAGATCAAACCTTCCCAATTCCATTCTTCTTCTACCAACTCTGCATACATAGTCCGTCCGTACTTCGTCTTTGCCCAGCCTGCCTTCTTAGAGCTTTCTTCCATTCTTCCCGCTCGCCTTTCATTCCTTCCGTTTTCTCTCCATTAAGTCAAACCCTACCCTCCAATTCTCTCTCTTATCATTCCTTCCCTTCAGCAATTCTTCTCGATTGCCCTCCCTCTCATGGGTCGTGATTCCCCAACTTCACTCGCTCCGGGCTTCCGTTTCCACCCCACCGACGAAGAACTCGTTCGTTACTACCTCAAACGCAAGGTCTCCGGCAAATCCTTTCGCTTCGACCATATCGCCGTCATCGACATCTATAAATCCGAACCTTGGGACCTTCCATGTTAGACCTCTTCCCCTCTTCTCATCTTTCTTATCTCTATCCTCGATTGTATTGCTAGCTATCTAATAGCTATTCAATTCTATCTGATCCCTTGTTTTTCAATGACGGGCTTTGCCTTTCGTAAGATGATCATTTCTGAGCCTCTTTTCCCTTTTCCCCTTGTGGTGGTGTTATAGGTCAGTCGAAGTTGAAAAGCAGGGACTTGGAGTGGTACTTCTTCAGTGCGCTCGACAAGAAGTATGGAAATGGTTCGAGGACGAATCGGGCTACTGAGAAAGGATACTGGAAGACTACGGGCAAGGATCGCCCAGTTCGACACAGCTCTCGTACCATCGGAATGAAGAAGACCCTCGTTTATCATAGTGGGCGGGCGCCGCGCGGTACCCGTACCAATTGGGTCATGCACGAGTACAGATTAACTGGTGAAGAATTGGCAAAAGCAGAAATACCACAGGTGGCTTGTTATCTGTTTCGACTATTTTGACATAGGTCATCTTTTCTTTGATATAGATTTTGAACTAAACTAGCAATTTGGTCCTGTAGCTTTAGTCCCCAAAATTAAAATTAGTACAAGTTAACTTGTGAAATTCTGGCCATTTAGTCTGTTAATTTTAGGGAATAACTAAACGGGTATAATAATACCGATCCAAATTGTCATCTTACCCTACCTTTTCTTTAAGGTTCATTGTACATGGATTCTAAATATTTTTCCTTCTTGGGTGGACAAGGATGCGTTTGTGCTTTGTAGGATTTTCCAGAAGAGTGGTTCTGGGCCAAAGAATGGGGAGCAGTATGGTGCCCCCTTTATAGAGGAGGAATGGGAAGATGATGATGTTGCCGTGGCTCCACTGCCCAGTGATGATGCTCATGTTGAAAGGGATGACCTTGACCAGGTCTGTTCTCTATTTCAAGCCTATTGTTACTGTAAGGAAGTCCTTTGGTTGCCTGCTGGGAGAAGGTTTCCTGCGTATCAGTTGGAAATATAATTGTGAATGCATTCGTTTTATGGCATCTGACCCATTTCTACAGCTGTTTTAGTTTTTATATACCCTTCATACCAGCAAGAGATATCTTCATGTATCCGCCTCAACATCAGTATGGCATATAACGTGTAATAATTTAATTTTTCTGAGGAAGCTCTTGACTCTGATATTTCATTTCCTATATTTTATCATTGATGCCGCAGTTTAGATAACTCATCTTAATGCTTTTATTGCCTAAATTACTAAATCTATTTCATTTTTGTATACATATAGCAATCTTCTCTGTAACTTCTAAGTTAACGTTATCTATATTATCTATTAGAAAATTTGTTGGAGTGTAGCTGCTGCTTGTAAGGTAAGTAATTAGTAGGCTCATCTAACACACTTTTTTTCTCCTAAATTTTAAAAGCATATTGAGAAACATTAAATGTCAATTATGTTAACTTGACTATCAAGTGAGCAAGCCATTCATCATATTTATATCCTTTGTCTTTATAGAATATTTGCAATTGCTTATGCTTCTTCAACATATCTCCTTTTTTAAAGTTATCTTGCTGGCATGATTAATTTCTCTAATTTTGGAAATTGCTTTTCCAGTACCTTGATATGGGTGTGGCTTCTGAAGGTGCTGGTCATGCATTAAACTTCTATCACGGGGAGTGCAGCAGTTATCCTGAGCATTCCCAAGAATTGATTGAAGATCAAGAGCCCTTGGTAGGAACTTCTGGAACTTGTGAGCCTCAAGATGACCTTTTATGGAATAAGCCTGAGCAGCATGCTTCAGATAGTAAACCAGTGAAAGATGGCATCAAGGCTGAAGCAATTCATGAAGGATATTTCTTGAATGACAATTGCACTTTTGATGAGACATACTTGGATGCCACTGATGGATCATTCCTGGAAACCAATGATCTGGCAAATCCTGCTGATACTGATGTACTTGAAGAGTATCTTACATACTTTAATGGCGTTGATGATATTTCCCAGTATATCTCTTTCGATTCTCCTGAGTTGACAGGGAGTGAAAACCCTGATGCTGACCAAGGACCACCTTTAACCCAACTGGTAAGGGCATTAGATTATTATTAGAGGCCTCACTGATCTTTATCATGGCATTATATTAAACTCTTACTGCTCATTGACAGAATGTGGGCGGAAGATCCAAGGATATTCTCTTGGCAAGTAAAATTGATATGGAAGCCCATTCTAGCAAAGAAGCTTCTTCTTTGAAGCAGCATCTAGAGGCATCAAAATTGGTGTCAGGTGACAAACTAGTTTGCCTAGGACTTCTAACGTCCAGTTTTTTTTTTTTTTTTGGTGTGCATGTGCGCCTGTGAATCACAAAATAATAAGAACTTGTAAACTGATAGAGTGATAGTTTATACATATTGTTTCATTTTTATGCTTATCTTTTGAACATGTAATTTGGAGCAGCTATTCTGTATTTTGTTTGGCAGGAAATACATACCCATTTATGAAGCAGGCTAGTCACTTGTTGGGCAGCATCCCTGCTCCCCCTGCATTTACTTCAGAGTTTCCTCCTAAAGAAATTGCTCTCCGTCTTCATTCCGCGGGTCAATGTTCCAATTCAGCTCATGTAACTGCAGGTATGATCAGAATAACAGACTTCTCTGTAACAGACAACAGGGTGGACTGGATGCTGGGCAAAAATGGAGAGTTCAGTGTTGTAATCGCATCTTGCTTTTGGCCTTATGTTGACTCTGTTGCTTCAGTGCCTATTTCTGGTTTACTCTCTGGGAAGTCTGCATATGTAGTGTCACACGGCTGGATGTTCTTAGTCTTCTTTTCAGTGCTGATTCTTTCACTGAGTTTTAAGATTGGAAGTTTCATGTATACCAGCAAATGACAATCCAAAGGCTTTTTATGATACAAGGGGCTGCATTCAGTCAAGCGACCTCTGGTGCTTAGGGGTGCTTTCCGATTGGAGGACTAGGATTAGGAATGACCCAGTAGATTCGTCTGCTTCAAATATGGGAAGATTGACGATTTATGAGGCATGAATGACAAAAAATCAGAATTCTCGTGAAAGATCAAATTTATTCTGTCTTCTGAAGTATTATTGGTTCTCTGTAAAATTGAGCTTTAAGAAGCATAAACGAAAAAAATTAGTATTAACTTTAGAAATACATGTAATGACTTTGATTTTATATAAGAATTCTAATTTTGTAAATCTTTAGGGTGTGTTTGGTTTGAGGGGAGGGTAGGATAGGATGGGGAAATTACAATTTTGGATAAAAAATAATCAAAATTTATCCTCTCATTTTTTTTAAATTTTAGGTTCCTGTCTAAAATTTATTTTCTCATTCTTTTTAAATTTTGGATTCCCGTCCAAAATTTTAATTTCTTCAACCCAAAAGATAATTTACTCATCTTCCCATTCTCTCCCACCCCTCCACTCCCCCCAAACCAAACACATCTTTAAGGTTTCCTTTGATACAAGGGAAATGGAAAGGAGGTGAGAGGTTTGGGGAAATTTTAGTGAGTTCAATTTATAAAAGCTAACAAGTAAGGGTAAAACTTTTTAACTAATTTTTCTTATTGTTTAATCTTACATTTTCTTTTTAAATTTTATAATCTCATTTTTCTATTTCTTTTAAATTGAACTCATTATAATTTTTCATTTCCTCCCCTGTACCAAAACAGTAGGGAAAGTGGGCAAAGGGAAAATATTTTTGAGTTGAATTTAAAAAAATGTAAGAAGTAGGGTTAAAAATTTTTAATTAATTTTTCTTACTCTTTTATCTTATATATTCTCTTTATTAAAATTTTATTACTCCCATTCTTCAATCTTTTAAAATTCAACTCATAAAAATTTTACCTCCCTTCCTTTCCCCTCCAAATCTCTCACACCAAACAGACCCTAAATGTTCCTATTAGTTATTTTCTTATAGTGTCCTTATGGTATGTATTTTTTCACTGGAATACGTACAGCTTAAATGCATTTTTAATTTCGCTAGAATTTATGCTACAGATTTAATAAACTGTAATCTTTATCTTGCATATGTACTTCAATTCGGCTTGTGTGACATCGTAGGTTATCCATTATTCGGAAATTAGGACATGTAATTTCATATTTGTTATGCTGGGATTAGTAGGGATTTGGATTTGTATTTGGATGAAATCCATTTTGATGCTCCAAATTTTATATATTTGGATTTTAAAACATTTTAATTTTTAAATGCTTAATCTACCCTAATTACTCTGAATATAAGGAATCATTTAATGTTAATAAGTGGATAACACTTTTATTTTTAAGTGGCTCTTTTATTCCACTCAAACAAAAAATTTTAAATACATGAATTGTAAACTAAGATAAAGTTCATATATATGGAATTAATTATACATAAGGATAATGAATCTGATGGAAATGTTTCGCATATGATGCAAGTTGCGTGACTCAAGTAGAAAAACGTTACTAGAGTTATCAGTAATAAGAAAATGCCTAATAAACTTAAAAGAAAGTTTATTGGATTGTTATAAGACCAGTGATTTTATATAGTATTATTGCTATGCTCTAAAATGACAACAAGAGCATAAAGTTGGGGTAGTCATGCAAAACACACACACACACACAAGATTCAGAATGATCATATAAAGAGAAGAGTTGTAATGACATCTATTGAAAATAGAATGATACAAAGTTATTGGTGGTGGTTTGGATATACTAAAATGGCTGTTGGAGGCATCAGTGCAAGAACTAGATCAGACAATATGAAGTCCTTCAAAAATAGGCAAAAGAAGTTCAAAGTGAATATTCAATGAAGTTATTAAACAAGATCTTTTTTGTTAACAATTTATTTAAAGATAACCAATGGGGGTTTGGTCTAGCGGAAGAGGTTATTCCTCACAACGTGACGAACCAAGGTCCAAATCCCCACTGGGAGAGGTACCCACATTTAGTACCCGACACTGCCTCGAACAGAATTGCCTCCAATAAAAGGATACTTGCGCCTAAAAAAGCAATTTATCTAAATATTTTGTTGTGACAAAGTACAATAATGCCATGTTATCCATATAACTGATCTCATCTCGTAGGATTAGACATGTGGTTATTGTTATATTGTAAAGGTAAGATTTTAAATTTAAAATTCAAATGTAGCACTTGGTGCCTTACCGCAAGGTAAAGTAGTCCCATTATATAGAGGAGGTGGTACATTTTATTCTGTAGCCCACACATGACAAATTTTGCCCCCTTCCAATTGAAAAAAAAAAAAAATCAAATTCATCTATTGAAGATCTAAGGTTTATCTTGGCATCATGTATTCTCCCAAGTATTATTTCTGTTTGCTAATGATTCTAGCAATGAGATGAATGTGAGAAGGCAAATCAATATGTCCAGCATGAAGCAGAAGGACAAACAGACGTTGTTACGGCACCAGATTAGTAACCAAGAGTGGACAATCCAAGTACTTCACGCCTATCATCTGCCTCAACCTCAAATCCACCACATGATGACCTAGCTTGGTTTATTGCATTAAGGATAGGGGTAAAGTCTTATACTTCTATTGCGGCTAGAATTTTAGATGAAGATATTCCCAAAGATGTACATGAAGCCATGAAAATTCCAGAATGCCAAGAACGGTACTTGGGAGTTGACCAAGCACAACTTCACTCTGTCCAACAAGATGTTCAAACCTCTTCTCCCCCTACTCTCCAATGACACCCAGATCTGGATGGGTATTAACAAAAGAATACAACCCAGATGACTCAATTAATAAATATAAAGTAAAATTGGTTATTAGGGGATTCACTTAGCAATATGAGATTGACTATCAGAAAACTTTTGCTCCAATAGCGAAATTTAATACTATTAAGGTATTACTTTCATTGGTAGCTAATCTTAATGGGCCTTTGTACCAACTTGATGTGAAGAATTCTTTTCTTAACGGCAATTTAGACAATGAAATCTATATGGATGTTCCTCAGGATTCAAGGATAGTGAAAATTGAAATAGAGTTTGCAAATTGTAAAAATCTTTGTATAGTCTTAAATAATCTTCGAGTGCTTGATTTGAAAGGTTTACAAATGTAATCAAGAAGAAGGGCATTGGTCAGTGCCAAGGTAATCACACTTTTTATTAAGCACAACAATAAAAAATTGGCTATCCTAGTAGTTTATGTTGATGATATCATTAGTATACATAGGTGATGATATTGGCCAATTGGAAAGTTTGAGAAAATTACTAGCCGCAGAATTTGAAATTATAGATCTTAGATCCTGCAGTACTTTTTGAATATTGAAATTGCTAGATGGCATAGTTGTATCACAAAGAAAATATACCCTTGATCTGGTAAAAAAAACCGGTATGTTAGGTTTTCAGCCAGGGACAACACCCGTGGAAATGAATCTCAAACTGGGCATTAGAGAAGATTGTGCTCTTGTTAATAAAGAGAGATATCAGCTGGGTAAGTTGATTTACTTAACACACATGAGACCCGATATTTCTTATGTTGTAGGCGTTGTCAGTCAATTCTCAAGTGATCCCAACAAGGATCATAAGACTGTAATGAATAGGATGCTGCGATATTTAAAGACTAACCCAAGGAAGGGGGTCTATTCTTTGGGAAAGAAAGCCAGAGAGGAATAAAAGTCTATGTTGATGGTGATTGAGTGAGTTCAACTGTAGGCAGATGATCACCACTGGTTATTGCTCCTTTGTGTCGGGAAACTTGGTGACCTGGAGGAACAAAAGGAAATCTGTTATTTCGCAAATCAATGCAAAGGTAGAACTAAGAGCATTAGCTCAAGGAACATGTGAAGGGCATATGGCTTGATATACTCTTTAAGGAGTTATAGTCCGGGATGGTCCAATGAAAGTTTTTTGAGATAAAACCTTTACTATCAAGATTGTGAAAAATCCTGTACATCATGGACACGACAAGATGAAGCATGTTGAGATAAATCTTCGCTTCATCAAAAAGAATATAAAGGATAGGAAGATTGCGGTCAAGTATACACCATCAAGTCAAAAAGTTGTTGATATACTGACTAAAGCCTTGTCAACATCAAAGTTTGATGGCTTATTCACAAACAAGTTAGGAATTATGCACATTAATTCACCGGTTTGAGGCGAGTGTTGCATAGCGCCACAACTAAATGCCTAAGCCCATTTAATTAGGGTCCGTTTGATAGCATGGAACTCAAGGCAAGGAAGTGGAAGTGAATTCCAAAGTATGTTGTTTGAAACATTAAGCACGCAGATATGTTATTATGTTAGCATGAGTTTATTTATTGCAAGCATGTCATGCATTAAGCACTTATCCTGCATGCATATTGGTATCCGTTTTTTACTGAGATTCTCTCGAATCTCACCCTCCCCTACTAACAACATACAGGGCTACTAGGGTGTCTAAACCCGTCCCAGTGAAACGGAGACTTCTTCTCGTCTTCATTCCACTACTGCAATCCTCTTGTATAGTTCTCTTTGCTGATCTCTGCGTACTGTCCATATCTGTGTGCTCAATGCTAACATAATGACATATCTGCGTACTCAATGTTTCAAACAATATACTTAGCCCACTTCTTGATGGAACTAACTTTCACCAAAAATGATGAAAGTTGTTCCAACTCCTACCCATGGAATCGAGCCAATACCATGGGAACTCAAATATTTGGACTATTCTACCCTGTGAATGATGTTGTATGAGCAACCCTGAGGACATCGGTCTTGGAGTCCTTTGTAACCCCCGCTGTCATCAAGGCTATGATTAGTGTTTAAATACATTTTACAATAGAATAAGAGATCCAGGATAATTAAAAACTTTTTGCCACACTTGTACAATATGATCTCCATTCATTTTTTAAATAAAAACAATTGGCATGTTCGGTTTGTCACATATACAATATCAGAGTATTAACAAAATTCCCGACATTCACCCGGGATAATATCATTAATCCAAGAGTTTTATAGGGCATCATCACCCATCTCAATTTTCCATATCGGGAATTACACAATAACTACAAACTTATGATCAATCCAATATATACATACAGTTGTCCAAATGGTAACCAAAAACAAAAAAGAAACTAAGACTAACACCGGCAATCCTAGTTGTCCTTATTCACTTGCTTGTCTCGAGATCCACTTGCCTTGGCTAAAAATGTTATTTGGAAAGAGTGAGATTCAAAAAAATCACAGTAGTAACAGTTTACGTATATGATGTATAATTAAACATAGCAAGTAAGCATATATCACAATGCAGCATATCAATATTCAAGGCCGGGCTAACCACCACTTCCCCTCAACAATATTCAAGGCTGGGCTATCGCCACATCCCCTCAACAATATTCAAGGTCGGGCTCACCGCCACGTCCTCTCGCTCATTCAATGATTAATACATACAAGCAATGCATTACACATGATATATGATAAAGTATCATTACCTTGTTCTTTCCGTCCTTGATCAGGCGTAGGCCTTCTATGTTTCAGGAAAATATCGAATCCTATAGTTATAATTAAGGACGACGCGTTATCACTTAATCAAACACTCAAATAACTTCAAAACATTTAGTTTTGGTTATCATTAAAGTCCCTTAGGTGACTACTAGAAGCCCAAACAAATGTCTAAAGGGTTGGGAAGTACTATCTTAAAAACCACCCTTTTTAGTGTGCTTCGTAAAACGTGTCGCTTCCAGCTTCCAACTTTCGACTTCCTACTCGGTCCTAAAATATTAAATGTACAAGAAATAAATCATAACCTATCGAAGTATCATTTTAGACTCTTCCATAGTGTTTCTTGTGATTATATTAGTCTATGGTGAAAATTTACCAAAATGCCCCCGGGACCCTGACTCGGCCCACCGTACCTGGCCCGGTGGCTCGTTTTTCCAAAATTTTGACAAAGGCTATTCTGACGGATTTTTCCCAAGGAATCCATTTCCGGGCTCGAAATCATCAAATTCACTGTCAAATTACAAAAATACCCTTGACAACCCCTATTTAGGGAGTTCAGTGGCGTTTTCGTAATTATGCTTTTTCGGCCTCTACCGAAAAAGTGCCCAACTGTAACCCCACCTAGTTTTGCCCACTGAATCCAATGGAACTATCTATTTAATGAAAATCCAGCTCCTACCACTCAGAACAGTGCTGGATGAAAGTTTAGGCAAAAATTGGAAAAATTAGACTTTTGTGCCTTAGCTTCCAAAAATTATAACTAATTCTAGAAAAATCGAAATAAGGTGATCCCAAAGCCCATTGAAAGCTATTTAAGTCATATTTACTTAAAAACTATGGACCATTACCAAAAATCACCACAAAAATACATAATTCAAGAAATGTCCACATTGCTCCAGAATTGATCCCAAATTTAACATCAAACTTTGGACAGTCATAACTCCTAGCTCACAAATCGAAATGATATAAATTATATGTCCATTTTGAAGCTTGGCATGTGAAATTGAAGACTGGAAATTTTCAGAATTTTAAAACACCATTTTATATTTTAAAATGTCCATGCAAGACCACTGCTAGCACAGAGTTTTTCACTGACCAAACTTGCAACTTTTCAACCTAAGTTTCCAATCAACTTCTATCTATCCAAGACACATCTCAAAACACCTTATCCATGACGACGATGACTCAAACACCACAAGATCCTAGTTTTTGAAAATTAGGCAAAATTTCCAAAAAAATCCAAACTCAACAATGGCTACAAAACCTATATGGAAAAGTTTGTCTTACTCACATCTACAACTTTTTCAAAGGAGTTCCTTGATTCACCAAACTCCAAAATTCCTTGAGAGCTCAAACACCACCAAATGAAAAATCTAAAACCATGAAATTTAAGCTCTCAACACAAGGAACAACATTGTAGAAGAGAGTTTTTCCATTAGAGGTCATTAAGAGGATCAAAATGGCAAGAACTTACCTTGGAGCTTCCTCTTTTTTTCTGCAGAAATGGAGGACGAAATAGAGAGAAAAGAGAGAGAGGGAAGCTTGAAGAAGAAGGTGAAATGATGAAGAAACAACTACTCCCATCCTTCCATACATGCTTAGCTGATTTGAAGAAAAAAGGGAGGGAGAGAGAAATGATAACTTAACATGTTGACTTCTTCAAACACTCCACCATCATGTAGGCTTGCCATGTGTCACTCTCACATACAATCTCCTCATAATTAATCATCCACTTAGTTACACTAACCAATTCTATTAGCAATTTAATCACACTCCTCATTTCTTCTTAGTTAGTAATTAATTTATTCATTAATCACTAACTAATTGACCGATAATTTTCCATACTTTCAATTTTTCCACTAATTATGGCTTATTAACTTAAATTGCCACATAACCCATAATAATTCAAACTTTAATTCACAAAATATTCTCAATAATTATCATTAGCCCTTAATCAAAATTTGAGGCGTTACACCCTTAGCTGTGGATCTGGGAGTTCATCATCTCCAGCGAACCTCATGGTCATCGTCTCCAGCAACCCTCACTGTCATCATCTCCGGCATCCAAGCTTCTTGGATCTCCAACTCAAGAGGTGCGATCTCCAACCCAAGCTTCTTCAAACTGCCTGTGTGTCACGAGTCCCACCGCTCCCAATTTGTCTCCAGTTCACTCCGGTGTCCCTCCCTCCTTCTACGTGACGGTTGCTTTTGAACGGCATCCCGTGGCTAGTAGATCGTCGATGTTGTGTCTCATTTTCTCACACAATTGCTTCATTCTCAACCCATCAACCGTCATTTCTCACTCTCTCTCTCTTATATTCATCGCTGTTCTCAATCTGTGGTTGCTTCATGTGTTTCATCGTTCCCAAAGCAATTCTTGTGATTAATGGAATTTTGGGACCTTGAGAAAATGCTATGGTTGATTCTTGTGTTCTGCATACATCTTGACGTCGAATATTTGATTCTGAGTTATATTTCTGTGGAAATTAGAGAGAATTTTGTTCGATTCCTGGGTTCCTTCTTAGTTTTCTGACGATATTTTCATGGTCTTTTTGGGTACAAATATTGTTGTTTTACCATATCTCTTTCTAGATCTTTTTTGTTGATTTGTTGATATTTCATCTTCTTGATTTTGTTGATTGTTCATTGGTGTTGGTGGATAATGGTGTTCTTCAGGCGGGGAGAGGATACTCTCAAAATCTTTTTTTTCCTTTTCTTCTCAGAATCTCATCTCCACCCTTAAATCAAAAAATGAATGGTTCAGATTTAATATTTTCTAAAACTGTAATTATAGTGTTTTATAATTAATTTTTTTATTACTTGTGTTTGTATTATAATTATGAATTGAGTAGATCATGTTTTAACAGTTTAAGTTTACTTATTTATGTTTAAAATAATATTTTTATAAAATATTAAATTTAGATCATCCATTTTTTTAAATCTGATGGTGAAGATGAGATTCTGAGAAGGAAAGGAGAAAAAGGATTATGAGAGAACCCAGACCCCTTCAGGCGGTGATAGGTCTAGAGGAGAAGGCCTTTTCCTTTTCAAATCTAAGGGCATTTTGGCATTTTCATAAGAAAAATTATATATATTAATTAAAAATTATATCTCACTTCCAGCAACATACCAAACATACTGTAGAACTCATTTCCACTTCTGTTTTCACTTCTATTTTCACTTTCACTTCCATAAAAACTTTTCCATGATCACTAATTTACTCTAGTAATTTGTTTAGTATTACTATTCCTTTTACAATAGTTAGGAAAATAAAATCAGTGCAACGATGATTTGATATCTATGATTTAATTTTTTAGATCAAGATTTAGATTTACAAAATTATATGTCTGACTGAAAGCATCAATAAAAATTTGAAGCTGAGAATCAATTGCTTAGTTGAAATCTTCAATTTCCTTAGTTGTTAGGGTTAAAAAAAGGGAAAATGACATCTAGGTCCCAAGGACCAAACAAAACACCAGAAAAGGCCCTTTGAAAAGTCAATGAAGGGACTTTTCTGTGATTATTTCCTAATGTCCATTGACAAAATCGCCCTCAAGGATTTTAAACTCTGCCATCATATTTTTTTCTTGATCAAAATTGTTCTAGCGATTCAAAATTGCCAATTCACATGCTCTGCTTCTCCCTCAGTGCTGCTCGACTCACCGTTAGTGGATACTCCGTGGCCAAGCATCCATTACGGTCTGGTGGCCAAGCCTCCTACATTCCTCCGCAGCATAAGCATTGGCCGGTTGTCCCACAGAGCAGAATTCGTCGTTCCTCTGAAGCCATAGGCTGCGTTGGTCCTCCCAACACCCATTGTTCGTTGCTACTCCAAAGCTGCAGGGTTCATCATTGCCCGAGAGCCTTCAAAATCCCAATCCACCTTTAATCTCTTCGTTGCTACTAGTTTGGGATTGAAGCAAAAGATTGAATCTTAGAATTGAGTTGGGGAAATACGCTGGTTAAGGAAGGTAGTTTTCAGATTCCAATTTTTACTTTCTCTATGTGTCGCTACTCTGTGATGTCCAAATCGAGGTTCTTGTTTTTGGGGTTATAGATGTTGGTTTATGAATAACGTTGAAGCCTAAGGACTCTTTTATAATCTAGTTTACTGATTATGTGCTCCTGTAGCGTTGGGTTTCAAGTTTGAATCAATAGGTATGAGCTTGATGTTTGTATATCTGTATATATATATTTGTCTATGACGTTTAAACACGCAACCCTGTTTTGATGTAAAACACTAGTTAAGGGAAGATTTGATATTTGGAAGTATGTTAATGTTGATAATCGGTGTTCTATTAATGCCGCTGTTTGCGTTGGATATTATTGTCTTTTAGTGGTTCCAACAGAAGATTGGTTAGTATAGAAAGTTAATTTGGCATTAGGTTCAGCCTAGACAAATGTACGAATTGCTACTTGTCACTTTTGGATAGTTAGCAATTGTTTATATGAAAAAATATATGTTGTAAAGGTGGAAGATAGTTCCTAAAGCTGTAATATGATTTTGAAACAGGGGACTGACACACACACACACACACACTCTCACATTCCTGTCCAAAAATTTGAAGCATATTGGAAATCTTTGATTGTTATTCTCCTTTTATTGTTTGCATATCTAATTTGAAAATTTACCAATTTCATGTACCCAAGATTATTTGAGCTGCCTTGATTTACTGTCTCATTACTTATGGTTATCTTTTTATGTCTGTTAAATACTGTATGGCATAATGCTTTGTTTAAATTATGGAGTTGCAGTTATTTCTAAACACCTAGCATATTGACTTTTGTTCTCAAATCCCTGAGTCTACAATTATTATGCAAAAATTATAGGTGTTACAGAAAATGAGTAATGTAGGTAACATAATATAATGCCCCAAATTTCGATTAAGGTTTAATGACAATTATTGAGAATGATTTATGAATTAAATCTAAATTATTATGTGTTTTGTGGGAATTTGGGTAAATGTGCCAAAATTAGTGGAGAAATTGAAAGAATATCCATAAATTAGTGATTAAGGGAGAAATTAATTACTAACTAAGAGAAATGAGATTTGTGATTAAATGGCTAATGAAGTAGTTAGAGTAACTAATTAGTTACTTATTTGAGGAGAGCCAATAAGATTGTGACATGTGGCAAGTTGGTGAAGAGAGAGGAGTATGAGAAAAGTCAAATGGGAATAAAAAAAATTCATTTCTCTCTCTTTTTCTCCCTTGGTTTTCGCTGGGCAAGCATGGGGAGGGAGTATCATCATCATCATTTCTTCATCTTTCTCTACACTCTCATCTCTCTCTTCTCTCCCCCCCCCCATTCGGCGCCATTGTTGAAGTAAAAGGAAGGAGAAAAGCTTGGAAAAAGGTAAGGAAAATGACCTCTAATGCCAAAACTCATTTCATTAATCTTGCTCCTTGGCTTGAGAGTTTCATTTTCATGGTGGTAGATTTGCCATTGATGTTGATTTGAGCTCTCAAGGAATTTTGAAGTTTGAAGGATCAAGAAATTCCTTTGGGAAAGTTATAGAGATGAGTAAGAGAAACACTTCTATATAAGTCTTGTGGCATTTGATTTAACTTTGAATTTCTGGATTTATTGCCCTATTTTAAAAAATATGGTTTATTGGGTATTTGGCATGTTGTTGGTATGGAAATGAGTGTTTTAGTATGTGTTTTGGATAGATAGATTGATTTGAGATTGGAATGGTATGTTTGGAGATTTTGGAATTTTGGTGTTGAATGTGGCCTAGAACCAAAGCATGATAATGGAATAGAAATTTGATAAATTTGATGCTTCCATGTGTTTCCTTGGGTGAAATTATGTAGGGATAGCTTTAGTTGAGGCTTTGGGATTATTGGAAACACTTGGGTAAAATTTGGAAGTGTTGTCAGATTTTCTGTGTTTTCTGGGTTCTGATATGGCTCACTCAAATGACATGGGGTCTCACTCGAGTAAAGCATGATATTTTCATTTTCCCCTCTGTTTCTGTTGTGCTTCCATGTTCAAAATCCAAAAGTGTTGTCTCACTTGCGAGTGTCGCGGGTTATCACTCAGGTGAGCCTCGTCCCACTCAAGTGAAGGTGTATCTGACACTGTGAACTCTCGTCTCGGGTTGTCACTCATAGCCAATTTCTCAAAAGTGTGTCTTAGCACTCATGGGTGTTAAGCCATCACTCGAATTCCATGGTTCATGCTCGAGTGATGTTCCCTCCTGAAAATTTCTTGTGCTCTCGGGTGAGCACTTCCTGAACCTCACTTTGGGGGACTTAGGTAAGAGTGAGCATATCACTCGAGTGTTGGCATATATGCTCGAGTGTAGCGATCAATTCTGGTTTCTGTCATTCCTTATTGCTCTCGGGTTAACACTTTCTGTGCTTCACTTCCTAAAACTTGGGTAAGTATTTGACTGTCACTCAAGTGTTAACCCTTGTGCTTGAGTGCAAAGTTCCTCATCACTAGAGTGAGGCCTTCTTCACTCGAATGCAACAGTGAAAAATCAGTACTTGTGCTTCTAAAAGGGGATCTTTGAAATAGTTCTTCCAACCTTTTAGGGTTTTTGTAAGAGGCATTTGTAGCTTCCTAAGAACATAAATGATAACCAATTTAAGTGATATGAAGTTATTTGAATATTGGAATAGAGAATAACACTTCGTCACTAATTATGAATTATTGGAATAGACCAAGGTAGTGACTTTGCCCTCATGTTGTGCATGATGCTTGGTATATATGACTTATCATTGTTTGTTGTGAAAGTATTTGGCATGAGGCTATTGCGAAAATGTGTATGTGTTATCGGCGGTAGGGCATTACAGCATGAGCGGTTCAGTGTGAGCAGTCGTAGGGGGTGATGGTTATCACACCTACCCCTACCATTGCATCTAGAGCTGGTAATCAAGGCTAACCCTTAAAGGGCCAGGGCAAGAAAAATTGTTGTTTTTCAAAGCCCGGCCCGAAAGCATAAGGGTCGGCTCGCAGGGCCTAAAGATATTTTCACAAGATTAAACAAATTTTATTTTTTTAAAAAATTACAATGATGGAATTCCTAATTTAACACATAAATATTATTAAAATTAGAGTGTAAACGGTATCATCATGCAACAAACAAACACGGTCATTAAGTCATAATCAAAGGTAAACTATTGTTTACATACGACAATTATAAATAATTAATGAGAAGACTTAACAAAATTAAAAATACTTCTTCTAAATATGTTTAGAAAAGTGTAAGTAGGAGGTAGCATCATTTAGAATTGAAAAAGGAAAAATCCGTCTGAGTGTCTTAAAGGTGCTCTCTCTTGAAAAGTGTGTTTTCCTTCTTTCTCTGGTATGGGTGAACAACATCACCGAAAATTGCCACCGGATCGACCTCCTGATGTTCTAGTTAGTGGCAGTAAAAAACAGAAAATAAACGAAGTTCAACAGGCAGCGATGGATACGCACATGTCGGATGGTATTTCTCAGCAGAATTTATCTGAGGAGCTTGGTGTTAGGGAACATGCTAGCTCCGTGGACCAAGTGCCACCTCAAACTAAGACACCTCTGTTATCCTATAAAGATTCCCTTTTAGGATTTAATGGGGTAGCAAATGGCAGTAGTAATATGGAAGATGAGGAACTGCTATCTGATGTTTTGCATAAAGAGTAGGATATGCCGGAGCTTACTGAGGAAGTTCGAATACTTATGCAACACCATCCAGTGGTGCCAATCACAGCAGAGGAGTACAGTGAGTGGTGTAAACCGTGGAACACTACTCTAATTATTACTGTGCTAGGGAAAAGATACAATGTATACAGTTTGAAAACTCACCTCTCTCACATTTGGCGAACTTCGGATTTTGATTTAATAGATTTGGCAAATAACTACTTCATTGTTAGATTTCTTCCAAAAGAAGGTTAGGGTCAGTTATACCAGAGGGTGATTTATGATGGCCCCTGGGTGGTGTAACAACACACCCTTCTAGTTCAGAAATGGACACCGAACTTTGATCCTTTTAACAATCCTCTGGGACGGATTGTTACTTTGGTCCGAATTCCTAATATACCTATGCAATATTACAATACAGAATTTATCACAAGGCTAGGGAACAGGATTAGGAGGACAGTGAAGATAGATATGCTTGCCCCTTCAGCTCAACCATCTCAAAATGCAAAAATTGAAAGGGGAAAGTACGCTCGTATTTGCGTCAAACTAGACCTTCAGAAGAGATTGGTCTCTCGAGTAATCGCGGCTCACTCTGCTTACCAAGTTGAATACGAAGGTTTGGGGCTCATCTGTTTCGCTTGTGGCCAATATGGTCACCGGAAGGATAATTGCCAGTGGACTTTTGCTGAATCACACTTGGAAGAATCAGAGAAAGCTCAAGTCATTACGCCAGTGGTGACTACGCCGTCGATGGAGGTGAAACCCGCCAAGTCGGAGGAAACTTTTGGGGAGTGGATGCTGGTTGGCAGAGCAAATCGTTCTCGACCACTGAGAAAGACTCACGTTGGGAGTGCTTCGCCGGAGGCCAGCCCGAGTGTAAAGCAGGTCTGATCGACCAAGGTGAAGACAGGGGACTCGCGGTTCAAGGCGCTGGCAGAGCTGGATGCGGAAGAAGAGATGACGTATCGGGAAGGTAAGCTGAGCTTAGAGATGGCAATGAAGGGGGCTGAACCACAGAGAACTCGAGATAGCGGTGGAATGATGGGGAAGGTGCTGGGCTCAAGTGACAAGACGCAGCACAAGCATGGGGATTCATGGAAAATGGTCAAGCAAAAAGGTCAACAGATGACAAGGGAGGTGAGGAAGGAAAACACCAAAGAGGATGGGCCGAATTTGACTTCAAAGGCCCAATATGCAAGGAAAAACATTGAGAAAGGGGGAGGAAGAAAAGACAAGGCCGAAAAACTGGGTGGGCCAACCAAATATAATTTAGACCGTAGGGAACAAGTTGTGGTGAGTGGAAGTGTGATCCAAATGGGCTCAACACAAATTGAGCCTCTCATACAACATGAAAATCAATTTGATCAAAACCAAAAGGATCATATTTTATTATTGGAAGGGCCAATGAATTTGAATGCTGCATCGGACGCCTTTCTAAAAGAAAAATGTGAGCAAAGTGAGAATTTAGCTTGCAATACTATCCTCCTACCTTCAGTGTCGATGACATTGGATGATAATGTTGGAGATGACTTCATGATGGTAGAGACGAATGGTATACCCAATGTCGGGTAAGATATCCTTCTTTTCCTTCTTAATTTAGTCATCATGATTATTGCATCATAGAATTGTAGGGGTGCTGGGGCCAGAAGTTTCCCCACTACCATTAAAAATTTGGTGAAAGAAAATGCTATTGATATCTTGTGTCTTCTTGAAACCCGGATTAGCGGTGATAGAGCGGATAGTGTGACTAGAAAACTTGGTTTTAGTAATTGGATTAGACTTAAAGCTTCGGGGTTTGCGGGGGGTATTTGGATATTGTGGAATGATAATATTGCCCAAGTCGACTACCTTCTCTCTACTACATAGCTTGTCCACTGTAGAGTCACTGACAAGAAAAAGAATGATAAATTTCTTGTCACAATCGTTTATGGTGAACCTGTGGCAAGTAAAGGGAAGGTCTGTGGCTGGCGCTGCAAGCCATTGCTAGTAATGTGGAGGAGCAGTGGTTGGTCTTTGGGGATTTTAATACGTTCATGGAACCAGCGGATAAGTTGGGTGGTAATTGTCCTTCCATTCGTGCTATGCAGAAATTTGTGGATTGCATCAAAACGATGGAGCTATTGGACATTCCCTTTGTGGGGGAAAGGTTCACTTGGGAGAAGAATGGTGTCAAAGAGAGATTGGATTTGGTGTTTGGGAACTTGGCTTGGGAATTAGGGCATCCTGATTATAAAGTCTTCCATAAACTTCGATATAAATCTGATCATAGACTTATCCTCATCTCGAACACGAATACGAATGGTTGTGAAAGGCAGAGACAGGTTTTTAGATATAATGCAGTATGGGCTTTAGAAGACAGCTTCTCTGATGTCGTGGGTCAAGCGTGGGATATGGTGGACTGGCATGAAGGTAAACAGCGATTTGACACTGAGGCCGCTAAATGGCATTCAAGTGTTCTTGGTAATATCCCCAAAAAGAGGTTGCAAGTCTTACGAAGAATAGAAGGCATAGATAGAGCTAGGCAAAACAACTTATCAAATGGCCTGTATAAAATTGAGCAAAAACTCTGGAAGGAATACAGTAGATTGAATGCACAAGAGGAGCTCATTTGGTATCAGAAAGCTAGGTGTAGATGGCTTGCATGGGGGGATAAGAACACTAGGTTCTTTCATACATCCGCAATGATCCAGAGGAAGAAGCAAACTGTAGAAGCTCTTCAAGATGAGAATGGAAACTGGATTGTGGATCAACAAAAACTGAGACAAATGGCAAGGAAATTCTTTAAAGACCTGTATACTAAGGATGGTGATGTTCAAGATTCTCTCAATTGGACTGCAGAGTTTCCCCCACATAGAAATCAAGATGTTGAGAAAATTCATGGTGAGGTAAATGATATATAAATCAAGAATGCTGCATTTATGATAGGGGCCCTCAAGGCCCCTGGACTAGATGGGTTACATGCTCATTTTTTTCCAGACCCAATGGAATCATGTTGGGGAAAAAGTCTGTAAGCTTATTCAGGAAATTTGGCAAGACCCAGGAAAAATTATGGGCATAAATCATACTCATTTGAATCCTATCCCTAAAAATGATCTTCCTGTGAGTCTAAAAGATTTTCGACCCATTTCTCTCTGTAATGTCATTTTCAAGATCATTACAAAAGTAATTGCAGAGAGATTGAAGGAGGCAATGACTTATTTGATCCAACCACAGCAGAGTAGTTTCATTATTGGTAGACAGAGCAGTGATAACATTATTATTGCTCAAGAGGCCATACACACTATGCGGAAGAAACACAGGAAGAAAGGTATTGTGGCAATCAAGGTGGATATAGAAAAAGCTTATGACCGCTTGGATTGGGATTTTATCCGTTCCACATTAGGAAGGGTCGGTATACAAGAGCCCATGGTGAAACTAATCATGACATGTATATCCTCGGCATCTATGGAGGTTAGATGGAATGGGGTTAGCTCCTCCACTTTTCATCCTACCCGTGGCATTTGCCAGGGGGACCCGCTCAGTCCCTACCTATTCATTGTATGTATGGAGAAACTTGAGCAACGGATCAATAAAGAGGTTGATCAGGGTCGATGGAAGGGATTAAGATTTAACCAGCACACTCCTACTATTTCACATCTCTTTTTTACCGATGACCTTCTTCTGTTTGGGGAGGCTAATACATTGCAAATTGAGATAATGAGGGATACGGTGTAAGCTTTCTGTGATGTCTCAGGTCATAAAGTAAACTTGGCTAAATCGAAGGCTTGCTTATCTAAGAATGTCAACTTTAATAGGGCCTTACAATTGAGCCAAGGGTTAGGGATTGGGATTACTGGTGATTTGGGAAAATATCTAGGAATGCCTCTTCTACATAACAGAGTCACCAAGATCACGTATTATCCCATTATTCACAAAGCTCGACAGCGTCTGGCACACTGGAAGAGCAGATTTCTGAGTATAGCAGGTAGAATGGTGCTGATCAAATCTGTGTTATCGTCTCTTCCAAGTTACCAAATGCAAACTACACTGCTGCCTAAAGGGGTTATTAAGGAGTTGGAAAAGGTGAGTCGAAGCTTCTTATGGAATTAAGGTCCAGAAGGCAGGAAGATGCATCTCATTGCCTGGGATCACATTAAGCAACAAAAGGATTATGGTGGTCTGGGTATCAAAGATTTGCAGAGTCAGAACATCGCCTTTATCATGAAATTGTGCTGGGGAATTCTTACTAAACCTGAAGCCCTTTGGGTTAAATGCTTGAAAGGCAAGTATGGTTGTGGAGAAGGTGAGTACCCAGTGGTATATAAAAAGGCAAATTCATCCAATGTATGGCGTAGCATTACCACTGTCTGGGGGAAATTCTATAAGGGAGTAGGGAGGAGATTGAAGAGTGGAAGCACATGTAATGTATGGTGGGATCTCTGGACTCCGATTGATGAACCCTTGATTCATTTGGTAGATATAAATTTCCATGGTCTGGACCCAGGTGCGAAAGTTGGTGAGTTTATACTGCCCAATGGGATGTGGAATGTTCAGAAATGGAGAGAATTCCTGCCGTATTGGGTGGTTGAAATGATCAAAAAGGTTAAACCACCAAGTGAACGTGGAGAGGATATTTTCTGCTGGCAAAATACTTCTGATGGAAATTTTAGTGTTCACGCTGCCTATAAATTTGTATTTGCCCACCAAGAACAGGATAGTTCACCCCTGTGGAAAAAAGTGTGGAAGGCACAAATACCAGAGAAAATCAAGATGTTTTTATGGTAAGTTCTTCATGAGAGATTGCCTACTAATTCACTCAGAGTTGAGAGAGGTTTATCTAGCACTGATGAGTGTCCATTTCAATGTCTGAGAGTTGAGAGTATCCTTCATATTATTCGTGATTGTGAGGTTGCTAGAGAGGTGTGGTTATGTTTTATTCCTCCTAACGCTCGTTTTAGATTTTTTCAATCTGATTTGCAGGTATGGCTCAAGGAGAATATGTCCAAACCTAGGGGCATGGGCCGTTTTCATAAATGGCTATGGCCCAAGGCTTTCAGTATCATTTGTTAGTTACTATGGAAGAACAGATGCCGCGGTATTATGGAGGGGGTTCGGAATCATTCCCTTGAAATCATCCACGGTGTTACGTATCTGATGATGGAGACCAGCATGTATGATGGCTTTAAGCACCGAATTTTTCAGCTTCATGGAAATGAAGATGGAAAATGGCATCCGCCTCCGGAAGGTGCTGTTCGTTTAGACATAGATGGATCAGTCAACTCTCAGGGACATGCAGCTTGTGGGGGTTTGATTAGAGATGAATGGGGCAATTGGATTATTGGATTCCAGAAACGGTTAGGATTTGTCCCATCCACCACGACGGAATTAATAGCCATTTCAACAGGACTTCAAGTTTGCAAGCAGCAGAATTTTGCCAAAGTTGTTGCCTACACAGATTCTCTCGAGACCTATCATTTGATAATGAGAGAAGGGGGTCACAATCATCCCTTGAGGTCAGAGATCAATGCAGTAAGAGATTTACTGTATGCTGAATGGGACATTGAGTTACATTATGTGTCACGTGACGCTATTAGGTGTGCGGATTTCTTAGCCAAGAATGCCCAGTAGGTGCAAGAGGATTTGGTGATCTTAGAAGTTCCACACCCTGGTTGTAATGTTTATATGGCCTAAGATCTTCATCTAGCAGCCTAATGGGTTTTGTAATCACCAATTTGTAATTGGCCACTCTATTATTAAAAAAGAAAAAAGAAAAGAAAAGTGTAAGTAGTAAATAAAATAAACAACACAAGATATAAATGAAACAATCACAAGAAAATAAGTCAAAACATACAAAATTGGTAATAATACTTATGAAATAAGAAATAATTTTTTATAAGTTTTTAATTTTTAGGATTATTAATACAAGATATTCTTATGAAACTTAATTCTAAAAAAGTTAATATCAATTAAATATTTGCAACATCATTAAAAAAATATAAAAAATTAATAATAATATTATCATATAAATAATTTTAAAAAAAACATACAGGGCCTAAAGGGCCGGCCCTCAACCTTACAGGGCTGGCCCTTTTAGGCCCGCTTTCATTTTTTAAGCAAAAATCTGAGACCCAACCCTTGTAAATTCATGGCCTAAAAGGGCTAGTCCGATGGGCTCGGCCCGTTTTCCCAGCTCTAGTTGCATCTACCGTTGTAATTGCCGAGGGTGCGTTGTAGAATTGTGAATTCTTGTTTGATTATCTGGCCAGTATGGCTGTGCGTATGTGAAATATTTTATATGGATCCCAACTGTGGTGATATATATAATATGAACATGTGAATATGCAATACAACGTGAGCACTTCAGCATGAGCAAACGTAAGGGTGACGCAAGTCATACCTACCCTTGCCGCTGCAACTGCAGTTGTAGTTGCTATATGTGGTGTGATGATTTGCTTTCATACTGTGATTGTGCATACTATGAGTGATTTAACACTACGGGAATTCCTTAGAATCTCACTCTCCCCAAAAAAAATTTTCAGACAGGGCCGGTAGTTCGAAGGAAAAGTAGGAGACGAAGGGTGGCTGAAGCTCCGAGCTAAGAGTGTAATTTGGTTTTTGGTTATCATTTTGTAAATCTTTGGATATTTTGTTGGGGGAAACAATTGTATATGGATAACTTTGTGTAATCCCCTCGTTAAGGGAAATTGATTATAGGCATTTGTGTCTTGTAAAACCCTTATTCACCTAATGGAACCCGAGTGTATCAGGAATTTACTTTGTACTCTGATATTTATAAATGGAATCGTACTGTACAGGCCATTTGTGTAATTAAAATGTGAATATGAGACCATTGTTGAACAGGTTTAGAAAAGTTTTTGAAAATCCTGATTTTGGGAAATTTACTTTTATTAAGTCCCAAATCATCTTATGGTCTCTAATTCCACATAATCATGTATTTATGAACTTAATCTCGGCCTAAACATGAAGGGGGTTACACATAATAAGACTATCTATTTCATCATACTGACTTTGATGCTATTTTCAACACTTGGTGTTATGTAAATAACATTAAACTTATTGTAAGTTGAATTAGTTATATGCTAGTTATGTTCAAGGGAGTTAATGACCATTAGTCCTAGGATAGTACAAATAAGGGGCCTATCTCATAACATGTGTTATGTTGTTGCTTACCCGGATGAATGCAATTATGATCTCTCCATCTCCGTCTGTTTGTTAATATGTGTTAATGGTTAAAGATTATGAATGGTTGATGCCTATATTTGACAGTAATAATACTGGTACAACTTCAATTGATGATCAAATTTGGAAGGTGGATTGTTTATTGTGGCTAGTGACACATGAGCAGAACAAACACGCACAAAAGGTATTGTCCATTGTTGCTGGCAACCAACAAATGAAGAGGAAGAAATACAAGTAGCATTTGTAATGTTATTTTGTAGTAAAGGCTTGTTGTGTACATCTGTGGATATTTTATAAGAAAGCCTTGTTGTAGAAAAGGCACTCATATAGTACTCATGTAATGAGACGTTTAACAACTTTATGAGTTATTTTGGTAACTTAATCAATTATTTTCACAATATGTAGTTATAGAATGATTTATTTTTAAGCTTGCCAAGCCCGAACTTTAACAACACGTTATGCTTATATTTACAACATGTTTAATCGTTTTTACACATTGTTTTACAGGTCAAGGGAACTACGTCTTTACACATCAAGGTCATCACAACATTTTGCTTAGTTTACAACTCGATATGCATATTTTCACAACACTACAAGTCATTTTAACAATTTATTCCTTATGTATGTTAGCCACACCAAGTGGCATTATTTACAACTTTTAATGTTTCATTTACAACATGATGAGTTATTTTAACAATGAAGAAGCATGTGTGTACATGAAACTACGTTGAACCGTAAAAATGCGTTTGTTCACTAATTTGGATAGTGTTTACAGCATCTTCAATTATTTTAACATGTTAAGTTATTTTCACAACTGATTTCTGTCATTGTGTAAGGAGAATAACTTGGGCCACATCAGCAAGTTTAACCCTACGCAGGACTTCTAACGCTTCTCTTACAATATGATGAGTCATTTTAACAATGACGAAGCAAGTGTATACATGAAACTACGCTGAACACTGAAAATGCATTTGTTCACTACTTTGTATAGTGTTTGCAATATCTTCAGTTAGGTTTAAGTTATTTTTACAACTGATTTCTGTCATTGCGCAAGGAAAATAACTTAAGCCATATCAGCAAGTTTAACACTATTGACAGCGTTGTTTCCAACTTCTAATGCTTCATTTACAACATGATGAGTTATTTTAACAATGAAGAAGCACGTGCGTACATGAAACTACGTTGAACCTTGAAAATGAGTTTGTTCACTACTTTGGATAGTGTTTACAGCATCTTCAATTAGGTTTATAACTTGTTAAGTTATTTTTACAACTGCATTTTGTCATGGCACCAGGAAAATAACTTGGGACACATCAGCAAGTTTAACCCTATACCGAGCATTGTTTTCAACTTCTAAAGCTCCTTTTATAACATGATGAGTAATTTTAACAACACTTTTTTATCATCATATCAGCATTTTGTAATAAAACAAACCCCAATCACATTTAATCAGTCCCACATAAAACAAGGTCATCCCTCTGTTTGCTTCCTCAAAAACAAAGCATTCCCTCTACCACATTACCCAAAAACATAGCATAGATTCTGTATTAACAACTACAACTGTCATATTAACAACTACAACTGCACAAATTTACAACACTTTTTTGTTTTCATATCAGCGTTTTCACAGCATAGAACCATAATTATATTCACTATTCCTACTTAAAACACAAGTAGTTCCTCTGTAACCTTGCCCCAAAAACATAGCACTCTAACATAAACACAACCCACCCAACGTGAAAACCCAACTTCAATGGTCAATATTATGTGTAGCAAATTCTTAGCATTTCTTATCTACCACCTACCACTTACTCCACTATTGACCCCAAGCTCCAACCTTTGACCAACCCCTCAATCTCAATCCAACCAACTTTCACATAGAAAAAAAAAATTAGTTCGTTGTTATACCTCACTACCCATAGATGGAGGCTGCAGATTCTATCCTTTGCCAACGACATTAATACCACGCTTTATCCCTTCAATGTTGCACCTCCAACACGTAGCCTCCGTCCGTCCATTTTTCTCTGTCCTTAATCACAAAAACCATGCCTTCCCTCCTGTGCCTTTTCTGTAATAATTCAATGGGAGTAATTATATAATTGGACATTAGGAAATAATCACAGAGAAACCCCTAACAAATTTTCTGATCATTGACTTTTCAAAAGATCTTTTCTGGTGTTTTGTTTGGTCCTTGGGACCTAGGTGTCATTTTCCCTTAAAAAAAACACAGTTTTTATGTTGAGTTTTGAGATAGAGTGATGTTAAGCTTTGTGTGAGAAGTAAAATAATAATAACAACTCCCTATAGTCTTTAATGTAAGATATATTTACCTAATTTAATTAGATTAGAAAACTTGTTAAGTAAATTAATGACATATTTTTTTTCTAAAACACCCTAATCATTTGTCTTAAATCCCCCATCTCTATCTTACTTAATTGTTGAAGGAACACAATAGGAATAAATTATTAAAAAAAATTGGCATATAAAAAATAGGTTTTAGGACCAAAATCAGCCCCCAAATTAAGTCCTTAATATGACTAGAGGAGTAGGACCAAAGTTATGGAACCCGGACCGAACCGGTCTGTCCGGACCGGAAACCGCGGACCGGAAACCGGCCGGTGAACCGGTCCAGTCCGGGTTCAAATTTTAAAAAAAAATTATATTTTTCTTTTAGAATTTCATACTATAAACCTAAAATTTTCAATTTCTTATCGGTTTAGCTCCGGTTCGGCCCCGGTTTGACCCACTGACCCTTAACCCAGTACCCCGACCGATTCAATACCCGGTCTGAGTTTTAATACCTTGAGTAGGACACAGGTTTTTTTTTGTATTATTATTGTTATTTCCCACATCTACCATTTTGGAACAATGTGGATGCAAGCTGTGACCAAATTGCCAAAATGTTGTGGGCATAAATTTGAAGCATGACTAGAGCTGAGAAACATGAATAAGCAATCATCGTTGCATAGAGAGCCAACCTATTCCTCCAAGGCTTTGAGACAGATTACAAATGAATCACAAGTTTCTTTCCATAATGTTGTCAAAGTGAATCATAAAGTCATTCATTCTCATTATTGATAAACCTATACCTCAACTAGCCCACGTGGATGCTCCACGCTTATTCTGCATTCTCCGTATCTGTAATGGCCTTCAAGCCCTAATTACTAATGAGTTTACATTTCTCCCGGCAGCATCGTATCACCACTGGGTAGGTCGCACACAGCAACTCCCTGTTCAGACGAACGCTAAACATCAGCACAAGCCAATGATCGTATTCTACTTTTGAACTGTTCACATGTTCGTTCATTAATAATGTTTGCACTGCTAAAATGTTGGTACGGTTCTTACCTCTCCCGTTAGGTGAGCCACACATCTCTTCTCAGCCAGCAACTCAGCTTCCGTCTGCAAAATTCAACAATAACAAGCCATTATGCTTTGTCAACAACCAAATCTTTAGATATAGAGACGCATGAGCCATTACAACAACATTAACAAGCCTTATCTCACTAGGTTGGAGAACGGCTACATGAATTGCACGACGCCATTATGCTTTATCAACAACCAAATCTTTAGATATAATGTTAACTAAAAAGTCTCATTCAATTACTCTATTTTCCTCTGGCCCTTTTCAGAGGATTCCAAGCTGTCCTATCATTCCTCCTCACTTGCGCCTCTAGCGGTCTTTTTTTACCTGTTCAAACCACTTCAAATGATTTTTTACCATTTTCTTTTCAATAAGTGCCACTTCTACTCTTCCTCTGATATTAGGGGTGTTCAAATGCCTAACCGGGACCGAGATCGGGATCACCCATTCCCGGTTTCCATCCCAGCGTTTAGCCGGGAGGGGGAAACCATTCCCGGTCCCGGTCCTAGGAAAGTCCCGGTATAACTGGGACCGGGAATTCCTGATTTCAATAATATTATTATATTAGTTAAATTTTCTATATTCTAATGTTTAAAGTGATTATTTAACACCTAATAAGGTCATAAAAATCACACAAATTGATTTAGAATTGAAGAATAACATATTATTATTATTACTATCACATTCATCATTTTTGTTATTATCTTTATACATTATATAGTTAGGATTAATATTACAATATATACAATTTAACTCTAATTAAATATGTGACATACATTTTATCAAATGATAACTTAATTTATGGGGTAAAAAATATAAAAAATAAAATAACTTATTTTTTAAGGAAAAAAATTTAAAAAAAATAAAAATAAATAAAACCGGGACCCGGATCACAAGGTGTGATCCCGGTCCCGGTTCCAATAGATCCCGGTCCCGGCCGAGATGGGAAATTCCCGGGATAAAATGTCCGGGACCAGGCCGGAACTGGAATATTTTGAACACCCCTATCTGATATCATAATTTTGAATCTTATCTTTTCTAATATGACTGCACATTCATCTCAACATCTTCATCTTGTATGAGCCACTATAATTTTACATGTCAATAATTTAATGATAGTTCCCCCAAATTGAATGGTTCTTTCCACAACCAAATTTTAAATAATTAGGGCACACATGCACGATGATTACAAGTGTGATAATGTAACTAAATAGTTTGAAAATATTTAATGCACTGAAGTTATTAGGTGAAATGAGCTCCTAATTTCAATTTTTACACTTGAAACTACAAAAACGCAAATTGCTTTCAAATCAAACCACATGGGATAAGCTATCGCTCATCTTTTCTAGATATAACTAGATTCTGAGCCTCAGGTTTCGCACTAAGTCTGAAATAAATCACATTGTTTATGATCTATAAATAGTGCATCTTTGTAAAAAAACAAAAAAAAAAACAAAAATAGTGCATCTTTCTATACATTTTATATTATATATTAAATTATTGATTTTGCAATATACATATACTTTCGTTTAACCCTCTGAATTTTATAATAAATAAAATTAGATGCTTACCTTAGCTAATCGCTGCCGAAGATAGGCGTCAAATATGACATCCTTGACAAGCTCATAATCACCATCTCCCTAAAGGATGACAAGAATGCATTAGGAGCAAAAGTAATTCAAGCACCTATATGGGAAAATTACACCTTAGGACTCAGATGTTAAAATATTTTGGTTAACAGGCCTTGGAAATCATGATTATTTTCAAAGGCCAAAGTTAGACTTCCCACCAGATATAATCTCAGGTTTTAGAAAAGTAGTTTTGAAAAACTTTGTAATGACTCCAGTAAATCTGATAGTAAATCCAATAAAAATCTGGACGTATAACTTTGGTCTTTGAAAATAATTAGGATTTGTCAAGTCCTCTTGTCTAAACATTTTAACATCTGAGTCGTTAGATGTAATTTCCCTAAGAATTGATGTCACATAGAGACTCACTTTTGATCGGCATGGCATACTGAAAACAATATCTTCGGCTATACCGTAAGGATTTCCATTGGTATGCACCTGGTTTTGCATTTGCACATTGTGAGATTAAAGTAGAAAGGATGACAGAGAAAAATGAAAGGGGCAACTTTGTGCAAATCATGGTTTGCACTTTCAAAATTTCCGGGGGAACTAAAACACATACACTTTATTCCTGAAATTATCACAAAATGTGAAAATATTCCATGTTAGTTGAGATTAATTTCTAAGAAACTAAGAATTTGAATTGCATGTCACAGTATCATGAGGAAGAAACTGGAGAAGGTGATGGAGACAGTAGATTACGTGATAATCATCTGATTTTTTTAAAACCTTAGCTCTAACTGATACTTATAACACATTTTTGTGAAAGCTTAGCAGTTGTGCCATGTTTCAAAATTTGTATATCAAAGTTCTGATTAGGCTACATTTCAAGGGGATTATTCTTAGTTTGCTCAAAGTGTCAGTCATATGACTTCTGATAAGAAAAATTATGAGACATGCGTATTTTGGACTCAAGGACACTAAAAGGAAAAATTAACCCAGCTGAAACTTTCAAGATCGTCATTTGTAATTTTCCTTGAATTCCATAAAACAACCAGGAATTATAATAATGTTTGCTTCACTTCTCAGTTATCTGTGACAATTTTCTTCGGTGTCATTTAACTAAGAGTAACTTACGCCAGATGAAAACCAATCACCCTCAGGAGTAGGAGTGATTAAAGACCGCATGGCATCAACAACTGACACAGCAGTTGATGCAGCTGATGATCTTCCCCACTTTTGAATAAGCACGCCACCTCTCTGCCAACCAAGAGATTTCCTTGTCAGCTATTGCCAATAAGGCCAAAAAGCAGAGTGAATTATGCAACATTTTCACATGCAACTAAAAGATCAAGCTCATTTCAAGTTTTACCTTTTGAACCTTTTCAGTAAACTCATTCTCTAACCACTTATGGTCCTTAATCACTTCTTTAACCGGCAAAGAATCGATTCTGGCATTTAAGAAGTCAGGGACCTGTGTTATGCAACACCATATCATGAAAGAACATGAAGAAAACTCTATTCATTACCAAATTTTAAAAATCAGGAAACATAATTTTTGGTCCTCAAAATATATTCCCAGAAAACACAGTTCTAGAGAGATTCCAACTTCCCAGTTGTTAACACTCCTGATAATCAAAACAGGTTATCCATAGATTCAAAAGTATGCAAAGACTAAATTGCATAGGCATAAGATTTCTTCAATGACCTGAGTAGTTGAGTGGTTGCCCCATATGGTCATATTTGAAACTTTATCGTAGAAGACACCAGCTTTGAGAGCAAGCTGTGCATATATAATTGAGCAAAGACAGAAAAAGTAATAAGTACTTCTCTCTCTGCAATATGAATCAAGAGGAGTTCATAAACTCATTTTACCTGACATTTAGCTCTATTCTCGTCTAAGCGAGTCAGAGCATGAAAATTCTTTGCAGGAATATTAGGAGCATTTTTTAAGCATATCAATGCACTGCATGAAAAAACACAAACGTTTATACAGTTTTAAAAGGCACAACATGCCCCAAGTTTGAATACCAAAAAAAAATAAAATAAAATATTTCTCACTTTGTATTGCAAGGGTTGCCCACAACTACGACTTTGACATTGCGT
This sequence comes from Inga oerstediana, assembly GCA_963210345.1. Taxonomy (NCBI): domain Eukaryota; kingdom Viridiplantae; phylum Streptophyta; class Magnoliopsida; order Fabales; family Fabaceae; genus Inga; species Inga oerstediana. The sequence goes on along the minus strand of OY723399.1, from coordinate 92,729,842 downwards.
GAGGCCACAGCATTCAGTGCCTTTCCCTATGGTCCGAATAAAAAGACTTCAGGTCAGTACTGTTGACTATTGTCCAACTGACAACAGTTAGACAAGGATCTAAGTCTGACAACACCTTACCTGTTCAGCAAAGATCTGCCCATTTATGTCTAATAAGCCTGCTCGCTCCATTCCAGGACCTCGAGGCTTTGCACCAATTAACAGAGCCCAATCTGCTTCTTGAAACACCTCATACGCATCAATCCCAATGCTCACCTCCCTCAATAAAGGAAACAATGAGTCCTCCAGCTCCATTGCAACTCCTATAGGTTGAATTAGGAAATAAAAACTAAAAGGCATTAACATTATTTAACCATCAACCAACATCAAGAATTGTTTTGTTTCAGTAGGCAGCATAGTTGAATAATGTTATCCACACATAGAGGAAACTGTTGCAGCAAGGTTGATATTGCCCTGCAAACTAAAGTTTGTTTCTGAAAAGTATCAAGAATTTTATTTTACTTTTTTGTTCAATGTAACCAAGAAATAAACTACTCATAATGGAAAATTAAAATGTTTCCACTTGACCAAGCATTAATTGGAAGTATTCATACTCTATTTTATTATTTAAAATGCCATCTCTCTTTCACTTGCAGATTCAGTCAGGTCCAAGGCAGAACACCCTAAGTCCCTAACATACTCGTTCAGTTTATAGTTAAAGACATGCATTTATCAAAGGTGCCAGAGCACTAAAAGTGTACAGCTGCGGAGCTTCTCACAACCAAAACTGAAAGTCAATTGTCTTCTTGTAATCAGGCGTATTCTGCTTACTATTTCACAAAGGGTTATCTCTCATGAATAACAGATTACATGGCTAACTAGCTTGATTTAAATCCAAATTTTAAGATCACAGATTATTAGAAGCTGGAGGAGGATTTCAGGTAAGCTTTAATTTTCCTTTTGACAAAAGGCAGCATACTTGTTTATTCTAGCAATAAATAAATTCAATTTTATCATATTTCAAGAAGCTAACCTTCAAGTGCTTGGAATGATCTTTCAGATCCTAATAATTTCAGAGCAATAGGTTGGTCGGGACCAAATACCTCACCAGATGCAAGCTGACGTAATAAACCAAGTTAAACAACAAACAAAACATGATAGATTGTGTGACTAAAAGTATAAAACAGGGAGAATCTCATTAATTTGGAAAAAAGGAACGATCCAAGTATTTGAAAATGAAATAATAAGTTTCAATATCACCCCAAAAAAAGGTTCCAACTGTTATTGTACAGAGAAAATTTTCAAAAATACCTTGAAAAGAAGATGATTAGCAATCATTCCAGCAGCACCAGAGACTGCTATGTTAATTAGTTTCTTCCAGGATCTTGTTTCTGCTTCCTGAACACCAAGGCCAAGTGATTAAAACAAAAATCTCACATAAAATAGTGAAAAAACTCAAATGTTACACAAGCATGCGGCATGCCCACAAACTGATAATAAATCTTCTCAATATCATATCAGTTGTTGATATTGAAGGTTTTTTGTTACAATGTTTCATTGGATTTTTTGAAAGGAAAAAATGACTGGGGAATACGGCATGGTGCACAATAATTTAAATATTTCAAGCACTATCCAGTATCCCCACAACATTCAAAAGCACAAATCCATAGTAAGGCAGCATTATAGCATTGATGCTTTCTCGCCAAGCTATACAAGACAAGAGTGGTTAAAAGCATAATTATCATAGAAATTAAAAAGAAGAAAAGTGGTATAGTTGATCAATTAATTTATCTGATCATTACTTTAGTTTTAGTTCTCAGACAGACAGCAATATTTGTTTCTGCAGGAGTCTATACGATTGGTTAAGTTAGCAGAATAAAATGCATAATTCCATAGACAATATGATCGTTGAATCACTTAAAGTGTTCCTGATATAGACCTCGGATGATTTGGAGCAAGAAATTTAGATATCAGAATATATATCATATATGATTATACTTGTTGAATTTTTTCATTAACTTGTCCATTACCAGAGAACTCCAGTAAATCAAAAGATTTAAGAGTGTGTGGGTGATAGAGGAACAGATGGTAGTCCTGTCACACTAAGCAGATCCACCTAGAATTGAGTTCATATCAAGTTAAGAGATATGGAAATGATTTAAGATAAAAAGAAAGAAAGAAATACTATTAGCCTGTTTGTGTGATGAAACGTTTCCTCATTTCAATTTAACCAGTAAGATAATAATCTTGTATGAACGAAAAGGCCAAAAATAATTGTCAAGATTTATCTTTAAAATCTTATTGCTTTTATTGGAGTTTACCAGCACATGAAAAATTAATGAGAAAGCGTATAAACAAAAGTCAAGCATCTGATTCTACCCATACAGAAGAGAAAACTACAGGCATCAGAATAGATCACACTTCAGAAAAGCAATCACACATTCGAAAAGCAGTTAGATGCATAGATAAGGACAAAGATGCTCCAACCTGTACCATGGGAATTATGTATCAACATGCATTTAATGGGAAACAAGAATGTCATCAAAACCTTAAAATAGACGGTTATTGCTCCAAAAGTCAAACAAACACTACAGTAAAACCCACAAACCAATCAGTACTGAGAAAGAGCATACTTACAGAATCCTGGACATAGAAAAACATGAATATTGCCACGAATACGACACAGAACACAATACAAATAGTGAATGCAACTTTGTCTTTAAAGTGTTACTTCATAGATCATTTATAAAACACTATCTGTCGCTACACAGTTACATGGACAAAATCTAAGAACAAACGCAAGAAACAACAAAATAAGTAGTGTTTAAATGCAATCTTGAAGCCAGAAAATTCTACCTTTCTCTTAAGTATCGGTGTTTATTGCTGAATGAAAGAAGGGTACTTACAGCCTTCAAATCATAGGTAAGGCAGAAAACACCATAGCATTCAGGCTTACTCTTGGGGTCTTGGGTTTGCACAGCTGGCGCTTGAACTTCACTGAACATAAAGAGAAAAGAAAAAAAAAAATTGAAAAAATAGTCATATCCATTTAATTGAATTTGCTGTTAAAACAGCAGTAGAGGGTGAGATAAGGAGCTTACTTTGGCGCAATAGAGCAAGATATCCTGGCATTTTGGGTTCTACTAAGAGTTCGAAAAGAACAGGGCTTGGTGAGACTGGGACTTTTCGATAGAATTGAGAGCTGGGAAGAAGAGCGAAGATGGGTAATGGAGTTAGAGGGTTTGAACTCTGCCACGGCCATGGCAGCTGAGAGACACAGAATTTCAGATAAGAAAGAGAGGTATAAAGAAACTCAAGAAGAGCCTCTTCTTGGGGTAAAATTAAAGGACGCTTCTTTTAACAGAGAATGTCTGGTTCGGGGTTCAGACGTTATGGAAAGATGCAGGGAGCAAAGGGATAAAAGAACCTGGATGGGTAGACGGCGAGAGGATAAATGGTTTGAAATATTGGTGTGAGGCTACGGAAATGACACGTCAAGAGCCAATGTACAGTAAACATCATCCATAAAACGTCGTTTCGATTATGTATTTACTATTTGGGGGAAGATATAAATCCGAATTTGTTTGTCTTCTTGGTGGTCACTGCCCTGGGCACATCAAGAATATATTCATCTGGCAACATGGATTCAATTGGCAAGGCCGTTTTCGGAGAACTTCTCCATTGTGGAAGATTCCCTATGAGTAGTCACAGAATCATAGAATTGGCTTTTGCCAAAGATTCTTTACATGCATATAGAGAGAGGATTAAAGAAGATTGTATTATTAACATTGAGCCACAGCCAATATTTAAAGAAGATATTTCAACTTGAGATTGTTTAATTTTTAAGAATTAGGGACGGCGTTTGTAGCTGTAACTAGTTTTGTACCATATGACTCTTCTACAAGATTTTTGGTTAAATGTTAATCTTATTTGTTTAAAATTAAAATATCAAAAATAAAAAAGAGAGAATTTCATTAAAGGACTGCATGACCAAATTTATTTCAATCAATCACCAAAATATTCTAAAATTTCATTGTAGGACCAAAAACCAAAATGAAAATAAATTTTGTAGCTAAAAAGACATAATGCACTTAGCTTTTTTTTTTTTTTGAAGAAAACGGTTTAATCGTCTCCAGAATTCCGGCAATTGGTCACCAGCCGCACTGGCCATCGAAGCTCCAGCGCCAACCGACCGGAGTTCCAACCACTAAAAATTAATATGTTGGGTATAGGAGAATTCCACTTGTTCATAAAGAATAAAACACTTGTAAATGCGACTTGTTCAATTTATGTTGTTCATATGCATAATCCACTTATTCATGAAAGGGCTGGACACTTGCAAATGCGGCTTGTTCATGATCCTATGTTTTTTTATTAACCCATTAATTTGTGTTGTTCATATACCTATTTTACTTGTTCATTGGGAGCTTGCAAATGAACAAACACAAATTCAAATAGTTTCATTTGCAAGTGTGCAACTTTTTATGAGCAAGTGGAATTTTCCTATAAATAACACATTAATTTCCGGTAATCGGAGCTCCAGTCGGTCAGTGTCAGAGCTTCGATGGCTGGCCGACAGTGGTCACTCCAACCTAGTGGTGGCCGGTGGCCAAAGCTCTGACGACAATCAAACCTTTTTTTTTAAAAAAAAAAGCTATGGGGATTATTATCTTTTTACTTACAAAACTTATTTTTATTTTGGTCCTTAGTCCTAGAGTGAAATTTCAGAATGTTTTAGTCTTTAACTCAAAAAAATTTGATTTTGTAGTCCTTTAATGAAATTTTCCCCAAAAAAGGCATGTTTATTCTATCAAAGTTATCTCAAGTAATAAAACAAAAGCCTATTAGAAAACATTATTTAATATCTTATAGGGAAAATTGCAACTAAATCCCAATTAACAGACTTAATGGCAACCAGATCTCTTAAAGTCATCAAATTGAAGTTATGTTCCAAGAAACCTGGGTGCAATTAATTCTGGATGCAAAATACAGATTTGCTCCTCTTCATTTAAAATGGAAACAATGATTCTAAAGATATTCTAACCCCTATTTGGCGCGCATAATCTGACAATGAAGAAAAAGAGAAGTGTTTGATGATTTTTAGATTGAATTCCTTGCGATCATTTTTAGGTTAACAAAACTTTGTTCATATTTACATGTTATGATCGTTTGAGGTTAAATTTCTTTATGTAAAAATGATCGTTTGAGATTCTTAATATTTTACATGTTCTGAGTGTAAGAAAAAGAGAAGCGTTTGATAATTTTTGATGATTTGTTCAGTTTTAGGTTAATAGCTTTAGGGCCAGTATTATCTCGATCATCCACGATCTCCATTACTCAAGTGGAAGTACCTTTCTCAATTGATCTTTAGGTTAATAGCTTTCATCCCTCTTTACTGTTCAATGTGAAAAGTTTTAATTTTGGTATGAATATGATTAGGTTTGGGTCTTTATGATTTATGTTATTGTTTCATTGAAGTTGGGAGAGGGTTTGGATTTCTAATCCGTTACAAGGGAGATTATATTCTGTTTTCAATGGCCTAGACAGGGGTCACTACGTGTCATCCATATAGGGCTCAGTAGTTATTAATGTGGCTCATATAATTGCCAATAACTACTTTGTTCATCCCTTTTTGCTAGTCAATATGAAAAGTTTATATTTCGGCATGAAACTAATTGGGCTTGGGTGTTTAGGCATAGAAAACATATTTCTATGCAAAGATTGTTAATTTTATGTTGTCTTTATGATTTATAGCGTTGCTTCATTGAATGTAAGGGAGGGTTTAGATTTATGCTTTGTTCCAAGGGAGATTGTGCTCTGTTTCTGCTTGCTTAGACGTCAGTGAATGGAAAGGATAAAGCTTTATGTGTTTATAATCCTATTATGCAATTTCAAAACGTGTCGTCAATATAATGTTCTAAAGTTGTTACTCTTACTCATATAGTTGCCAATAACAACTTTGTGTTTGCAGGGTAACAGAAAAGATAACGAGTACATTTGGAAAGCATATATTATGTTTGTTGCACATAGGGGACAATTTTAAATGGAGGAGTGATTTGACATAATATTAGCCATCTCGGGGCCAAATCACAAATTACCATGAATTTAATATAATATAGTACACACAACTCGGGATCGTTATCTTATCAAGAAGCCTTTTATTTTGATTTTATATGTTAGACTAAATGCTAAAAACATAGTTAGAAGTGGGGTTTTGAAATTGGTTTTCTCAAAATCAAAAGTCATAAAAATAAAGTTATTTCTAATATTTTTGGTATTTTTGGAAAACAATAAAGAAATTATTTGGATTAAAAAGGGTGATATGATAAAATGAGTCTTGGTAGCAAATTTGGTAGCTTTCCTAATTTCTTGAAATATTTTGGGAGTTAATTTTGCATCAAGTCAAATTAAAAACCCTAAGCAATCGTATTCGGTCCAATCTACCTAATTAATAACTAATCCTACAATTGTATTCATAGTTATCTTTTAGATTAATTGTTAAAACCCACTTGATGTATGTTAAGAATTACTCAATGCATTTGTTTCTTCTTAAATGAGAGCACTATCGCGACACTTAAATTGAATTAAATCCATCATACACATTAGTCATCACATAGCATGCATAACTTCATTAATTCAAAAGGAAATAAGTTTAATGAAATCCAATTGCACCAATACAAAATTTAACATGAAAATAATCCATCATAGACAAGTGATCACTTATCTAAGTCTCAAAAACACACATATACCATTACAAATTTAATCCAGACAGAACATGATATATAAATTGAGCTAATGAAAATTAATCAACTCCCCTTTATAACTAAGCTCTAGCTACCTCCCTCGCTGCCCCAAGACTCAAGCAAATTAGCTACATATAATATCAACAGTAGCTACAACCAGTTCAACACATTGGAATTCCATGAAAATGAGTGAAGCATCGAATCTGAAGAGAAATGTGACCAACGGGTCTGTCAGGTTTGGTGAGAGCAGGAATGAAGGTGGGAAAATCTGGAAAAATAAACAATGTTAGAAGCAGAGGATGTTAACGGTGGTGGTAGAGTAAGTGAGTGTTTGGGAATTTCCTAAACCTAGGTTTGTGCAACCCGAGACAAAACTCCTCTCACACACTTACTTCATAAATCATAAAAGCTATTCTTAAAAGCTAATACAAACACACACTAAGAGAGATAGAGAGATGATTGTGGTGGTGAAATGGTTAGAGAAGAAGAAGCTTATGGCAAGGTGGTGTTTAATCTAAGTAAAGCTCAAAGAAATGGTAGAGAAGAAGAAGAATGTCGCTGGTACTGTGAAAAAGAAGCTCGCCAAAAAATTGGGAAAGCTCTGCCAGAAAATTCAGACTTGGCCAGAAACTGGAAATCTCCACCAGAAACTGTAGGGGCTAGCTAGAAAGATCAAAGGAAGGATGAAACCATATTCCTAGCTTTACAAGGTCAACGGAGAAGCTCAGAAAGAACAAGAGGGCCCCTGGAAAATCAGAACTGGTGTCACTAGCAATATGAGCTTCTGGTTTTCTCTGGTATAGAGTTTGAGGACAGAGGGAATGGTGGTTTAAGCTCCCTCTCCAGTGGCTTCAGCTCTCAACCTCATCGGTTCCGTCCGTGACTCTCTTTGCAACTCTCGGGTCTGTTAAACGGAGAGAAGGAAGAAGGTGGTGGTTTTGAACTGAACTGGGAAAGGCCAAGATGAGATGAGGATGGAGGTAGTTGATAGTGATTCTGAGCTTTGTTTCCCTCTCTCATGTGGTGCTTCACTCTCCCCCAACTCTCAGCTGGCCTCTCCTTTTCAAAATCCCAGTTCCCAACCCCTTTACATTGTCGAGTCTCCTTTCTATTCTGACCTGAGGGACCTGGTCAAAACGCAAGTTTAACTAGGGATCTAACTACAAACTTTGACTGGAGGGACTTAATTGAAACCTTTGGAAATATTTTTGGGGCTCAAACAAAATTCCTTGAACATGTGGGTTTTCCTGTAAATTTCCCTAGTCCCTTTTCTTCACAATTTTGTAATTTTCAGAAATTATTGGGGACTCTGTAGTTTTCCCTAATCCTCAAAATTTTAATTCTAAAGTCCCAAAATCTCCAATATTCTTGCAAAACACCTACAATACAGTATTAAACACAAAATAGCATCAAAAGTTCAAGAAATCATCTGCATTAATAATTAACAAATTTTTACCAGTTTGCCCCTAATTATAATTAATTCAATACAAATGTCCCTAATTAAAAATTAATGCTTAATCATGCATTAATGTCCAAAAAAATACATTAAAATCCTAATTTAATTATTATACAAAAAAATGGTTCAATCAAGGAGAAGAAAATAGTGGAATTGCCACAAAGTTGACTTTGACCTTTGATGATGTAATAACCTTGTGGACCTTGTAAATGATAAAGGAGTTGAACATTTTATTAAATTCAATAGAGAAAGTGGTCATTTGTATGTAGGATAAAACTAGCTTGTACTCCCTCGTGCGTTGCACGGGGTGTTTGTACTTATAGAATATTTAAATCCTTAATTATATCATTCTCTTGAAAATAAGTCATTATCCTTCATATCTTAAACATACTACATCATTAATAATATAAGTAGCATGGAATAACACTATGATATTAATAGTCCTATCACCACTAATTAACTTTTCTGAATAAGTAACATAAGGTTTATCAAGAAACAGCAATAAAGCCCACCTATCTTAGCGTGTGCTTTCCCTACGTTGCACGAGAAGCTTATAAAGCTTGAGTTTTTTTATTTTTGTTACCATTAAAAAAACAATTCTCACGTACAGACAATTAAAATCCTTTAAAATGAAGTCCAACTTTACAATACATAATTAGGTAATAGATAATACACTCCCAATAACCTCCAATTGATACACTAACAAGATCATGCTGCCCACTGCCAAATATTTCTCAAACGCTAATAGTTAAATGCTTAATTATGTGCTTGTTTGGAATAGCAATTGGAATGCTTAAAAACAGCTTTTCAATCGTAATTACAGTATACGAGGTAAGTATGTGAGAGGAGTTTTGTCTCGATGTACGTGAAAAGCAGCTTATAAGAAATTTCAATGCAAAACAAACATGCCCTATATCATTTTCCTCAAAATAAATCATTGTCTATCATACTTTAAACATACTATATCATTGATAACATAAATAGTATGGAACAATAGTACGATATCAATAGTTCTATCACCACTAATTAACTTCAACATAAGATTTATCAAAAACAAAAATACAATGAAAAGTAACATAAGGTTACTGAAGAAAAAAGTGATGAAGAATGGAAGTGATACATCTCTAATAATTGAAAATGTGAAGGATTATATATCAAGAAACGTCAATAAAGCCACCTATCTTAGCATGTGCTTCCCCTGCGTTGCATGAGAAGCATATAAATTTGGAGTTTTTATATTTTTGTTACCAATAAAAAAAATAATTATCATGTAAATACAATTAAGATCATTTAAAATGAAGCCCAACTTTATAATACATAATTAGGTAATAGATAATGCACTCCCAATAACCTCCAATTGATACACTAACAGGATCATGCTTACCACCGCCAAATACTTCTCCAACATCAGCAAAGGCTGTATATCTCGTTATTGTTATGTGATACAATAAATCAAAAATATATTTACAATTGGTTCTCTATTCTCCAAGCAATAAATTTGTAGCTCATTATTCAATCTCTTCATAATTAAATCTACCATTGGGATTTGCTCTTTAAGTATAGCAATACATATACCTAGAATTTTGCCAGCCAGGAAAGGTAACTTCTCTGACTTTCCTATCAATAAAAAATTACTCATAAAAGTGTTAATTCTAAATTTTATGTATATGGTAATTAAAACTTTTGTTGCCTCTATACTTCATTCATGAAGGCTTCTTTCTTTTTGTCTTTATCATAGGGGCAGAGCTATTAATTACAGAATTTGACTATAGCTTATCTCTTTCTTCATTTATGCTTTTATGCCTTTCCCTGTGCTTTTCTCCTTCCTCAGCCTTATTGTTCTGTTTCTTTCTTCTGATATCTGATGGCTGACATGAGAAAAGCAACCACTTTGGCCACCTTCATTGATAAAAAGAAATTATTTCACTCCATTAATAATATTTAGTTTCAATTATCAATTAATGATTCTAAAATATGTTTTCAATATATCAATAGAAAAATACATATTGTGTAGAAAAATGCATACTGTATCACACAAAAAAATGTAATACCATGTGTACTTTCATTTACAAATTTTCATTTTTTACCAGCTCAATCTCGAAAGTAGTACTTACATGAATGGAGGAAGAAATTTAATTGACATTAGAGTAGAAATATGCCTCACAACGAATCTTTTCAAAGGTGAAGATGATATACTTCTATTAGTGCAAGAAGGTTGCAGCTCTTCATCATATACTTGATTATTAGGTAGCAGATAAAATTCTGCACTTAGGCAAACAATTGAATACAAAGAAATAATTCCCCCTTCATATGGGAGCTGAAAGTATTAACATGCTAAATCATGAAGGGTTAAAAAAAGGAGGGAACTAAACCCACAACATCATCATAAAGACAGTTAGCCCTTACCTTCTCCATTATCACTGCATACAACACCATGATGACATACTTGAACAATTACATAGGAGAAAGAGAGTACAAAAAATCAGAGAGAATGCACCAAATATTGCATCATCATTTTGAATATATTGCAGGCTACCATAAAACATACTTAGAGCGGCGAGATGTGAAGGTCACTAATCACCAAGGCTAAACTCTGGTATGCCAAAAAGAGCACACTGCTTTACATTGATATTTAATCAGCTGCTTCTTTTCTTATCTATTTTTTTTCTAGCACAAGTGCGCATGTCATACAATTTGAGCCAAAAAGAAAGAGTAAGATTGATGAATAATGATTGGTTATGTTGAAGAGAATGAGGAAAAAGATATATTCTTCAATAGATGAGATTACTCCATTTATAAAAAAGAATTAGACAACCAACTTTTTTCTGTAAGCCCCAAAAAATCATTAACAAATAAATTTTAAGTTGGAGGAAGAATTTTTCACCTGCAAATATATATTTTGCTTGTCTCTCCATCTCAACCATATACTCTTTCTTCCTCGCTCCAGATCTCTTCTCAGAAAGTCTGTTTGAATGGTTCTGCAAGCAAATAAGTAAAAAAAATTCAAAGACTTAAAAGATAGGGTGATAACAAAATCATGAATGTAAAAAGAAAGGATTGTAACAAATTCAGAGCCTTATTGGTGTCTTGAGCACAAGCTATATTCTAATGTATAGAGCTAATTATGAATTTCTAATATATGTTATTAGAAAGGTTCAACCTCTTCATCCTCAAGCTCTTAAATAACCTCCTTTAAGGTTAGATTTCTGACATATGCCAAGGCAACTTAGAGTCAGAGACAGATGATTTAAGAGCTAAATAAAAGATCTGGAAAGCAAGTACCGTCTTATCAAACACAAAGATCTCAAATTAGTAGAGGACCTTGTTGGGAAGATCGTAGGCTAGTGGTTGACGAACAACATTGTTTTCGCAAATCCCCGGAGGAAGATTTTCCAACCTCTCAAAACACTGTCTTCTTCTTGCTTGGCATGAGCTCGGAATCTACATAGAAGAATGGGGGTTTTAGGAGGTTTGAAATTTTTGGATGTATCTATCCATCCATTAAAACAATTAAAACAAATCTAAAAGTAGGACCTCATTGTAACCCGTGACTTGTTGCAGCTGCTTGTGATAGACGTGTCATCACTTAGTAAATATTTCTTTTGGGTGGTCAGCTCCAATATTTGTGAAAGTGGAAAATTTTTTATAACCCGTGACTTGATGGTTGAATCTTATGAGACATACAATAAGACACGTGTCTATGTCTTGGATACACTCCCTTACACAACAAATGATGGAATCAGCTTTGTGCAGAGCCCGATGTTGAATATTATATTGTTGTAAATACTTGGTTAGCTTATAAATAGTAAAATGAGTCAGGAGCCATGCATAAGCTGATGGGAGGAACGACTTAGGGTAGAGATTTTTATAGGTTATTGATGTAGATGGCAACACACACCTAATAAAGGATGATGCAAACAAGAAACATGTATAAGTTGTACTTGCAATTTGAACTAATTTTTTATATAGTCACTTTTTGCTCAAAACTTGTCATTGGTTGATATGTAATTTGTCATTGGTCGCTCTAAACTTGTCATTAGACTCTCTAAACTTGTCATTGGTGGGTCTAAACTTGTTATTGGTTGCTCTAAACTTGTCATTGCTAACACCCTAAGTTGTCATTTCCTGCAGGATGGATAACTTGGTTGGCAGTCGAGATGGATTATTTCTCCACCCAAAAAGGAAAAGGATAAAATCTCAATTTTAAAACAAACAAGTTTATCATTGTGGAAGATGCCATGAGGCAGGAGACACCGCCAAGACGTGCAAGAATCCAAATCCAATATGAAAAGTAAACATAGAGACATTTTTTTTGTATATGTAGCTTATCTTTTTTTTTTTAGAAATAAAAACAAATTTGTCATTGGATGCTCTAAACTTGTCATTAGATGCTATAAACTTGTCATTATTAAGTGCTCTAAGCTTGTCAACAAATGCTACTTAAATTGTGATCATGTAAATTTACATATTGTGATTTAGCAGATGTTAATATTTAATCCCGGATAGATTAAATGGACTTGTCAATGGCTGCTCACGCACTTGTTAATTCTTGCTCACCACTTGTCAAAGGCTGCTTATGCACTTGTCAATTTCTTCTCACACACTTGTCATTACCTACTCACTTACTTGTCAATTTTTGCTCACGTACTTGTCATTGCCTGCATACTCACTTGTCAATGGCAACTACGCTCTCAACAGCCACATCAGTTACTAATCTTTTTAGCATACATTAATTATATTTCTACAACTTCAAAATTAATGGTTAATGCATTTTCAATGTTTTCATCTTATTTTAATATTTGTAATTGTGATTTGTTAGAACATTGCTATAATCTAATGCTTCATAGTTCATCAACAGCTAATAAATAGTGTCTCTAGAAAATTGCTCATGATCTGTATCACAAAAATAATTAAACAAAGAATTCCTTGACATTCTATGCTTCCTTTCTATCATTGAACAACTTTCCAATCTGTTTTACAAACGTAAATAAACAAAGCATTCCTTGACATTCCATGCTTCATTTCTGTTAATAAAGAACTTTCCAATCTGTTTTACAAAAATTCCTTTACAAAGCATTTATTAAAGGTCTATTTCTTCCTCTTGGATGGTTGCTTGTTGTCAGAGTGTACGTTGTTTGCATGTGTCACAAGCCACCAAAGGCATTCAGCCTTGACATTATGGAGTTGATCACGTGAGTACAAAGGCTTCATATAACCTTCCTTGTCATGCATACTGCCATTCCACATCTATAACCATGTGAGCACATGAACCCCACAAGAATCCCTGCAATCAAAGTAGCATACATAAGAATCAAGTAGTTATGTCTTAGCCTTTCCAATTTTTTAGGAAGCAATCCCTCTGTAGAATTAAAATACAAACAGTAAATAAAAACATCAGTGTAGCCAATAACAAATCCACAATAGGAATTTACAACTTATGAGAAGGTAGTGACAACTTCAGAGCACACAGTGACAACAATTGATAATAGGCTAATGAGAAGTAACCATACAAAGCGGCTATCCAATCAATCCTTCCTTTCAAAATCTGTTTGATTTTTTTTCCTCTTATAATGTTTTGGCGTCTCACCCTTCTCCTTTGATGCTTCTTCCATCTATAACTTCAAAACAGTAATGCTATCTACTAGAGAATCAAGAGCATAGAAGCGCATAGTCTTGGTCTCTAACACATAACAGAACCAGTGGTCTATGAAAATTGTAGGACCGAAAATAAATTCTACATCCCCAAGGTTATAAGTTTCAGTTTGCCTTAAGTTTCAATCATATCAAGACTTTATGCAACTCAGGAGCAATATCAAAATCATGTTATACACAAGAAATGGTTATATTCATAGCTAATATATATATATATATATATATAGAAATGCACGGTCAATTGAGATATTCTTGTTTTTTTAACCAAAACTTGGGGTTGAGAAGAAAAATGTTCTATAAAAAATGAATCAAAATTTTTTCACCAACCTAAATTGTTACCTGCAACAAAAATTGCATTCTAAACCAACTAATTACATAATTTCAGCTTAAATTTTAGCTTTAGTTATTACTCATATGCTACTCATTTGCTATCCAATGATAAACAAGTTGGTTCTAGCCCCAACATATCATGAGTAGAAACAGTAAGGGAAATCATAAAATCTGGATAGTTTTGACCAGCGGGTAGGATTAGAAAGACAAGATAGGAACTTATAGTAAGCATTTATCAGGACGAAATTCTTTTTTAGTAACAAATTTCAATGGTTTTTTCTTTTCTTTCTTGCTTTTTTTGGGCATCGATTATCAAGAACTAAATCTTAGAACTAGACCACCCAACCTTTTGAAACATCAGGACATAATGCTAGCACACAAAAGGGAGTAAGAGAGTATGTTACCCTATGGTTAATAGAACTCATAGTGCTGAGAGATAATTGCAAACAATCTGTGATCATTCAAGTGCAAACTAACCTTGACGCTGAGGGAGGATTTCGAATCTTATCGAATAATCTAAGAGCCCAAGCCTTAATCCCACAAGATTTGACAGAATTAATGGCGGTAGGCAACCACAAGACGACGATCGAAGCCGACAGCCGCAACTGCGACGACCAAAGCACGCGATGAACTTGGCGCTGAGAGAGGATTTTGAATTTTTGCAAATAATATGAGATCCCGAGCCCCACTCCCCTTCTGATTCTGTTTCAACAAGTATTAATTAGCCCACACCATGCACATGATGCATATACTTAATGTATTAATTATCACAAGCATTTTCTTCCCTAAATATAATTAAATGATTCCAAAATTGAAAGAAATTAAATTCATTAAACACAAAAAAGGTAACTTATATTACCACACTTATTACATCTCTCAAAATAAAACCAAAAAAAGGTAACTTATAATACTCCTTATTTCCTCTACATATATTGAAGCTGCCGGATTAAATAATGCTTCTACTCCAACACGTATTGCTAAAGTTGTCCACCTTGTCTCTAAACTTTGCTTCAGGCTTTATTTTTTAAAAAACTAATATAATTCAATTGCAATATTGAAATCCTTTAACAGCCCATGTAGCATAGACCTCCACATCACCATATTCAGATTATTAAGACTTGCTCCTGCAGTCCACAAACCTACAAAAGAAACCTCAAAAATATCAGAAAAAGTTCCTTATAACTCATAATACTTATTCTAATAGGGATCACAAAAAGTACAGAATACTATCGATGAAGGAATTATTTTTCAACCTAAATGGGGATTCCAATCTCCTCTTCAAGTGCTCTCATTTTAGCAAGACCCTTCTGGTAGTTGGGGCCTCCTCTTCTTACTTAAATGTGTATCCTTGCTGATTTTAGCTTTGCTTCCTAGTTTGCAATAGTATAACATTCAATTATCTCACTACTATGAACATATTGCTGAAGATTGGAATATAATTGTTTGTAGGAGGTTTCTTTTAACAACTCAATGTTTCATTTTGACTCTCCATTTATAACAAAGTCCACATAACTCACAGGTGAAGTGATTATTGACACATTAAAAAAATAAATAAATAAAACAATAAGTTAACGGGGAGATAAGAAGCACTTACATCATTCACAACTCTAGCATACTATAACACTTCTCTTCCTTTAGCATAGCCAATCTCAGATGGTACGTTGCTGGAACTATAAATAAGAATGATGTTGACATCTAAATATGGATTGTTTTCCATGACAATAAAGTTTAAAAACCCAAAAATTTTATACCTGCCATACTCAAAAACCACTATCACCAACAACCATGTCTTATCAAAATATAAATTCACGATTTACCTTCCAATGTAAACAGAAGATTGCAGCGATTTACTTTAGATCATATTGTCAGAACATTTGGGCCTCAAAACCTGCCCCAATCACCATTCTTATTAAACACAAACACATCACCAAAATGACAAGGGCACTCATAGCTGCTAAGCTAAATCAAAGCTTTTAGACTTATCATTCTTCCTTTGATTCTCTCAATCAATTGAGCCTAGGGCAATCCTTATAAAAATTTTTACCTCTCAATTAATGTTGAATGCTAACATGTGGCATATAAAAAAAAAAGAAACATAGAATTCTAGAATTGACTAACTTTGAAATAGAGGAAATAGTCACACAAAAAAACACAACTTTAATTAGGCATATACTTGTTTCTAGATTGCTTCCATCCCTTTAAAAGAAAAATATGTATTGTAGAGTGTAGACTATCACATTGCCTGGCAAAATCATAAGGATGGACCTGGACTTATGCATATGCTTTGAATAAAGGGTTAAGGTGCAAATCTACCAATGAAGTATTGTCCGAGGAGCGTCCACCACAAATATCTTTTAAAAGGGGCAAAAATACCAATGAAGTTTTAAAAATGGGCATCCACCACAATTTCCGTTAAATCCGTACTAACGCCGTTAAATCATAAGAGAAGAAAACCCCTAACGGCGTTAGTACGGATTTAACGGAAATTGTGGTGGATGCCCCTTTTTAAAACTTCATGGGTATTTTTGCCCCTTTTAAAAGATATTTGTGGTGGACGCTCCTCGGACAATACTTCATTGGTAGATTTGCACCTTAACCCTTGAATAAATAGGTAGTTTTTATTGACAGAAGTTAGAACACCCATTATACACTTATGCACTACCATTAACCTATAGGTATAAGGACCAACTCTTGAACCACATATGCTACCTTGAAGAAAACTCTATGGAATGGGGGATGAGGGTGGATTCAGTAGTCTTTATCAAAACATCACTAGCTACTTTCAAGAAATATATGATTGGACAACTACACATTTACATGACGGTGAAAAAGAGGACCCAAAAGTTTTTTAGCTGCCAAAATGGAAGACCATACCATGTACATCAACCATGTTATATCAGAGCATATCCTAACAACTAATAACTCACTGGCAAAATAAGATTGATATGAAATCCTCCTTTTAGGGTTGTCAAATCGGATGACTTCCAAAACCTACCAATCTAAGAAAGAAAGAAAAATATAGGGCATAGACTAAACAATGTTAAGACCCTCTGATCTTGACCAATAACCATTGGCCAAAAGAAAAAGAGTTCAAAACTAACCAGCAGGCAACACAAATTGACAAAATACCCATTGACCCTCCCTCATAAAAGAATATGGATACAAGTATACAATACTTAAACAGACTAGGAAAAATATAGAAGGAGAAGTTATCAAGAAAAAAAATTAGCCATACCCAAACATACCAATGATTCACCCAATGCAGAAGGTGAACTAACTTTTCTTCTTTCAATGCTTAGAAACTGAAAATCATATGGCAGAGGGAGACAAGATACAAAACCCAAAAATATTATCCTGGTAGCAGAGAAAAAGAAGACAAATGATAAAAAAAATTAAGAAAGAAAGAGTGCATGATAGTTTAAGAAAACAAAAATCTTTACTAAAAATTTCCAAAAAAAAAAGGTATTGCTAAAAAAGTAAAAGCCGATGAGGAACAAAGAAGGAGGAGACAATATTGCCCATGAATTCAACAGAGGAGAAAAGAAAGAACCTGATTTCCCATCCACACATGTGCCCACACGCCAACAGAGCCATCGCTGTCAGCGTTAACGGATTTGATCATGTTCTTGCATTCCTCCATAGAGCACTTCAATCCCAAGTGATTTAACACCTAGTGGAGCTTGGAGGCGGAGATGAAACCATCCTTGTTTTGATCTAGAGGTCAAAGGCGTAGAGCCTGGTAGAGTCGCCTTCAGCAGAGTTGGAGCGGCAGACATTGGCGAACTCAGACTGGTTGATGAAGCCATCATTGAAACACCTAAACGGAGGGATTAGGGGAGAGATCCATTTTTTGTGAAGGGTGGTAGAGAGAAGTCAGGAAGAAAAAGGAAGGATAATGGGTTTCACAATGGAAGAGAGAGAAGGGTTTCATAATTAAAGAGAAGAAAGGGCAAATGAAAAGATAGGCTGAGAATTTTAAAATTTAAACTTAAATCTACCCGCCCAAAAGAAAAACACAAGTCCCAATATAAAAAGTCAGAGCTTGGAGCCACAAAAAATAGAACAAAGACACACAGCCCTATGTGAGCTGTTGCTGTTTATATGAACAGTAAAATGAGAGAGGAGCCACAAATGGCAGTGGCTTGGCTTAGCTTTACAATGATATAGATTTATTATATTAAGGGGATTTAAGAGGGGCAAACATGTATTTTCGCACCTGGAATTAATTTCCCCTAGGTCTCTTGGGACATCAATGCAATTTGATTACTTTGAGGAACCTGGTTGCCATTAAGTCTGTTACTTAGGACCAGGCTGCACTTTTCTCATATATAATCAATATAAATATATAAATAATAAATTTTATAAATAGTCATTATATTTATATATATGCAATCATTGAAAGAGAGACACCACACAATGAATCCAGTTTCCATGCTCATTCAAAGGATGAGCAAAGGAACCAGTTCTCATCCGGACCGTCCACATCTCATCTGGATGGTCCAGATTTAATTTTTTTACTTTTTATTTTTTTAAAAAAAATATTTTAATGGGTAAAGAATCTAAAATAAAAATAATATCTTAACTAACATCTTTTCAAAAAATAATTTTTTTATTTAAAAATCGCCAATTAAAAAAATCAAATCTGGAAGGTCCAAATCAAAAAAGCTTTCCCTGCTTATTCAGAAGGATGAGCAAGGAAACTAGGTCCCCACACAATCTCATTGATGAACACCAAGTGCTCATAACTGTGATGAGATATAGATTATTCAAATCTGATCTGAATAGTCAAAATTTAAATTTTTAATGTGTGATTTTTTTAGCATGGTAAATTTATTCTTCTGAAACGTGATAATTATAAGATTAATAAATATCAAATTAAATTTGGATAATCCAAAATCAATAATTCATGTTGATGATTATGAACATATGCTCATAAAAAACACAATGTGCTCCCCACACACAACAAATTAACATGGAAATATACTAAATTCATGAGCAGGTCATGACCGTGACACTAGTCCTTTTGATTTATAGTCATCATCTCGATCAAGTAGTAAGCATTCAATGTAGTGTTAAGGTGCAATTTTATTGACAAAATTTTTCCTGATACAAATAAGTTTTAAAATGAGTGAAAATATCAATAAACAATTTAAAATGGTGTAGATTCACCCGGGCTATTAAATTTCATCATATGTCCATTAAATTCACCAATGCCAATTTAAAGTAAAACCTAACGAATGTTTGATAAAATTTAATGGTCTTGGTAAATATACTTCATAAAAAATTATATATTAATATTTTTGTCCCTTTAAAAAATTATGTGTGTTAGATACTCCTAAAAAAAACTTTGTTAGTAAAATTATACCTTAACACTTCAATGTATTGTTGATAATTGTACATGTGATTTGTGCCATAATTGATATACATGAGGCAGAATAATTTGACTTTAATGATACAACAATTAATATATGTGGGTCTTTTGTGTTATATATATAGTAGATATAGATACTGAATATACTCGGGGATGAATTGGCAGGAATGACCCTCTTCGTCGTCATTTTGGGATGAAACAAAAGAATGAAGGGGGAAACCGAGCTAAAAAGCCAAAGAGGATCAAAATCCAAACATGTAGACTTAGATGGATCCCTTTCTCTCTCTCACACACACACACACCCACATGCATGGCTGTTTCTATCTATATCTGATAATAATGTATGCGTATCAGTGTATGCATATATATAGAGCCTCTAGTGCAGGTTTGAAATTAAGTGATTGACAGTCCGTCTCTACATGGGAAGGTTGTTGAACTGGTCACACCTCAGCCGCACCTCTCCCTTCTTCCCGGTCTTCACTCCGAGCGAGGAAATCTTGTGCATGGCGGCAGCGAAATCCTGGAAGAAGGCCGTCTGATTGGCTGCGTACACCTCCACGATGGGCCTCGTTCTCGGGTCGGCGCTCATCATGGAGTCGGAGGACAGCAGGCCCAGCCCATTCAGAATATTCTTGTAATACGCATTGTCGAACTTGCCGGGAGACCTTACGTCGTTGAAGGCGGCGATGCTCGGGTTCTGGGAGTAGTTCTCGCACAGCTTCTTCAATCCGGCCACCAGCTTGGGGTTCATGGTGGGGTCGGCGTCCGACGTGGCGCTGAAGTTGTAGATCCTGTGGCTGAACTCCTTGCAGTGGGTGAACCCTATGGTGTGAGCCCCCGTAAGGGCCACCATCTCCCTGATGCTGAATCCTTTTGACTTGAACTGGAATATGATCTTGTCCATCGACATGTCCGTAGTTGGGAGGGTCTCGTTGGGCTTGGAGATGTTGGATACGAGGCTGTCCTTTCGCCCGAGTAACACCTCATAGTAAGGACCGCCGACCATTTTCACAAGGTCTCGGGTGGTCTGGGCGACGATGTCGGAGCAGGAGACGACACCGGGGCAGGTAAGCTCGAGGGAGTTCTTGATTTTGGTGATGATGTCGAAGGCGTCTCCGGAGAGGGATAGGTTGGGTTGAGCGTCGCGCTCGCCCTTGGAGTAGCCGTTGGAGCTGATGAGGAGGGAGGCGTCACAGCCATCAGTGAAGCAGTCGTGGAAGAAGAGGCGGAGGACGCCGGCGGCGGTGGAGGGGACAGCGCTCTGCTTGGAGTAGACGTTGTCCCTGACGATAGCTTGGAAGGAGGGGCATGAGCGGGCGTAATAGTCGGGGGTGAGATGGTGGCCGGCGGCGGAGACGAGAGGAATGGAAAGGAAGAGGGAGAGAAAGATGGGGAGAGCCATGGAGGATGTAAGAAGCGAGAGAGATCAGATCTCTCCTTTCTTCCGAGTGGGGTAAGGAGGGAAGGAGGAGAGGAACCTTGAGGAGGGAAAGGGAAGGGGATGGATGGAGGAGTAGTTGTTTCCAAATAATGGAGGCTCCCAAAAAGCTGTGGAGGAGAAGCCATTGTTCATTTTTGGCTCTTCATTCCGTTTCCCATGTCATGCCTTGTTACTATTTTTTGCATCCTCGTTGACTCTTGCCACCGCTATTTTTAAATAAAAAGAGGACGAGGGGAGCTCGTGGATAATCTAATCTAATAATGGGAGTTTCCACTCACCCCAGTTGATATTATTTATTTAATAGAATTTTGTCACGCGGAACTTAACTTAAAGCTTAAAAAGGTAGCTAGAGAGAGTATAATAGATGGAAAAGGTGAGTAGTAATTGTGAGGTTGCCACGTACGTACGCCAGCAGCTTCCCAAGTCACTTCCTCTCGATGAAGAAGAGGGAAATTAAAGTAGCACGAGATCCATTTCATATATAAAATTTGAATGATCAGCACGAGTGAAGCTTTTAACCTTCATATACTAATTTCATTATTGTTAACGTGAATAATTGTGATTGACTTTGTATCATAGGATACACATCCATAAACAACCGTTTGACTTGTGAAAAGCAAACCCAACCAATTAACACTATGGTGAATGGGTTCGTTGATGAATGCGTTGTGTTGCCCACTTTTGCATTTAATTTGTTGCGCCCACCTACGCGAAATCATCAACACGTCTGAAAAATGGCATTTTTGTAGAGAGAAGGGATATGGGCATATGGAATGATGAATGGGTTTGGAAGGTGACAATGGATTGGAGCTTATATAATAAGCAACGAAATAGCTAGGGAAGCAAGTCTGTCGATATTATAGCATATACATCTGTAAGTTACAGAAATAATGTACCTGTTTGTTTCTGTTTTTTTTTTTTTCAAAACAGTTTTATAAAATTTTTTTGAAAAAAATAACAAACAAAAATCCGTTTCAATAGTTATTTTTTAAAAAAACAATGTTTTTAAAGTAATGTGGCGGCAGACGTCACTGAAGCAGACATGGTATTGGTCGATGTTGGGTGTGATGTCGATAATGAATACATGGCAACCTCAAAAAAAAAAATAAACAAACAAAAATGAAAAAATAAAAACGAAAAACTGTTTTTGTTTTTTAACTTTTTAAAAACAACTTTTTGTTTTATTAAAAAAATCAAACACCTTATTGAAAACAGTTTTCCAAACCAATTTTATTGTTGTTTTAAAAAAAAAAAACTGTTTTTAAAAACAGAATCAAACAAGCCCAAGATTTATAATTCCAACCCCTCATTTCCATCATTACCCCTGTCCCTTACTCACCAGCGACCTCTGTCACGAACTCATCAGCAACAATGGCGACTCCTCCCTCATAGGCGACGACGGCTCTCTCCCCTCCACCGGCCACGACAACGATGCAACAACAGCTCTCCCTCACCAGATCAGACAGAGATGACAACGATAGCTGTCACTCGCAGACCACGACAGCGACGGTGAGATCTGGCCTCTCTTCGTCAGATCTTCATCTCCGTCTACCCTCCTCTTCTCCAATGACCAAGTGCACGTCGATGGCAATGGCGACGGCTTCCACCGGCTACAATGACGACCAGGATTTGGGTAGGAGTCAGCGACGTATGGGGAGGCAATGAGATCTGTTGAAGCTAGGTTTGTTTGTTTTTTTTTTTTTTGTAGTAGATGGGTAATGGGTTTTTTAATTAAGGGTATTTTAGTATTTTTATATAAAAATCAGGTCTCATTTCTAAGTCATACCAAACACAATTTTAAACGTCATTTTCATATCCATATCCATTTCTATTTCCATCAAAATCAATTCCAACGTACCAAACGGGCCCTTATTATCAACAAAACCAAATTTTGAAGTCCAAATGGTATTTAAATACTCCCTCCGGTCCTAATTATAAGACAAAGTTGACTTTTTTGGAGCAATTAAGGAAGCCAATTAAATCACTTTAGATTATTTATATTTTTATTTTTTCCTTCAAACTAATTAATTTGACTAATAAACTGATATATAATCTAAGGATACTAAAAATATAAATACTCTAAAGTGATTTAATTGGCTTCCTTAATTTCTCCAAAAAAGTCAACTTTATCTTATAATTAGGATCGGAGGGAGTATCTTTTTCATTAAAAAAAAATAAAGGGAATGATCGACCCAGATGAGATGGGAGGTAAGTGGGCAATACGGCAATGGCATTAGCATTTATGGTGTGGGGAGCGCCATGTGTCCGCGAGTGGGGGAGGCGTGCATCGCAAGCAAGCTACTACCATACCAAGCCAGTATATTACTCTTTTCATAATTAATTTACACAAATCAAAGAAATTAGTTGAATTTAGTTAAGTAAATATATCTATTACTCCTTTCATAATTAATTCACACTAATTAAAGAAAAAGAAATCAGTTGAATTAGTAACGTGGGTTAGATTTTTTAAAGTAGCTTTTAGTTATTTATATTAGAAACTATCCGTTGATAAAAAAAAATGCTCTCTTTATATATATGTAACCAAAAAAAAGAATTTGGACAAAAATTACAATTATAAAATGGAGAAAGAGAGCCAACTTCAATGAGGCTATGATTGATGATTTCTGGAAATTCTCGTGAAAGCAAAAGCTTCCTTTCAAACAAGTTCTTTTTATCTGGAAATTTTTATACAATACTTTGTTTGTCATTGATATCCTAAGTCCTAATCCAACATCATCTTCCTTTACATATCCTTCTTTGCTTTATTTAGTTGTGATGTTGAGGAATCTCTTAAGCGTCTTTTCCTAACATATCCTTTAACCAAGAGCCTTTGATATGATTGTTCCATAATTTCAATAAATGGTTTCAAGAGACATTACTCACCCTAAATAATGATGATCCATCACATTTGGCATATCAGATGATTTGTCTTTTGCGCAAAATCTAAAGAAAGCGCAATCAAGCATTGCATCAAGGGAAAAACTGCAATAATACAGGAGATGAAGCAACATGTTCATTTCACAAATTTAGCTTTATTCAACCCCCACGCTGTTGGGAGTTCTAGCAGATCGAAGATGGTAATTGAATGTCGTTTATCTTATTTAGATGATGAAGGATGGGACATTGTATTCCATGAGTAAAAGTCGGCAAGGTTTCATTTGTCACAAAGGTTCGCTTATTAAGGAATTTTCTTTCTCTCCAAATGTTTTTGAACACTACTGGATTCATAACTCTAGATTTATGCATCTAAATCATAAGCTTCATTAATATTGCGTCGAGAAATGTTTCCTCCAAATCCCTCTAAATCATAATGGACACGTGTGGGGCTGCGGGGAAATTGTCGTACCCCTCTTCTCTGCCACCTGTCCCATTATTCTTGCACCCCCGCCACGCGCCCACGCTTCCTTCTTTCTCTCTTTCTATATATACAACATTTAATTTAATATACGTTTATTCATTATTTACATTACTAAATTTATATCCACATACTATATTAAAATTGACTGAAATTTTTATTCATTGTTTTTTTTTTTTTGTAATCTATAATTAATAGACATGAATAATAGTGATATTAATTATTTTTCATCTAAAGCACTAAACTTGGCGTAAATTATTGTTGATCATATATATATTGCCAAATTGTTGATAGTAGAAAATAAATAAATAAACCGATAGTCATCGAATATGGGGTACAGCTAGAGAGCTCATTCCCCACCCACCCTGAACACCCCCTACTTTGAACCTTTTTCATTCTTCATGCACAGATATATTGGAAATACGTGCATATATATATATTTTATAAATTTCTATAGGGCATAGAATTCTTGTTGTCTTATAAATAGTGGAGGTGATGATAGTGCTCTCGCAAACGCGCATTCTCAGGTAAGAAAACTAATTCATCCCGCACACATAGCCCTAAGAAACCATGCATGAATTTGAAGGTGAAAGATGATGTAAGAGTAAGAGGAAAAATGAGAATTGAAGTCTGTCAAAGTCTCTTGTGCGCATCAAGATCCATTCATTATTACAATATGAACGCCTGCAAACCCAACTCGTTTATGAATGAATCACTCCATTATTTTTATAGTCCACGTTGCCACTCCGGGCGAGTGAGTGATTTGGTGGTGGAGAGTGGAGAGTGGAGACAGATGCAGGAGGATTAGTAATGAATTCATGCCAGTTCATCACTTAGCTTAATCATTGATGACGGTGGTGGGATTCATATGGACAGAATAATTGAGTAATATAATAAAAATAAAAGCAGGCTAGCGAAGCTAAGTCAAAAGTGGAGGTGAGAACATTCATACGTACAGATACGTACAGGAATGAATGGTGATGATGAGAAGGAATAATTGCGTAAAGAGTAAAGACAAGGTCCTATCCTAAACGGTCCTCATAGCCCCCCACTACGCCTCTCATACCATCATAGCTAGCTACCACCGCACCAACGCCACTAACCATATCATATCCCTCACCCACCTCCCCCCATTTCTATCTCTTCATTTTATTATTATTAACAAAAATCAAAAACCAAAAAGAAAGGAAGGTACTAGAATTTAATTAGTGTGGGAGAGCTATAGCTTTTTCAGCTTATGCATGTACTATATATAGGGGCCGCTCTGTTGCACGCAATACAAGTGCATTCATATATCATTCCTTGTGGCATTTACCACTACTCGTCCTCGATTCATTCTTCTTGAGCTCGTCCCTCTCGTTGCGCTTTTGGCACTCAAGACATGGCCACCTCTAAGCTCATAGCCACTGCCTTCATTGTTTTGCTCCTCTTGGACCTAGCATTTGCTGCCAGAGTTGTGCCCGACGGCTTATTTGGCAGGGGTGGCGGTGGAGGTGGCGGTGGAGGTGGAGGAGGGGGTCTTGGACGAGGTTCCGGGTATGGTTCAGGATATGGCTCTGGTGGGGGTGAAGGATATGGTGGAGCAGAAGGTGGAGGAGGAGGCGGTGGAGGCAGAGGAGGAGGTGGTGGGTCTGGGGGTTCGGGATACGGCTCAGGATATGGGTCGGGATATGGCTCTGGGTACGGGTCTGGTGGTGGAAGGGGTGGCGGTGGAGGGGGCGGCGGCGGCAAAGGAGGGGGCGGAGGAGGTTCAGGGGGCTCGGGCTATGGCTATGGTGAAGGAGGAGGATATGGAGAAGGGGGCGGAGGCAGAGGGGGTGGCGGGGGTGGCGGGGCTGGAGGTGGCGGTGGAGGAGGAGGGGATAGATATGGAGGTTCTGGCTACGGAAGTGGCTCGGGATATGGTTCGGGGTATGGAGGTGGCTACGGTGGTGGGGGTGACGAATCACCTTAATTAAAGCTACATATTATATATAGAGTTTAGGGGAAAGGTAGAGGTTTGAATGTCTGTTGGAATAAATTGCAGTGTGAAATCAGCATCCTGCAGAGAGTTGGTTCATTCCATGCATGGAGTGCTCAGTCACCTGCAACGTGCATGCATTTGCTTCTTCATTTATCATTTTGTAATCATTCCATATATACATACCTTGTACCATTAATAAAACAACATTTACTCCATCTTTAATATCCCCTTATTATTTCATCTTAAATTTACCCCCCCCCCCATTTTTATTTGATAATAAATTCTGCGCGTTAATTATACACGTGGATGAGCGCTGATACTAATTGGGATATCGGCTTTGCTTCATTCCATCCGTTGCCTCCATGCATTACTGCCCATAAAGACTTCAGATTTTTTTTTAAAAAAAAAAGGCAAATAATTTCTATAAAGGAAAGTAAAATCACACTTATGATCGTTCTTTTTCATGCAATCATACTTAAGCTAACAGTGCTTACTGTGTGTGGTGGGGCTCATGTATATTATATATGTTAAATATTTTATTATTTAATATTATATATTTTATTATTATTTAATATATATCATATCTACATATTATCTTATCATTGTTTTTGAATAAAATATCTTCTGATTGTAGCCCACACGTGATTTGAATAGAGATTTTGTTTAGAGTTACCTGCCTGGCTGGTAAGTTATTATAAGTCTTGATGGGAGGTTATAAATAGCGTAGACTAGGTATTAGAATAATAACGTGGAAAACCCACTTACTTGCTTCTTAGGGGTTCCTTGATAAGTGATGGCTATTCTCAAACCATCATTATTCCTCATCTTCCTGTTAAAAGAAACCCTAATTATATTATATGTTTTTCAGTTTCCCATAATAAATCATGATTATATGGATTATGGCACCAGATCATTTAAGAGTGGCGAGAGGTATTTATAGTATAAAGTCTTTCACTGCTACTCTTTATTACATAATTCATATGATGTATTTAGGAATTATGAGTATATTTATTCTAACATATTATATTTAAATTTAGATGCATGATATCCCAATAATAACAAGGAAAAGGACCACGAGGCCGATATCTTTTAGGATATGTGAACAGTACATTTACGGTAATATCGCTTCTTTTTGTATAATGAGTACGTTGATGATCGGTCTCTAATAATTTAACCAAAAAAATGTATTATACATTATTAATATCATATAGAATGGGTTCTCTTTGTATTTCAATGTTATAATAGTCATCGTTTCTCTAAAATTATGATCAACCATCTCATGAACGTGGATTTTATATAGGAGTCGGAGATCCGATAGTTGGACAAAATGTGCGTTTACAAAAGCTGTTGAGATGAAGCATGTTTGTTTCAACTTATAAAAACTTATAAGTTGTTTTTTACGTAAATCGAGACACAACTCCTCTCACATACTTACTTCGTATACCGTAAATCACTATTAAAAAGCAACTTATAAGCAATCGAATCGCTCAACCAAACATACCCATGGTTTACAAATAACTAAAGTACTCGTATATAAAAACAGGGTTTAGGTTTGCTTCATATACAAACACTAAAAATAAACCCCACCAACAATTACTTAAGGGACAACAGCCACTCTTTCATTTTGAGTCTCACTTGAGCCACGTCATTTGTTACCGCCAACGCTGACTTATCACAAATCAGTCTACAAATATATATATATATAGCAGGGAAGAACCCTTTATTTCCATTTTGTTCGAGTCTCACAATATAGATTCATTTTTAGTAAGGATGTGATCGAATAACAGCAATTTAATATTAGCAGTACATGAATAAAAGTGTGTGTATATTATAGAGAAAATAACGGGGGAAAAACTTTAAAATTATAAAATCTCAAATTAGGCATTTCCCATAAAATGAGTTATGAATTACTTATCAAGTCTCATTATTATTTTATGAGTAAAATACTTTGACCTCCTTTGTGTTTTGCCTTAATTACATAAATATCCCCTTTATTTTGAAAACATACACTCAAGTCCAAACCGTTAACTACATTAAAGATTTTTATTTCTTAATTAAATTTTATATTAAAATAAATTTTATTTAATAATTTACCCTTCATCACTACTAATTCCCTAATTTTGGCTAAAATTGTTTAAGTAGTTTAAGAGTTCTTTTATTTTTCTTAATTTATTTTTTATTTTTGCAAATATTTATCAGTTAATTTTTTTCCATATTGAGATAAAGACTTAATTAATCTAATTAATGCAGACACACAAAAATTATTAAAAATATAATTAATTCTTGCAATAGATGCATACTTAAATAGACGTGTTTATAAATGTATGTACAAAAAATGTATTTAACAAATTTAAATTTAAAAATAATACAAGTTATATGATATCTCAAATTAACATTATTAATAAGATATGGTGAATAAGAATATGCCATCCAAATATGCTTTCAATCATGGTGCCTTGGCAAAAAAACAAAGAAAGAAATATGTTTTTAGACATTAATACTAAATAAAGAAGTTTTAATGAGTATGAAAAAAATTTAGAAATTTAAAATTTTATAACATAATAAAGATTACCAAATTTTATAATATATTGGAAATTTTGAACATATACATATTATAATTATTTTTTGTTTGTATAAATGTTTATTTTTAGGCAAATATAAATATTTATTCATTTGTTGAAAGAGGGATATTTTGATCAAAGAAAATGTTTAATAGTCAAACTCAACAATCAACTGATGGTTGGGTAAATAGAAATAAAATCTGAAATATGTAAAAAAGGTTTCTGTAACACACATTTTAATTTTAAGGAAGGTCTATATACATTTTCAAAATAGATGAAACGTTTGTGTAATTTAAATAAAACAAAAAGATAGTCAATATATTTTACTCGTACTTTATCAATTCTTGATAATATACTTGATTTGGAATTTTACAATTTCAAAATAAAAATTATATTATTCTCCCATATGATTTGATAGAGATATTTTGGAAGAAATAATGTTACTAAGGTGTGCCATAACTATGTTTGCTTTGCTACACACGTTCTCTAGCTATTGACAGGGTTGCACAGTACAACACTACAACTTATTCTTCAATCAAGACTGAAAATTCAAAAAGAATGCCAACTTATGATTTTAAAACAAGGAAACAAATAAAGTATAAATCTTGGAAACTATAAGAATGTCTTGTTTTTTTTTTTGGGGGGGTGATGAAAAGAAAACATGAACTTAAACCGCTTAAATGCTTGGTTCGCAACTTCATGAAGAATTTGTCCACTATTCTTCAGGCTTCAGTTCAATATAGGCCATCAACAGGGAATTTCATATGATAGGCTGATAGCTATTACAGAAAATAAAGAATCTTCAAATCCTATCTCAAAACAACCGGTGAAGAGGTACATATAGGACTCATTAGCTACTTTCACTTGCTACATTTAGTGAAATGAAAGAAACGGAAGATATACTTCTAGTTACTACATTTGATAAAGCACTAATGGCCTTCCCAACGGATCTTATACTCTGTTTTGAAAAGAATTCCTATAAGATCGCTCTCACTGGAGCCAAAAGAAACAGATACTGCCCCGTCTCCCACTACAACATTCAGACCCTCTCAACGCATCACTAGTATGGGATTTACGTAAATAAATCATTTGAAAAAAAATAAAAATAGGAAAGCAATTAGCATGCATGTTCACTTCGCCAACCATCCCCACAAGTGACAAGGGTGCTTCTTGCATTGTAAACTACTCCATTGCCCTCTCGGCAGCATAAGCAACCTTCTGCATTATCATAGTTTCAGCTGTTTCTACGGCTCTCTGTGATCCGATTATTGTAACTTTCCTGCATAATGAAGAAGACAAAAGAACATCTAAAAACGTTTATGGTAATCCTAATGAAAAATACATAGTAAATTACACAATTCTCTCGTTTCCCTGAAATATACAAATTGTATGGTTAGAAAGAGAAATATTCCCAGGGATACAACAGCATATTGGACCAGAATACGCCGATCCTTTGGGAGTTCTTCAAGCTCTAGCAGATAGAGCAAAACTACTTTTCAAGGAGAATCTTATTCCATCAAGGGGAGATATTCATTTATTCAGTATTGGACCATCCATATCAGTTATATCAATTCTAGCAAGCTATTAAGTAATTCGTTTTGGCTATAACTTCATTTTAGCTAATCTCAATATCACATCTCTTCTCAATTTAAATAAACAATAAATTTGTATAGCTTTCAACAAAGCTCAAAAGAAGCATGTGACATTCACTCAATATACATATAAAGCAATGGAAATCTGAATGGTACGAAATATTCAATGAAAAAAATTCCTTTTCATACCTATCAGTTGTTCCAGATAGGAAATCGCCCCTGTCTGATATCTTAAGCCTTGCCCCACTAATCTGAGAAACGTGAAATTAGTTTAGTTTATCATCACAAGAGTCAAGTAATCATCACATACAACCAAATAGTAATTTAACATCAGAAAAACCTGACTAATTTCCATTATATTCCTTCCACCACGACCAACAACCAACCCTATATGGCCATCTGCAACGCCAATGGTAAGTGATTTACTCTGCTCCTCCTGGAAAACAACAGAAGACCATCTGTCGGTTCACTTTTACAGAGCAAGCCACTTTTACATTAGAAGATGCAAACATTTAGACACAGAAGATCTAGTCAACTTGTCATCTGCTATTGACATAAAATAAAGATGAAAGCAAACAGGAAGAGTCATGGGATTAAAAAAATTTATCAGCAAATAATTCACTGAGAAGAATGAGGCAGGTCACATCCCTACCACAAACAAGTCACCTGAGCTAACAACGGTGGGCAATGGTGTGAGTAAACTTAGTGTTCAAAACCTCCTGATGTCTGGGGGGAAAATCCTCAAACTTGAAATTTACTTTCTTTTACTCATTTGGCAAATCACGATCCATATTCTTTAAGGATTCTAATGTCAAAATTTCTAAGTACCGTCTTATAAATTTGAAGTTGGTCAAGTTGAGCAGCATTTCAATACATTTGTAAGATTACACCCCCAACATGCACAACCAAACCAAACAGGTCCTCATTACCATGTCTAGAAATATTCCCCAGGTTTGGTACTAGAAACATACAACCATGTCGTCTAATAGCTTTATGTCCGCAATTAGCAGTGAGATAGACAAGCATTTTTCCTTGAAAGCATATCAAAGTCCATTTTCCTCATAGGCAATTGCATTGCTTTTAGTTTTTAGATCGACAAAACCATGCAATTCTTTCATGGCAAAAAAACACAAATAAATAAACTAACAGTGTGATTGAGTTCTAACCCATAAACTAAATATTTATATTATCATAAATAACAGTGACTATATCACTTAATGTCTTATCTTGCTGTTTATCCACTCATAAAGTTGGTGACTCTTCAAATAAATTTATTTAAAAAATAAACAAAACTCCTCTTGTTTTTCAATGAACTGTTGAACCAGAAAAGTTTGGTTTATCAAATATCATTATCATGGATACTGATCCATACATAAATAGTCCTAGATTAATTAACATGACCCCATCTGGGATAACAAGACTACATTTGAGGATTAGTTAGGGGCAGGAAAAAACTATATTTGAGGATAACAAGACTTGAGTTGTCATCCCAGTTTCAACTTTTTCAACATAACAAAAATTAGCAACTCATAAAATCAAGAAGCATGAATAAAGTTGAGATCTATGGAATAAGAAGAACCTTGAAGTCCTGGAACTTCTTTCCTACACCATTTGGTCCATAATTTGTTGTATTGTATGCTGTTGCTGGGACAGAAGGAAGCACATGGGCATATGGAACACCATGGTATCCGGAAAAGACAACACCTAAACACCAAAATGCAACTTAAGGGAGACATATTAAGCATCAAAATCAGCAATAACAAACAATATTTCTTTTCCCATAAGATGCTTACAAACATATTTAATATACAGAACAAGGATAAATGAATATTGATTAGACTACCATCATATAATCGCCATTAGAATGGAGAATCCCAAAAATATAATGATGAAATTCTTAAAACTCCTGTTCCACAAAAACAAGCTAACTAGCAGTGGAATTGTACCACCTCTGCTACCAAGTTTCCAAAAATGTCAAAATTGACCCTCTTTCAGTTACATGACATTTGAATACAGAGAATTAGATGAAGAAATGTAAAGTGCTATAAGAGATTAAGTATACATAACTTATAAATCACACTGGGAAAGGCCCCAATCTATCAGTGAATAATCACAAGTAAATTTCATTTGAAAAAGCTATGTGCAAGTCAACATCGAGAAGGGGAACAAAACCTCAATGCTACAAGGTACAAACATTTAAAAATTAATATGCTACCCAATTCAGCCCAGTACACTCTACTGTACAAATAAATGTCAAAGAAATTATGGTATTCAAGTTTTACCCAAGAAAAGATCATTCAAAGGAATGATGGACGCATATAAAGACAAGGCTACAAGCTCAAAATTCTGAAAAACGTGTTCCTTCTATCAACTAGATCAAGCTTAATGTGTGTACAGAGATAAATAAAGATTTTGTTCAAACATTTAAAAAAAGAAAAAAGAAATGATAAAAACTAAACAATAATAGGGTGTAGATGCAAAGCCCTGGAAAACGTATTCACTCCAACACCTAAAATGAAAAGGCAGGATCAATTATCAAAACACGCCCATTGCTATTAAGTGAATGAAAAGGCAGGATCATGACCTACTAACCCAGTGGTAAACTAACTTTTCTTATTGAATCCATATATCACTTTTTTACCTAGCTTAATGTAAGCTATGAATTTTTATACTACATAGCCTTTTAAAATTGGACAAGCGAGGAGTTTCTACATTTCCCGTGGTGGGGGCCAGACAGCTACAAGACACAGCAGAACATCCATAAACCATTTGTCAAAATAGATTTAGCTTTCATCTATTGAACATGAAATTTCGTCCATAACAAATTACTCAGATGTTAAGTTCTAAATTCTAGATTTTGATTGACATACTACGTATGCTACATATTTTAAACTTCTTAATTCTTCAAAGCAACAGGGACAGAAATCACCTTCAAAAAGGAAAGTAGAGAGGCAAGAGGGAGAGCAATAGATGCACCAGGCTTCATATTGTAATTGTAAAATGGTCTGACAAATTCAAAATATACTATGACAGGCATTCTCTTCACATTACTAACTACTACATGTTGAGGTGTGCTAAGCAGGGCATTAGGAAACTAAACAACTACATTCACCATTAAATTCTAAGAATTGATAGAGTAAATATTCACATAATCCACGAGAATTAACAACTAAATGAGGAAGCACACAAATATCGTAGATGCATGGGACAAGATCCATTGACTGGATGGAAACAGTACCATTAAATTTACGAAATTAATTTATGTTCTATTTACATTCCATAAGATTATGTTCCCAACTGTCCCTTATTTTGGGGCCTTATAGCCATAGGCCTATGCAATAGGATATCTAAAACATAAAGATTATTTTATGAACACCTCATAACAGCAAGACTACAGCAGCAACAAGCAATAATGGATTAACTGATGTTCCCAGGAATTACTTAGTAACACGCACCTGGATATGAGAATGGGGAATTCATGGACTCAGAATAATAAGGATCTTCAGCTAGCTTAGAAACAATTAACTCAAGCGCACGCATTTGCTCATCCAGAGTTCCAATCAGCGTCACTAGCCTATCATTCAATCCATAATAATTATTATCTTGGGGAGAGACCTTAATGCTAGCTTGAGAGTCTTCAATAAACGACCTGCTCAAAAGCATAGAAAAATACAAGCTAAGCTTTTCATACCCATCCATAAATGATGTAAATATGCTGGTAAAGTTTCACACAATGAAAATTATAACTGGCCTAACAATACCATATCCTTCTTTTTCTGGGGAAGTTGGGGGAGTATAAAATGGGGCACAAAACAAACCCATAGATATAATTGAAAAGAAATCGTCAAACATTCAAAAATTTCAAGACAATAATCTTTCGAACTTACCTAATATATGTTCTCTAAAAAATCAAAACAACAACAGAAGATATTTTGTAAAAATGAAATTGAAAAACAAATAAGTCCCATAAGTTGGAAAAATAAAAGTTCTCATACCTAATGGTAGCACCTCCCTTGCCAATTATTCCACCACAAGAGCTATTACGGACAACAAGTCTCAATTTTGTTTTTGGCACAACGGTATTCTCATCCTCAGTATGAAGCTGAATGCCAAAAGATAAATCAATTCGAGAAGTTTTCCCAGACATTTTGTCATTTAGTAAATAACCAAATCCACATCATGGAAATGGTGTTTACCTCACTCAGCAACTTAGAAAGAATGAGTTCAGCAGCTTTTAGTAACTCATTTATTGCCCCAGAAACCATGATAATCCTATCTGTAGTGCCAGGAAAGAACTCATGATTGCGTGATAACTGAATTCGTGCTCCAGATTGTGATTGAAAATCAGTGATAGTTGAACCACCCTTTCCAATGACAGAACCAGCTGAAGCATTTGATACAAGAAACCTAACATACGTTGACTTCTCCAAGGAATCTGACAGAGGCAAACATAATGCAGAAGTAAACATTCTTGTCAACAGATGGGTTAAGAATTGCAATTAGGAGGGTCAGGAGAGAAAAGCTCAATATGTTGACCTTCCAAAAGTAACGCATTGCCTACATGAAACACTAGTATCTAAACAGCACCACAAGCAATAAAGAAGTAAACAAAACAATGCTCCGTCACTTCCCTTAACAAAAGCATAAACTAAATCAGAAGAAGTAGATCGGATCAGATACCAGGGGAAGGAGAATTGGACCGTGGCGAAGCATGTTTCCGGGGTCCCAGTCCCTCAGGAGACGACACGCAGGAAGACTCGGTCGACTCCATTATTCTTCAATCTATTTTTCCTTGGTTCTGAAGAAAGAGAGAAGAATCAAAACATGGATAAAGGAAAATTAGAGGGGAAGCAGCTTGAGAACATTGGCAGAAATTCAAAATTTGAACAGGCAATCCTAATAAGAGTGAAAATGGCGAAGAAGGAAAGAAGAATACCGAAACGAGTGGTAGGGCTTGAGGCTTGAGAGCAGCGGGTCTGTGCAGAGAGTGGGGGAGAAGGGAGTGCTACATATCCAAGTCTGCGGGTGTGAGGGTGTCCGAGCTGGTGGTCGTGTTGGCCTGAGCGTGATTACCGCCTTCTCTTGGACTTATTACTGTTACTGCTCTCGCCAGCCGGTCCCGCATCATCTCTGCTGCAAGAACCCGGTTAAAGGTAACTGTCCGGGGAAGTTTGACTTCTTTTGGAATAATAACGATTTTTAGAAGTAATTTTATTATCGTGATTTATGTTATATGAAAGAAATTTTATCTTGATTTATATCGATAAACATTTTTATAAATCATAAATATGATCTCAAACAAACACTCAGACATTTAGGCTGCATTTGGCATCACTAATTTTGGGATAATAAGTCATTATTACGTAAGTTGAGATAAAACTTCTCTCACATACTTACCTCGTATACCGTAAATCACGATTTATAAGCATTTATAAGTAAAAAATAAGTCATCCCAAACCAACATTTAACTTCACAGTAAAACTAAATTGTAATAATGTGGATTCTATGTATTATTTATTTATTTTATTTTAAATGTATGCCTGCTTTTGCAGTTTTTCTCTTTTTTTTTCTTTTTTTTTTTTTTTTTGATAGAAAAAGAGAAGGCATAGCCCTACAGGTAGAGCTGGGAATCAGGGCCGGCCCTTGACAGGCCAGGGCCTAACAGGGCCGGCCCTAAAGGGCTCGGGGTCAGGAAAATTACAATTTTTCAAGGCCCGGCCAGAGAGCATCAGGGCCAGGGCCAGGGCCGGGAAATCCTTTTCACAATATTTAACTATTTTTCCTGAGAGAGATATAATTAGTAAATAACAACGATTAAAGTTCTAATTTAATACATAAATGTTGTCAACATTAAGGTTTAAATAACACGTCTCTTGCAACAAACAAACACAGTTACTAATGTATAATCAAAGGTAAAATCATGTCTATAGATAACTCACACAAAGGTCAAAGTATAAGAAGGCAAGAAGCTAAATACTCTAACCACTAAACAACATGAGTATGACGACTATCATTTTCACCTTCTTCGCTACTATCATCAACTTCAAAGACATTTGATTGTGTTTCACTTTAAGCAATAGGTTCAAGTAGCCAAATAATCACAACCTTCATAAAAAATCATACTCTATCAGGCAGAATAGTATATAATATGATTTTAGTCTAAATAGGCAGGACAATATACTCAAAAATCACAATATGATTCAATTAGAAAAAACAATATACTCAAAAATCATACTCTATACAATATGAGGACAGAGTGACATATAAATTCAATAAGGTAATTCAAAAATGTAACATGGTTCCTTTCCAAGTAAACAAAATAAAAAATAAACGGGCCTAAAGGGCCGGCCCGAGGCCCTCCAGGGCCGGCCCTTTTAAGCCCGAGGCCCTACAGGGCCAGCTCTTTTAGGCCCGACTTCTTTTTGAGGCTACAATTTACAAGCCCGGCCCTTGAAGGGCCAGGGCCTAAAAGGGCCGGCCCGACGGGCTCGGCCCGTTTTCCCGGCTCTACCTACAGGATCTATTCTACTAATTCAGTACAAATATATTGGTTCGCAACATCTTCCATGATCAGTCGTCTGACTTCATCAGGTTCTCTGTCAAAAACAAGAAAATTCACCGTCATATTCCATGCTCTTTTTGCCAAGTAATCTGTCACCCTATTCGCTTCCCTACAACAATGTAGTATGTCCACATCCCAGTCACGTTCTAGCATCGATGAATTTCTAAGATTAAAGTAGCATCATGATGTTCATCAGGTACCATTCCTTAAATAAGATCTAGTACTTCGCTGCAGTCACTCTCAACAATAATATGCCTAAATCCTCCTTCCCAACCTAATTTCATACCCCCACAAAATTTCCCAGGCCTCTGCTGTGATTACCGACCCGCTTCCAATCATAAACATAAACCCCTGAATAAATCCGTTTTGTTCATCCCTTATCACCCCACCACAGGTACAGCATCCCGTCGCTTCATTCCTGGATCCATCTGTATTAATTTTAACCATCCTATTAGGTGGAGGTCTCCAACCCCTTCTTGTTGCGGTATAAGACTTGGGTTGCATGTGGGTAGACATACCCCAAGACGACACCGAACCAGTACGTGCCAGTAACTCCTGTTTACTCCATTGTTTATTGTTGAAGATACGGTCATTCCTTGCCAACCAAATGTGCCTGCATAGAACCGTAAACCAGTGTCGAAACTCGTAGCCATACACATGATCACGCCGGCGTAAACACCATGTTAACCAAGTGTTTCTATCAGTTGAGCCAAAGAAATGCCGATGCCATGGACTAGGTAATGTCTCACTCCATATCTCTTTAACCATCACACAATCTCGAAATACATGCATTATTGATCAGTCTTGTCTTGACAAATAGGGCACATCCCATTTGTGTGGATTCCCTGTTGAGCTCGTGCCAAATTAGTCAGTAAACGACCATGAGCGCATAACCACAAAAACATTCTGTAACGTTGAGGGACCTCCAGTTTCCATATAAGCCTCCATTCGAACAAAGAACTGTTTTCACCTTGCCCAGCTAACCTCTTGTACGCCTCTTTTAGTGCAAATTTACCATCAGATGTCCATCTCCAAATAGGAAAATCACCACTAGTATTGCGGTTAATATTCACTTTTTGGATTGCAGCGACGAAATGTTTTGGTAATAAATGCCCAAACTTATCCAGATCTCATTGACCCGACGGAGTAATACAGTCGGCCGCCTTCCATTCCCTTATTTCATCTGTTAATGGTTGAAATGTCAAACTCTCCAATCTATCAAAATGGGGGACCCATAGATCATGCCGAAAAGATACTAAAGTTCCATCAGTAATCTTCCAGGCAATACTCTCAGTTACACTTTCCCAATTTTGTCTAATCCCCTTCCATGTGCTTGATTCTGACCGTCTTTTTTCTACTTTTGGCACCAAATCACTGCCCGTCTTGTACTTCTCCCGAAGAAAATGAACCCACAGTGCATCTCGTTTGTGTATCAAGCTCCACCCCAATTTCGTCATATAAGCCTGATTCTGAAGCCTTGCCTGTCTTAAGCCTAGTCCACCATCATTTTTTCGAGAACACACACGACCCCAAGCCACCATATGTGGCTTACGACTCGTGGATGTACTTCCCCAAAGAAATTGCCTGCACTTTTTGTCTATCTCATCACAGGTACCCAGTGGGAGGGGTATAGTTTGCATTGCATAGGATGGCATAGCTGACATGACTGATGATACTAGAGTATGTCTAGCTGCCATCGATAACATGTTTAGTTTCCAGCTTGCTAGGCGAACATTCATCTTATCAAGAATAAATCTGTATGAGGACTTAGTACTTCGCTCATGCAAGATTGGCATTCCTAAATATTTTCCCAAGTTGGAAGACAGGAAAAAATTCAAGAACTCACTAATGTCCTTTCTTCTCGTATTACCCACGTTCTTGGAGAAATAAATGTACGATTTTGCATTATTTACTTTCTGACCAGAAATATCACAGAAATCATCCAGTATGGCTTTCACCACCCCGGCTTGATCCATATTTGCTTCTGCAAACAGAATAAGGTCATCAACGAAAAAGACATAAGAAATAGTCGTACCTTGCCTGGACAACTTAAAAGGTTTCCAATCTCCATCTTCTACTACAGTCTGGATTAAATGCCCCAACCTCTCCATCATAATAACAAAGAGATACGGTGAGATAGGATCTCCTTGACGAACTCCTCTAGAAGGGTAAAAAGATTTTGCAGCACAACCATTCCAAAGTAACTGCATTTGCGGAGTAGACACACAAGCTTTTATGACGTCACAGAGGTACTTAGGAATCCTCAGTTCATTCAAGCATTCGAAAAGAAAACTCCATCTGACTCGGTCATATGCTTTCTCCAAGTCAATCTTTATTGCCATAAATCCCTACTTCTTCTTCATGCTCCGTATAGAGTGAATGATTTCCTGCACTAGAATAATATTGTCAGTACTTTGGCGCCCCTTCACAAAACTACATTGGTTCGGGTCCACAACCAATGGCATAATATATTTAAATCTATTTGAAATAACTTTTGTAATAATTTTATACACTACATTACATAGGCTTATTGGCCGAAAATCACGGAAAGATTGTGGATGATCAATTTTAGGAATAAGTACAATTTAAGTATCATTAATATTATATACCCAATCCGGATTAGAAAATACCCTTTTAACCAAAGATGTCACTGAAAGACCAACCGTATCCCATTGGCTCTGATAAAAAAGAGGATTTAACCCATCTAGACCCGGAGCTTTTAGAGAACCCATATCGAACAAAGCTCGTTTAATTTCCATTTCATCAACCTGTCTTCCTAAAGCACATCTATCATTTGTGTCAATCTCAGGATAAGTGCACCCAAACACCAAGAACCCCTGGTACGTACTCATGTCTGTATATAGATCTTCAAAAAAATTACTGCCAAATTCTTGTATTTCTTGCTCATCATAAGACCATTCTCGAGAATCAAGTTTAAGAGCTAAGATCCGATTCCTTCTTCTTCGACCATTTGCCTTTGAATGAAAATATCTTGTATTTCGGTCACCCTGAATATACCAAGTAGCACGAGAGTATTGGATCCACATAATTTCCTCCTGGGCCAAGATTTTCTCAAGTTCCTTCCATAATTCACATTGCAAATTATCTAATCTCACTGATGGCCCAACTCTAGCAATTGTGGTATTAATTCCATCAAGACGTCTATATAGCTTGTTCTTCATATAAATTAAATTCCCAAATACCTCTTTGTTCCAAATTTTCAGTTGCTCAGTAAAATTCTTTAAAGATCCACACCAATCTTCCTTAACATTCCATTGTTGCTTAACAAAATCTGAGAATTCATCATGCATAACCCAAGGGGCGAAGAAACAGAAAGGCCTTTGTTTATTCTCACCATGCGCTACCTTGTCAGTATTAACCAAAATGGGGCAATGATCTGATTTGTACTTTGGTAGATGAAGCACCGAAACATTAGGAAACTGCGTATGCCATCTGCCATCCACCAATGCTCTATCGATTCTGCTTTGACTAGACGACATTAACATATTATCAATACTAACGCTAAATATTAAAACTATAAAAAATATATTATTTACGAGTTATAATGTATTTTTATGAAATGTAAATGTATCATGCGTTATTCAATGTACATTTAGTCTCAATGATGTATTTACATTTTATGAAGTAAATGCACACTAAAGTCATTATATTGTTCAAATAATTTTCACCATTCATTCAATTCAATTATCAAATTGCTACCCTCATCCACAATATTCATTAAATTATTACTCACTAGATAAG
This sequence comes from Inga oerstediana, assembly GCA_963210345.1. Lineage (NCBI taxonomy): Eukaryota > Viridiplantae > Streptophyta > Magnoliopsida > Fabales > Fabaceae > Inga > Inga oerstediana. The sequence goes on along the minus strand of OY723399.1, from coordinate 92,689,075 downwards.
TTGCATTAGATGTATGATATTAAAAAAAACAGTATTAGTGCATGTTTGTTTTAGCTTTATATATATGCTTTTACTATTTATAAGATGAATTATGAGAGGAGTTTTGTTTAGACTTATGAAAAAAGACTTTTAAAACTATGGTTTGAAAGTTCTCCAAACTTGCACTTAGACATCAAGTTTCGTTTGGATGCACATATGATTTTTTTTTTTTTTTATTTCTCTCTTTACACTATCCTGAGTTTCATGCTATTTAAGTAGTTTTTTTACAGTATTTCGATAATGCTTGTTTAAAACTTGCTTGTTTAAAACTTAAACTTTTTTATATGAATTAATTCAGGGTTAACAAGTAAAAATACTCATTAACTTTTTTTAAAAAAATACCCGTATTCTTTTATTGGGATCACAAATGCCAATGAACATTAAAAAAAAAAAAAGGCCTAAAATGCCACATTTGTCAGAGAAAGAAAACGCCCCTTAGTTTAGTCATGTCGAGCCCAGCTCATTGTCCAAGTGTACATTAACACCCATTTTGACCGTTAAGACACGGCAGGTGGAAAAGCTAATGGGTTCTCGTCATCCGTTAAAACCGATGCCTACCTCCTTTAAAATTTTGTCAATAAATATATAACGATTAATAATTACAATTATTATATTTTTATTTTTATAAATTTCGCTTCTCAATATATATATGACAGTGGGCATATTTAACCGTTAGGATCTCGATATGTATGATATTTATATATTGTAACTGTTATTTATTATGTTAAGTTTTATATATACGCAAATATACAGTAGTGGAAAACTAATATTCATTAGAATACAGAGAATGATAAACTCTCCTCAACTAAGTTTATTCCTACATAAAGAGTGAAGATCAAATTTTAAATTTAGTTATTTTTTTAAAGAGACGAATCTCCTACTATATCAAATTTTATGTGTGGATGGAAAGAAAACTCAAATTAAAGGTATAACAATTGAATGACTTTTTTTAATGAAGACAGACTTATATTTTAAATTATTTTGTGCATATTTTTACATTCCCTTTTTTACAACATTTCGATAATACTTGATTATAAAACTTAAAATTCCTTGGTCATTTGTCTTATATTAATTTACTGAATATGTTGGAAAACATTATCGAATATATCCATAATCATGGATGCAGGTTGAGCAAATTATAAACTAAATGAAATAACTACCTAACAGCGAGTTGTGTGTATCTAATATGCATATTCGTTTTATATTCGTATATGGGGGCTAATAATTAATTACTTAATTAAAATGCATTATGTGTGATTTTAAATTTCTACCCTATTCAGCTCCAAAAAAAAAAAAATCTCTCCTCTAGCTTTTATATACAACACGGTTCACATTTCCATTACTTAAAAAAAAAATGATAGTTAAGTTATTAAATATATTTTAAATTAACAAAATTTTAAAATTTACTCTTATTAAACACTAGTGGAAAAATCACTTTTAAGACCGGTTAAAAACGACATTTTAGACCGGTTTTGGATCCGATCTTGATACAGCCGGTCTTAAAAGTCTGTTATTTTTTAGACCGGTTAACGAAACTAGTCTTAAAAATCACTTTTTTTGATCGGTTTCTCAAAGATCATGTCTAAAAAGTCCAAACTTTTTAGACCGGTTATTTAAAAATCGGTCTAAAAATTTTTTTTCATGACTTTTAAGACCGGTTATTCTAAAAAGTGACATTTTAAAAAAAATAAATAAATAGGGCTTTTTTTTGGATTGGGAGGATTTTAAAATCATCCCAATCCAAAACAAAAGTGCCCTATTTTTTTACTATCATATAATTTTAAGTAAGCTATGACAACTGTAACTAAATGATGAAAAACAACAACTCATAAAATAGGACATACCATTTGAAGATTGAGTGATTTTTATAATGCTGTCCTCCCCTTCATCAAATGGTTAAGAGCATATCGTAGACCAACCTCTCACTTACTGCATCTAAGGCACTAGAGGCCTGAAGCATCAAAGGGGCATATTTAGGACCAGATAGATACTGATAAAGCAGCAGCAGAATCATGGAAACAGCATAAAGAAGCAAAGAAAGCAAAGAAACATACCAAAGAAAGAAAAGGGGGAAAACCTCATCAAGTATAAGGATCGGGGCATTCTTTAAGAGTGCTCGTGCAATAGCAATTCTCTCCAGATAATAAACAATACATTTAAGACTATATAATTTGTGCATGTGAGAGTGAAAGCAGTGCTTGGAAGATGGTCTCAAACAATTCCTCTGGTTCCTGAGACACCATAGAAAACATGATAAAAAAAATGAGTTGTGTCTTGCATTAGGAACTGTCCACATTAAAATTGGGTAGCTGGTGGTATAGGTTTGAAGATGCTTATTAGGTATTCATTTTGTAGCAAGTAGCGACACATGTAAATGCTGCACCAATTTATCAAAAAACATATAAAAAATCACCATGCAAAAACTAAATCAAGTTGAACTTAGGGACAAACCATGTCAGGCTTAAACATCAACTCACAAAAACCATATAAAGCCTCAGATGCAATGCCTAGAACAACAAAATCAGCTTTCAGTTTGTACAAAACAGTGAACTTGCTGGTGCCCAGAAGTACAGCAACATAATTGTTCCTTCTTACACTTCTTCAACTACACAGCAGATGATATAGATAATAATGAACAAAGACACAAGATACTCATGCTAAGATAAACACTGAGCATTACCAGATCCACGAGCCAAAAAATCTCGTCCTACTACACTTTCCAAGACTAATGATTTCCATTAACTCTGATTTTCACAACATACAAGCACAAAATCAAAACAACCCAATTTTCAAAACATTAGAGAACAACCACACAAGATTGGAGATTTAAAAAGAAAAATGAAAGAACTTGAAGACTGGGTACATACCTGGCCATCAAACAAGCTCGTTGAATCTTATTGATAAGTCATATCAAGCTCGTTATGGTCGCCATTTTTGGATATTCAGATATGAGTGGTCACAAATTATACGTTAGGAAAAAAATGAGGATCTTAAATGATTAAATGAGGACAAATAACGAAATCTGAGAAGAGAATGCGGCATCTAAGAAAATATTATCATATCGAAGTAGTGATGGGTATAGATGCAAAAAATGCGTCCAAAAAATTCAAACTCAAAACAAAAAGCAAACAAGTAAGAAGACGTCAGAAGTACTAGGGCAAACTCATAATAGGTGAACGCAAGGCTTCGCATCTTCAAGCATCGTCTAGAGCGAGTTAAAGTAAGAGAGCACTGGCAAGTTTGGACTTTCGTCGACGATAGCAATAGTGACGAGGTAGACAGCAAAGAGTAGAGACAACAGAGATGACATAGCTTCAGAGTTACACATGATTGATCGCGCGGTGAGGAGGCAAGTGAAATAGGATTTATGATCTTTTAGACCGGTTGTTCTGAATATCAGGTCTAAAAAATTCTTTCATATTTTAGACCGGTTTTCATCGAAAACCGGTCTTAAAATGGTGTAAAAAAATTTAATTTTTAAATTTTTCATATTTTAAACCGGTTTTAATAAAAACCGGTCTTAAATGTTTGATATTTAAGACCGGTTATTAATTATAACCAGTCTAAAAAGTTTAAAATTTTTAATTTTTTAAATATTTTGATATTTTTAGATCGGTTTTATTTATAACCGGTTTAAATAATTTTTTTAAGACCGATTTTTTTTAGAACCGGTCTTAGAAGTTCTATATAATTACAAAACTGCCACCGATCAAATTTTTTAGACTTTATCCACTATAACCGGTCTAAAAAGGTAATTTTGTACTAGTGAAAATTGTTTTATCTCCCAACATTTACAAATTATCATCATAAAATAGTGATTAATAACTCAATGACTTGTATTTTGGACCAATTTTTTCCACAAGTAACTTGTAATAGTAACTCACTTTAATGTCGAACAAGAAGAGACTCAAGGTACGATTACTTTTTTTAATGCTAACCCACAATGAATTTATAAAAAGGGAAAATCCCTTAAAAGGTACTTGAAAATCATTAAAAGGTAGATAGGTGTTCTGAATTTCTGAAATCCTGCAGAGGTGCTAGGACTAAACTATAATTTATAAATTCAGAAAAAAATGATCAATTTATCCTTACTTATTTTTTTATTAAAAAAATAATTACCCCCCAGCTGTCCAGATGCCGAGCCCCCGGCAGCGGCGGCAGACGGGGGCTCCGATGGGAATATTCAGAGGGAATATTGGCTTTGGGAATAATTCCCAACGTGGTGTGAACCCTCACCACTTTCATGTACAAAAAGTGCATGACCACTGGGCTAGCAAAGCCTTTTAATATATATACTGCAAATATATATATATATATATATATAGTTACCTTTAATCTTTAACTAAGCCAACCAACAAATTCAGATAAGAAATTGGCAAATTGATAAAAAAATTAACAAGTTCATATAAGGATTTCACAACTTTTATTTTTTAAGCAAAAAATCCACATACTCTCTCAGATTATTCATTAGTTTAGATAAGGAATTTCCGAGTTCATATGAGGAATTAACAAATTGAGATAAGGATTTCGCAACTTTTGTTTCAACCAAATATTCACTTTCGCTCTCAGGCCATTCACAAGTTTAGATGAAGAATTCCTAACTTCAGATAAGAAATTGACAACTTAAGGTAACGAATTCACAACTTTTGTTTAAGTAAAAGATTCACTAGCGCTTTCAGGCCATTCATAAGTTTAGATATAGAATTACTAAGTTTAGATAAATAAATGACAAGTTGCGATAAGGAATTCACAAGCTTAGATTAGGAATTCGCAACCTTAGATAAAAATTCGTAACCTTATCTGATCTTGTGAATTCCTTATCGCAACTTGTCATTTATTTATCTAAAATTGGTAATTTTGTATTTAAACTTATGAATGGTCTGAGAGCGCAAGTGAATCTTTTACTTAAACAAAAGTTGTGAATTCGTTACCCCAAGCTGTCAATTTCTTATCTGAAGTTGGGAATTCTTCATCTAAACTTGTGAATGGCCTGAGAGCGAAAGTGAATATTTGGTTGAAACAAAAGTTGTGAAATACTTATCTCAATTTGTTAATTCCTCTTATGAACTCAGGAATTCCTTATCTAAACTAGTGAGTGGTCTGAGAGAGTAGGTGGCTTTTTTGCTTAAAAAACGAAAGTTGTGAAATTCTTAGATGAACTTGTTAATTCCTTTTATCAATTTGTCACTTCCTTATCTGAACTTGTTGGTTGGCTTAGTTAAAGATCAAAGGTTACTATATATATATATATATATATTGCAGTATATATATTAAAAGGCTTTGCTAGCCCAGTGGTCATGTACTTTTTGTGCATGAAAGTGGTGGGAGTTCAAACCCCCACCTAGGGGTGTTCAAATCCCGGGACGGGACCAGGATCACCAATTCTCGGTTCCCGTCCCGGGGGTAGCTGGGAGGGGGAAATTATTCCCGGTCCCAGGTAAGTTCCAGTATAACCGTGACCGGGAATTGCCAGGATCGAGATCGGGAATTTCCGGTTTCAATAATATTATTATATTACTTAAATTTTCTATAATCTAGTGTTTAAAGTGATTGTTTAACACCTAATAAGGTCATAAAAATCACACAAATTGATCTAGAATTGAAGAATAACATATTATTATTATTATTATTATTATTATTATCACATTCATCATTTTTGTTATCATCTTTATACATTATATAGTTAGGATTAGTATCACGATATATACGATTTAACTCTAACTAAATATATGATATACATTTTATCAAATGATAACTTAATTTATGGGGTAAAAAATATAAAAATAAAAGAATAACTTATTTTTTAAGGAAAAAAATTTAAAAAAAAAGGGGACCGTTGTGATCCCGGTCCCGGTCCCGGTATTGGCCGAGACGGGAAATTCCTGGGATAAAATGTCCGGGACCGGGACACTTTGAACACCCCCACCCCACCACTTTGGGAATTATTCCCAAAGCCAGGGAATATCGGAATATTCCCACTAGAGCCCTTGTCCGGAGCGGCGTAATTTTTTTTTATTAAAAAAATAAGTAAGGGTAAATTGATCATTTTCCTCTGAATTTGTAAATTCCAGTTCAGTCATAGCATCTCTACAAGATTTCAGAAATTCAGAGCACCTATCTATCTTTTCATGATTTCCAAATATCTTTTAAGGGATTTTCCCTTATAAAAATGTCTTGCTCTCTCATATCTTTTTTATAAGAATTTGAAATTTAAACTATCCTTATACTTTTTATAAATCAATTTTTGAGGTCTTTTCGCCTTTGCTTCACATTGGTGAAGCAAAAGCAAATGAAGATAAAAATATTGTTTTTTGAGACTATTTCGCCTTTGCTTCGCCGTTCATCGTGGCGTAGCACAGGTGAATGCAGGTTAATTTTTAAACTTGCTTATATGATCTTCATTTTGTGTTATGTCATTCTTTTCACTACTCCCAATGATTCTTATAAGCTTCTACATATTGTCCCCATTCTCCTATCAGAAGAAAGAGTTTATGCACTTCGTATTTTCTTTAATTAGATCAAAACTTCCATTTATTTAACTTAAGATTTCATAGTTGCAAGAATAGCTTTATCACATCACATTTTCTTTGTATACATTAGTTTTATGTACACACTGAGTTCAAATCCAGCAAATGTATTAAAAATATAATGAAGTGTATGAATTTATGAAGATTAACAATCGGCGATAACATTTATAGCGTTGTTCTTTTAAACATATATTATAGTACTTAAATTAACTACAAAATAAAGTAGGGTTAATGTGCAATTTTATCCCCACGGTAGCTGGATATCCGTGATAAAAATTGTTTTTCAAAAAGCTTTCGGATACTTAAGTCAGTTGAGGTGTTAGTTCCAAGACAAAATTACCCACTAATCCAATAAAATATGGATCTGGCTTGCGTCCGCTGCACCCTTCCCGTCCACTGCGTCCTTTGCTCAAAACTACACCGTTTTGGGTGAGTGAGGATGGCCTAATCTTTTTTTTTTTTTTTTTTGTAAAATGGTGTCCAATATTTTGATGGATTTTTCTGAAAGTATCTAGCATCTTAAAAAAAAAAATTTAAGTAGCATACAGTATCTTAAAATAATTTTTAGTGTTTTTAATCCCTTCAAATATTTTTTCAGTTATACCCAGTGTCTTACCAGAATGAATGTAATTGTACCCTTAATGTATTTGTTCAACTCCAAAAATTACTTTAAAATATTCAAGTAGTATACAATATCCTAAAATATTTTTTGGTGCTTTTAACCCCTTAAAATATTTTTTCAGTTGTATCCAGTGTCTTAGGAGACCGACTACAATTTACCTTCAATGTATTTTTCTTAATAGTACATAGCATCCAAAATACAGGATACTGATTTATTGATTTTTATCCAATTTTTGGTGCTTTTAACCCCTTAAAATATTTTTTCAGTTATACCCAGTGTCTTAGAATACTGACTACAATTTTACCTTCAATGTATTTTTCTCAGGGTTATCTAACCCGGACCGGAAACCGGCGACCCGGCCTCTAAACCGGTCCGGTCCGGGTCAGATTTTTTATTATTTTTTTTAAAAAAATTTTTTTAAAACATTTTTCCTTTAAAATTTTATACTATAAGTCTAAAATATTTCATTTCTCACCGGTTTGGTCCCAGTTTAACTCCGATTTGACTCCAGTCTGACCCACTGACCCTTGACCCAGTACCCCGACCGGTTCACTGACCGGTCCGGGTTTAATTACCTTGATTTTTCTTAATAGTACAAAGCACCCAAAACACAGGATACCTATTTATTGATTTCCACCCACTCTAAATATATTTTTTAGTAGCATCCAATATTTTAAAGTAATTTTTGGAGCTGAAAAAATACATTAAGAGTAAAATTATATTTATTCTGGTAAGACACTGGGTACAACTGAAAAAAAATTTGATGGGGTTAAAAGCACTAAAAATTATTTTAAGATACTGTGTGCTACTTAAAATTTTTTTTTAAGATGCTAGATATTTCCAGAAAAATCTATCAAAATACTGGACACCATTTAAAAAAAAAAAAAAGATCAGGCCATCCTCACTCACCCAAAACTACACCAAAACGTTGTAGTTTTGAGCAAAGGACGCAGCGGACGGGAAGGGTGCAGCGGACGCAAGCCAGATCCATAAAATATAGGGTAAATGTACATTCAACACTCTGATCTATTTTTGAAAGTACAATCAGCACTCTAAAGTATTGTTGGAGGTGCATCCAACACCCTAATATATTTTTGAAAGTGCAATCAGCATCCTAATATATTAAAAATGAAGCAATTACACCCCTCCACTAATAGAATACTAACTCCATTTGCTAACACACTTTTTCTTTTCCTGTTTCATCGATCTTCAACATGTTCATCCTTTCTTTTAATATTTAAGGGTGCAATTTTACCCCTAATGTATTAAAAATAGAGCAATTGCATCCTTTCACTAACAGAATATTAACTCAATGTTTGAGTTTTAAGATCGATGAAAGAAGAAATGAAAGAGTGTGTCAGCAAACGGAGTTAGTATTATGTTATTGAAAGGGTATAATTGCTCTATTTTTAATACATTAGGGTACTGATTGCACCTCCAAAAATAGTTAGCACCTTTAAATACCTTAAGATGATGATTGCACCTCCAAAAATGATTTAGAGTGCTAATTATACCCTTAATTACTTTAAGGTGTTGATTACACCTTTAAAAATATATCAAAAATACTAAATATACCTTTACCCTAAAATATATTGGTCGTTGTGTTGTATTATATCGTTTCATTCCTTAAATTGATAGCCAATGAACTGTGCACATGTTAGGATGGCATGGTGCTAAAGATTCCTTGAATTTATTATCGGCTGCGTGAAATGGATTAAGCCAAATTTAATTGGCAGGAAAAAGTCAAATTTCATGGGTTGACCTTTCAACAAAGTTACAGCTTGAAACCCGTTTTTACGAACATAAAAAGTGTGCATTAAATTATCAACCCAACTTTAACCAAATAAATCCATGGCACTTTCCTCCCTATCCCCTCCCAAAAGAAAGGCCAAGAAAAAAAACCCACCCTTTTTCAATCCCTAGTGCTTGACTTTGAACATAAACAACATACATTTGTTACTCCAATTGGCAGATATCGACTTTTAATTATTTTTATTGATATCAATTATTTATGTTTTATTTTTTACAGTGACAAAAAAGTAAAATGAAAGTTTATTCCACACAAATTGACTTTTGTGAGGGGGTTAAGATGAACTATTAAATAACTAAATAACTTCTTACAATACCTGGCAAAAAACAAGTAAATAACTTGTTATAAACTTATAATAATATATATAATCAACAATATTATGCAGAAAAGATAATGAATAAATTGCGTTTCTCTCTGCATCATGCCAAATTCGTAAACATGTCAATTTCTTCCAATTGGTCAGGCTTTTTGGGCAGCCTAACTCTTTATGGTGCGCTATATTAGATTGCTAAAATCTCGGCCTTCTTGGACTAATTTGGATTTAGGGCCCGGCCTATTAGGCTTTGGGGAAATAAACGTTATATGCTCCTTCCCATTTTTAATATAAAACCTAATTAAGAAATTAATTTTAATTTTAAATATAAGGCTTATTTTTTATATTTATCAATCTTTTCTTCATTTAACTTTATTAACGTTTCTTTAATAATAATCAAGTAAAAGAGAGATGAAGGGGATTATAGAAAATTATTAGGGTGTTTTAAAAAAATGTTATATTAGCTTTAGCTACCTTAACTAACTTCATTAATCTAAATCAAAGTAGATAAATATGTCTTATATGAAGAATGAGAGAGAGTAGGGTGTATTTTGTGTTTCATATAAATACATGAAACTTACTTGAGACTATGTGTTGGCAAAAAAAAAAAAAAAAAAACCTTACTTTAGACGTACAATAGTTAAATAATATCTTTGTAGTAAGTATATTTTTTAAACACAGTTTACCAGAACCTTTTTTTACTTGCACAAAAATATTTGACAATTCTTCTTCTTCTTTTTTTTGATAGAGGGTATCCCAAGCAATTTTGAATTTGAATTCCTTCCCGAGTTTAGAATGTAAAAAGGTTTTTGCCTCCTAACAAGTATATATGCTTCTTAGAATTTAAACTAGTGTTCTTCTTTTTGTTGAGATGAGACCACTTACCACCTCAACCAATAATTTATTAATCCATTGACAACAATTATATTGAATTAACCTTAAGCTACAAGAACGAAGCAAAACAATAACGCCAGCCCAAATCCTTGTAAAGGAAGCCTGCGGCCCCTCCACCATTGGAAAAATCACTTAAATTTTGATAAATATGCAAAGAACAAGAGATATGAGTACCCATCATTTGTGAGTTCAGCTGGTGAAGGGGTGAGACATACGACCATTTGGAGCATGTTCGATCCCTAAGGAATATCACTTAGTTGTGGTTCCAGTCGCGGTGTTTGGGGAGACATCCTAACTCCTAGATGCCTAAGTAAACATCTGAGAGTAATTGATGACTCGCCCTGCCCAATATTGGTATGATCTAGGAGGAAGGGAGATTTTGCTCTGCCATTGGATCGTGGGTGAGCCCAACCCCTTTCCAAATATTTGTGTATAAAAAAAAAAGAGACAAGAGTTGGATGAAGCATCCGATTGTCCCATCCTTTCTAGTGGCATTAGAGCGTATATACTTAAGATGACTATGCAACTATACAAACTACCCCCATGAGCTGAACAGCACCAATAGGAGTGACAACATTACATTGTAATAACCACATCACTCTCAACCAACACCGCCAAAACTTACCCAACCCCAACACCTTTAGATATGTGCAAAGCAACCAAATATCACCGCCACTAGCTCAAATAACATATCGAAAGATTTAATAGAGTAACATTGTTGGGGAGAGGTTTCGAAACTCAAGATTAACCATCTCCCTCTTCTACATCAATCAAAGCCTTCGAGCTTTGTGGCCTCTGAACATTCCTTCGTTCTTTCCCATCATGGCATGCGCATATGGATCCCCACAACAATAACTCACACGTACGCATGCCAACGTGCTACAGCAAATATGTGAAAGAAGTTATTGGATGATTGTTAATATTGGTCCTTTCTTGCGTGGAGGATTATATACGTAGGGGTTTTCAAAACCTAGGCCGGGACCTAGATCCCCTAATCAAGGTTTTCGGTCCTGGTTTTTTGTCGGGATGGTAGGTCTCAATTTGCTCTCACGATGGGATCAAGAAATCCTGGTTTTTTTAAAAAAATAAAAATAAAATATATTATTATATTAGTTAAATTTTTCATAATTTTGTGTTTAAAATGATTATTTAACGACTAAAAAAGCTATAATAATCACACAAATTGATCTAGAATTGAAGAATATCATTTTATTATCATTATCATCTTCGTTATTATCTTTATATAATATATACTTAGGATTAGTATCACGATATATAAGGTGTAACTTCAACTAAAGATGTGATACACATCTTATCAAATGATAACTTAATTTATGGGGTAAAAAATAAAAGGATAACTTAATTTATAAGGTAAAAAAAAAAGGATCGAGATAGGAAATTCTCGGGATCAAAATGTTTGGGAGCAGACCAGGACAACTGAGACCGGGATATTTTGAACACCCCTAATATTATGTGCCAAGGGAATATCTCCAACAGGCGAACCAACGACATAGGGTATGTTTGTTTTAGCGATTCGATTGCTTATAAGTTGCTTTTTAATAGTGATTTACGGTATACGAAGTAAGTATGTGAGAGGAGTTGTGTCTCGATTTACGTAAAAACAACTTATAAGTTTTTATAAGCTCAAACAAACATGCTTATAGTACTTGAGCATAAGCTTGCCAGCCGTGACATTATTGGAAGAGCAATTAATGTATGCACATAGGGATCCAGTTTCCCTCCCTTACTGCTCTCATCCTTGGCCTCTCCCTTACCTAAAACAACACCGTTTTGGGTGTAAATTGGGAGGGTGTTCCCCTTTTTTTCTTTGCAAAATAACACTTGAGTCCTTAAAGTATTTTTTTCAGTAACACCCAATATTCTAAAATGATTTTTTTTTGTGCACTATGCACCATAAAATAATTTTCAGCAGCACCCAGTATCTGGCAAGTTGTACTCTAAAATATTTGTTTAGTACCATTTCATATCCTAAACTAAATTTTAGCGCATCCAACAATAAGTATCCTAAATATAGGGTGCTCATTGCCATTAGAAAAACATTTTAGAGGTGAAAGGAAAGCTGAATCTTGTATGTAGTTTGCATCTGGCTTAATTGACGATTACAAGTTGATAAATACTGAGTGTGTTTGAAAATACATAATTCGATCAAATAATATTATATAATTAATTCGATCATATGTCTCATACAATTTGATCTCTAATTATGTCATGAATATAATTCATTTGGGTTGAAGATGACATAGCATAATTTGTCAAAGATGGCTCTTCATCTACACTATTATTATCTACATGACATATATTCCCATTTTCAGCTTGCATGAAATTAACACCACTTTGAGAATTTCCCATACTAAAATTATATACGGCTATTGTTGCACAAACTATGCGAACTTGTGTTTGATAGCTATATTTACGAATTCTTTGTCAGATTTCAAATCTATTCTTCCACACTCCAAAAGTCCTTTCTATAGTGGACCTCAAACTTAAATGATAATAATTGAAGGTCTCTTTGTGATTTCTAAATCTAGGTTGACGCCTGAATTCTAGCAGGTAATAAAGCACACATATGTAGGGACCAAGATATCCAATTGGCGTTGGTTATCCAACATTGACCAAATAATATTTTCCTAATAAATGATGAAATAATTTTAAAAGTGTGAGATTAATTGAAATGTGAAATGAAAGTAATTTAATTGAAGTAGACAAAAATATACCTATATGTGGATGATGGGAATTCATAGATGGATTTGAGATAGAAAATTGAAATACATGAGTATTATGTACATTACCTTCCCATCTAGCTAACACGAACGTAAATCATATATTCGAATCAAATATAGTCATAACATTCTATGTTGGTATATTTATCTCTGTTGGGATCACTTACCACACATTTTATGTGAGTTTAATCCATTGCTGCAATATTGGCAATTATTTAGTATTTTTAGGTGGCATCCATGGAATCCGGAATCACACGGTTTGATACTTTCCCTTGCTAGACTAAGGCAAGTCTTTAGTTCTGTGTGCAAAAACTTACTGACAATTTCCCTTAAATGTTACAAGCGAAAGGTCTGTACGGCCGTCCAAGGTTCATATCCCTCTTACAAGTTACTACTTGCAAGTGCTCACTGACTTCAAGTTTTTTTTTTTGGTTTTTGAGTGAATACTGAAATTTATTAATTTATTATGGGACTAATACAAAAATCAATTCTAGAAGAATTAACTCCATCATCCAGCATCACCTATCACCTCCCGAATGAAAGGTGGATCATAGTCTGACCTCATCAATGATTTTTTTAAAAAAGGTGCTTGGCGTCATATCCCCTCCTGAAAAGGTTCACAGCCTCAAGCGTGAAGGCTTCATTCTAGACAACCACTCCCAAGTTTTTTCAGAACTGAAGGCTTCATTCCCATGAGTGACATGACACGTTCTGGTGTTTGAAAAGTCCACATTATATATCTGGGGATCTTTCAAGATCGCTAATTGTAGTTATGAATCACGCAATGTTTAGCAACAAATTACAAAAATGTGTCCCCCACAAATTTTTAGTACTTATCTTTTACAAATCTTTTACTGTTCACCTTATAATTTTTGTACCACCCATTTTTCAATGTCTTAATACTAATAATTTATTTTCAATTTTTAGTATTAAAAATATCAAGTATGATTATTTACAAAATTAAAATTAAACATAAAAATATAAGAAAGATCAAAAGAATGAATATTGAGAAATACAAAATAGAATATGTGTATTAAAAATATAAACTTTCAAATTATAATTCCATTCAATGGCGTTGCTTGATATTTATATAAATATAAACGATATATATGGATGGATTTTTCATTTATTTATCATCACCAGCCTTGCTAACTACTGGCGCTTTATTTTGGTTTTGGTGTGAAAATTAAATAGAAAAGCACTCCCTCCGAATTTTAAGCATCCCCGCCAAGACGCTGGCAGTGACACGACTCTGAATATTCAAATCTCACCGCGCTTCCTTTGCTCCATATTCCCAAACACATCGTCACCGTCCGTTTTTATTATTACTCATCTCAATCGTCCACGTCATCGATCCGTGCATTCGCAATCTGGCCAATCACTTTCTTCCATAAGCTTCTATATAATTCCTTCCGTCCCCCACGTCTCCTCTATCGCTCACATATTTCTCGCTATCTCCTCCGATCAGTTCACTAGATCTTGTTCTTTGCTTGCTTTGCGCTGCATAACAATGGCAAAAGCGGAGAAGAAGCTGGCTGAGAAGAAGCCTGTGGAGAAGGTTCCCGCGGAGAAAACGAAGGCTGAGAAGAAGATCCCCAAGGAATCTGCTTCTTCTGACAAGAAGAAGAAGAGGAAGGCCAAGAGCGTCGAGACTTACAAGATTTACATCTTTAAGGTGTTGAAGCAGGTTCATCCTGATATTGGGATCTCGAGCAAAGCCATGGTGATCATGAACAGTTTTATTAACGATATCTTTGAGAAGCTTGCGCAGGAGGCCTCTAGATTGGCTCGTTACAACAAGAGGCCCACCATTACCTCGCGGGAGATTCAGACGGCTGTCAGGCTTGTACTGCCTGGCGAGTTGGCCAAGCATGCTGTATCTGAGGGGACCAAGGCCGTCACTAAATTTACCAGCTCTTAGACTTGCTAAAAGGGCCTGGTCTTAGCAGCCTTTGAATTAGGGACTTAGGATTGTAAAGGGTTTTGAAAACTTTTAGTCCGTGTTTTGTATTTGAAACTTATCGTTGAAGGTTCAATGGAAAATTCTGCTTTTTTTGTTTTCAGTGCTTTTGCAGAGTGTTATACTAAATTTCAAATTTGATTTGGTATCATTTGATGGTTTCTCGCTTCCCATGATTTTTTCCTCATATCTGATGCATTCTCGTTTCGATATTGACAATTTGACCCATTGTGATTTCGAGAGATAGGAGCACGTTTTCTTTATCTGGAATTACTGTACAACTAATGGTCCTAAAAGAAAGCACTAGACCATCATTTAGTGTGCTTGTGAATCCAGGCTTTCTCATCAAGAGCTTAACCCGTGTCTTCTTTGTAGTTTGAGGCAATGTCTGCGATCGTTCTGTTTTGGGTTTGAATTTGTTATGGGGTTTGAGTAATCAGATTTTGAATTTCCTTTGTTTCTTGTGGCTAAATATGTTGGATATCTATTGGTAGTTATTCAAGTTTTGTTGAGGAATGTGTGCCAATTGCCATGTTTATGAAAGATTGAATTCTTCTATTAGGTTTGTCCAGTTTTGCTGATGTAGTTGGAAGAGCAGACTGTTGATATCGTCATATCTCACTGAACTGATCTATTACAAGGTTAGACCAAATATTTTTGCAACTTTGTCATATTGTGGCTTTAGCTGTGCTACTGTCTTATTTGTTGGTTTAAAATTCTGGTCCCAGCTTGAGGGTTTTCACTAGTGGCTGCCCTGATTTAGATTGTGACTGTTTGCTACATATTTTTTTTGTCAGTGAAAGACTATGTTTTGTCTTCAGAGCGCATGCGCTATTGCAAAATATTATCGAGTTTTGATGTGTGATATAGTTTTCTTAATAAACTCTTCACGCAACCAGCCCTGTAACTGGCTCTTGTACTACATTCTTAGTTGTGAAACTGAAAGTAGAGGTTATTGTGGATTAAAGTTTGGCTTGGAACGTTTTGCCCTGGACTCTGCTCCCAGCAAATCAACAGCTTAACTGAAATTTTGACGCTACAAAAAAAATTGAACTCTTGGGTTCAGTTGCTGAAGTTTTGTAGTTGTCATCCAGAATACGCTTGAGTCTTTTCTAGGTTCAATTGATGGGAACATTAGTTTCTTTTGTATATGTATGGGCTATGGCCTGAATGATGCAATGGAATGCCTGGGAAAGGAGAGGAAAAGGGCCATGCCCATAACATTGAAGCATTCGGTACGCAATAAATACAACTTGTAATCTTGTATCATTCCATTTAGCAGGGACCATAGCGCAAATTATAAGGGAAGTTATTGATATGGCAAAACATACGAAATACAGCTAAACAACTTGGTCTAAGTTCCGTTGGCTTGGTTTTTAGCATTACACTCATTGTAGTGAATCACCATTCACTACACAAGTTATGTTTGTAACTTAATTAGTGAATGCAAAATGGGTGACAACTTTCTTGCTTTCTTGAGAAAAATGAAAAATAAAGTTGCACCATGTCTAGCCATATACATGGGTTATGCTTGTTGGAGAAATGGTAATGGTAATTCTGATTTCGTTGTGAACTACTGAACTTATTGGTGTAACAGCTTGCCACCAAAATATAATTGAGGCACAGCTGAGGTGTATTTTGTGATATCAGTTAATGTTTGTGCACCTGTATATGAGGTAGAGGAGGGCTTGTTTGCTGCACTTGGGGGCAGACATGAACCAAGTTGCTGAAAATGGCTGCTCCTCACATGGTTTTTGTGGGTGAGACAATACCCGGAAGCCAGACTGTTCACATTATATTATTTCCCTCTCCTAAGTAACTTTGTCTATCATCTGACCAGTAGGTCTCGATTCTCCCATCCCCATGCCCAATGGACGTCGTTGAATGCCAGCAAAATGGGTTTGTGTTGGTGCACTTGACCATGTGAAGGGCCAAGACATTGTCCCAGAAGATGAACACCCAACATTCTGATGCATTACTTTAGTGTATCTTCCTTTTAAATTTTTTACCCTGCATTTCTCATCACTTTCGCAGCTAAACCAACATCAAAAGCCATGTCTATTTCCCTTTTACATTCTCAAGTTTTACTTTTAACCATATATTTTTGTCTCAAGATATCAATTCCATGCTCTAACCCGCTGATGAAAAATAAAAACCATCATAAGGACAGTTACAATTTTTAAAAAAGTACTTTTGGTACCTTTGTCAACTAATAGAAGAAAAACCGACACCAGTAATTATATGGGATTAATTTAATTTATATTCAATTAATGATAAGACTATAGGTACTTAACCTTGCTTAGTATATTGTAGTCCAATCAAATTAGAACAAGTGGATTTTGAAGTATTAAAATTGATTAATAAAACAGTTTGCTGTAGGATGAATAATTTATAAAAAATTCACACGTCTTGATTTATTGGAAATAAGTACATTATATATACAAGTTTTCTTCTATATTTTTAGTGCCACGGAAGCCTATCAATAACTTAGGATCCTCTCATGCCTCCATGTCGCAACTTGAAACTGGAAAACCCTATGAATGATTGAAAGAAGACATTCACAAATATACAAAATGATTGCATCCATACGCATTCATGCAACATTGTGGGCTTTTTCTCCCGACCACGACCTCCCATTTTGATCAATTTCTGGAATGAGGAGAAATTATATATGCCTTCCATTAGTATGTACACATGCTTTCGATCGCCCAGCTAATCTTTAATTTCATTCTCCTACATTTTTTTTTAAAAAAATTGGTACCTGAGTCAGTCCCAATAGTTTATATATATCATTTTAATTGAAGAATTCTGATGAAATAAAATGAAGAAGCTAGTTGGTAAAATATGAAGTAAAGTGTAATGAAAGAGGCTACATCAAATATTAAGGATGAAGAGAGAAGATGATGGGAAATGGGAAGCGAATTGTAGTTAAAAAATGTTGGTGATGAAAATATATACTCCTCCGGTCCTTAATATAGGACATATTTGGAGAATTAATCTTGGTCTTAAATATAAAACAGAGTTTTCATATTTGTTTATCTTTTCCTAATTTATCCTTATCGATGCTCCTTTAATAATAATCAAGGAGGAGAAGGAATGAGAAAATTAAGAAAGATAACTATAGTGTTTTAGAAAATACATGTCATATTAACTAATTTCACTAATTTTTTTAACCTAATCAAATTAGGTAAACATATCTTATATTAAGGATCGGAGGAGTATATAGTTTATGAATGAATGGATGAGATGTGGGAAGGGAAGAGATGATGTTGGGGGAAAGGGCAGACAAGGGTTAAGGATGATTGAAAGGAGACAATTAGGAAGATGTCATTGAAATTAGGAAACATTATATTTGATGGATTTGTCTCCACCTTCATGGACACTTCACACTTGCCTCTAATACCCTCTTTTGCTTCTCCCATACAAATGTCCTCCTCTACTACCTAGACCACCTCGATCATTTACTTCATGAGATCAATCATTAACTGTTACTGTTCATCATGATTATATTATAGATTGGCTTCCAGTTACATGGCAGATAGATGAATATTAATTACTTAGTGTCGAAGTAATTTCGTAATACGTACTCCTACGATAGATTACATGCCAAATGACCAATAATACGGTTTATAATAATCCAGCTACCCTATAGCAATAGCATATTACATACAAGTACAACACACTGATGTCCTTTATATATATATGTAGTAACATTGTTTTTAATTTGAGGTTGGTGGTGGGGAGGGGAACAACAGATATATAGAAGCACGTGAGGGGTGCAAGAGCAACATTCCTTGCCCATTCAATTATGAATGCAAATGTTTGTTTGTGATATTCAAACATATGCATGTCTTGATTCGTTCACTTTTATTTAATCTATATGGTTGCTTGCTCCAACAGACACACATACATGACAGAAACTATCTTTGATCTTTAGTCAATGCCATACTACCTCACCCACCTAATTAAACTTGTATTATTATTAATCCAATCATATCACCCTCTCTCCATCCCTTTCTTCCTATTTAATTCCCCCCTCTATACCTAACCCCCTTCCAAAAATATCCTACATATTCATTATACTACCTACCTCTCACACCTTTATTCTTTCTTTTTATATATATATATATATATATATATATATTCTCACTTCCAATCATCTTTGTTTCATCTCATCATTAATTTTTACTTCCTCAAATTCAGTCCAAATTAATTCTGTGACTCCACTTGTCATTCTCGCTGTTATTGTTAACTATGTGTCTACGTCTCACCCCATATGCTAATTCTCTACCGTTTTAACCTTATAATCAACAACTCAATTACTATATATACTTTGCAATTATATGAATTAAGGATTATTTTAAAGACTGATGAGTATATGACATGGAGTGCACATCAGCAGAGCCACGGATATATATTTCTTGGTTCTCAAATTGGTTCCATTAAAAATTTTGAACAAGAAGATGGGGCTGCAAAAGAGTTGAGGATTTCAGCAACATATAAAATTTAACTAATATTCTACCTCAACATCTGATCATCAACCATAATCCTGCTTGATTATTTTTTTATTTGATCAAGATTTCCCTTTTCGAAACTTAGAGCATAAAAGGGATTTATTTCTTTCAGCAAGTGTGATTTTTGAGATTTAAATTTTTGTTCTCCTCCTTACACTTCAACCAATAACTTGCTGGTAATCCTGCTTGATTATTACAGTATACAACTTGGCATTTAAACATTAATGCAGGCTTATACAAATATTTCAAGCCTGCAAAATATACGATAACTTCATAATATATAGTATAGCTTGATTTTTTCCGACATATGGTATTAGCCTGATTATACAATATAGTTTGATGAAGGATGTGGGATTGTTGCATTTGTAGTTAAGGATGCTGAATGGCCTGTGATGCCCTTGATAATTTAATTATCTTAAGGAAATCAATTAGGAATCCCTATTGTGAGTGATTTTCCAAAGAAGCAAATTTGCTACAAGTTAGATTAGGCTGCCAAAACTTTATTGGCTAGGTCTTACCCCTGAAATTGGACATTGAAAGTACAACTTCAGATGCAGAATTTGCTATGAAAGGATGTTCAAGGGTGACATCTGTGTTTTTTCTATTTCCCTTTTGGTGTTTTGTTTTGTTATTTATGGCTAGTTTGCTTTTATAGCTTCCTTATTAGTTAGCTTTTATTTTTACTTATATTATAGGCATTGTACTATGATTTTCTTTATTAATGAACTTTCTTGCGGGAAGAAAAAGCTTGATTATATATTCAGGCTTTATATGTATCATCATATGCCCAATAAACTCAGTCATGCATACAATACAATATAGTGCACCCAAGTGTAGATTATGTGTAGCCCTATGAATTATGTCTAGGTAGTTTGAAAAATGTGCATTGGGTACATCAATTCGGATTTATTTTCAACAATGATACATGGAAGATCTTTTTTTATATATGTGTGTGTGTGTGTGTATTCTAACTTAATTGGTTAATTTAGGTTATGTTTTATCGTACAGTTTTATAGTTACGTGATTTCTTGTAACAATATGAAATATAGTACAAATGAAAAAGAATCCTGGTAGTGAAACATTCTTGTTTTTTGGCTAATCTGGTAGTAAAACATTCGAGTGGCCAATAAAATGATTATTTGATAATGATGATAGATGATGAAAACAGTTAATTAGTCTTATTTATTATAGGCTAACCAAAACCTAATATGATTATAGATACTAGCAAAAAAAAATTAAGTGTTCATTTGGAATAACTTATTTTTGGGCAATAAGTGCTTATAATTCGTGATTCACGGTATACGAGGTAAGTATGTGAGAGAAGTTTTTTCTCAACTTGCATAATAAGGACTTATTTCCCAGATATAAGAAGCATGTTTGTTTGAGCTTAAAAAAACTTATAAGTTGCTTTTTACGTAAATCGAGACACAACTCCTCTCACATACTTACTTCGTATACCGTAAATCACTATTAAAAAGCAACTTATAAGCAATCGAATCGCTCAAACAAACATACCCAAGTTCTTCCAAACGCACATTAAGTGGGTATGTTACTTTTATAGAGTAGCTAATGGTTAGCGGTTACGTATTCAGCTTTTTTTTTTTTTTTTGGGTCGAAGTTACGTATTCAGTTTAATTTTCCGTACATGAAGTCAAAATTCAATCATCAATAAACTACAAATATATAGTGAGTGTGTACGCCCAAGCACACAAACAAAACACGAGAGCTAGTTATTTTTTTGGCCAAACCGATTGATGAAACACAACATATATATCATTCAACTAAAAAGAATCCCAAAACCAAGCAGAATCATATGATTCATACAAAATGAATAACATGGCTCATTTCTTAGTTTCCACATAATGCATGAAAAAACTTTCCCAGCAATTTTTAAGATTTTGCAGTTTATAACTCATGGTAACTGATAGAAGTCCACGTGCGTATTAGACAGTTTCATCGTTGACCGGAAGTCCACACGGATAAAGGACGGATTGAGTTGTACAAAATGGAAAGGAATAAAATAATGAAAAGATTTAGTAGATCATAAATTTAAAGATAATTAAATATGAGTTACATATTTTTATTTAAGAAAGAAATAAATATGATTAAGTAACAATAAAATATAACAAAAATTATGAAAAAAATAATTTCTCACTAAAATGAAGCAGAAAAAGAGAAAGGTCAGGGCAAATTATAGTTGGGCCGTGATATAAAAATTTAGTGGAATTAGGTTTTGGAGGCTCACTGAGATTAGGATATGCCGTCAGGGCTAGATCTGTCTCTAGGCTTGGAAAGCGCTTTGTAGGTTATGAACCATTTTCTTACCAATTGGACAAAACTTGGTCGGTTAGAGTATTAATTTTTTTTTGGATATGTACTGATATCTTCATTATTTACAAATGACTGTTTGTTTTGAGGAACATATGACGTACACAAAATTAAAAAAAGAAAGAAATGGAATGAGATATAATGTTTGTTTGGGATAGTTTATTTTTAGGCAATAAGTGCTTATAATTCCTGATTCACGGTATACGAGGTAAGTATGTGAAATTAGTTTTGTCTCGACTTATGTAATAAATGCTTATTTCTTAAAATTAAGTCATTTCAAACACTCACATAGTTGTTGTTGTTGGGGAATGAAGCAGTGGGAAGGGGTGAAAATTCAAAAGGAGTAACTTGGAGAAAGCAAAGGAGAGTGAGAGTAAGACAAGGCCCTGATTTCCCCCCCTCTTCTTTCCATCCTTAACTCAACCTCCGCTATGTTTCAACTCTTATTTGTTTGTTTGGAATAACGATTAGAGCTTTCAAAAACAGCTTTTTAATCGTGTTTTATGATATAAAAGATAAGTATATGAGAGAAGTTTTATCTTAATTTAGTAAATATACACTTTTGGAGGTCTCAAACAAGCACCAATTACTTATTTTCCCTTTTCATATTTTCCAACAACAATAAATAAATAATATTCTCTCAAGTTTTAAAATTGAGAACATGTCCATTCCAAAATATAAGCTTCATTTCATTTTTTTCTTAACATCTGTTACTTTTTTTTTTTTTTTCATTTTTACCCTTCTTAACTGTGTGAGTATATATATGTACATTGCATATTTTTTTGACTATAGAGACTATTTTTAGGGGTGTTCATGAATTTTCCGTCCCGATCCCGAGTAAATCGGGACGGGAAAATCCCGTCCCAAAAATTTCGGGATCGGGATCGGGATTGAGAATGGGACTTCCCGATCCCGAAAATATATATATACACATGTATATTTTTTAAAAAATATTTAAGGAAATAAGATCAAATGTAAAATAAAATGTGAAAATCCCTAACACCCTTAAGGTAATATCTATTCTTTTAGTTTATTTAGTTAATTTTATTTATTATTTATTAAATAATTCTAATTTTTTGTTCTCGTCTTTATTCTTGTTGCAGCTGAATCGACAACTTTAAGCATGTATTAAACTAATTATATATTTATATTAGACTTATTTAGTACTATATGATATTAAACAAATTATATATTTATATCAGACCAAAAGAAACAAAAAAAAAATTTAATATAGAATTTTTTTTTTTAAAAAGCAAATCCGGGATCTGGAAATCCCAAATCCCGATCCCAAAATTTCCTGATTTTCGGGATCGGGATCGAGAATGAAAATTATTCCCGAACCCTTCTCGGGATTTTCCCGATCCCGAACACCCCTAACTATTTTTTTCAAAATACCTTAATTATTTTTTTTAATTTCGTCACCCCCTCTCATAATTGAGGCAATACCGTAGGGGTAAATTGGAAAAATAATAAATAATTAAAAATTAGGTCTTATATTTTAAACCAAAATCAAATTCTTAATTAGATCCTATATATCAAGGATAGAAGAAGTACTTTGATATTGACGCAATTTAGTAATAGTAATAATAATAATAATAATAATAATAATAATAATTAATAATTAATAATTAATGACATTTTCGTATTAAACAACCAATTTTCATTGTAATTATTCTGTCACATAGTGGGAGACTTGATATTAAAAGAGACCAGACCTCAATCAAATAAATAACATTATAACAACACCCATTACAAATAGCTAGAAGAACCTACGTTATTTCTTGGCCGAATATATACAATAGCCTATTCATTAAGATGAATATGGCTGGGGTTGGCCAAAAAAAAGAAAAGGCTGCGTGAGAGGGGTGGGGTATGGCAAATCAAAAGGATATATGCTGCTCCTGCATAATGGGGTGAAGCAAGAGTTTGAAGTAACTCTAGGTATGTTTGTTTTAGCGATTCGATTGCTTATAAGTTGCTTTTTAATAGTGATTTACGGTATACGAAGTAAGTATGTGAGATGAGTTGTGTCTCGATTTACGTAAAAAGCAACTTATAAGCAAATTTAAGCTCAAACAAACATGCTTAGAACTATTGATTGAAAAAAAGAATGTCTACGTATTGTTTTCTTTTTGCCAGAGAACGTCTGCATATTGAAATTTAACATAGTGGCATAAAATATCAGTGTTCCCGGTTCGACAAATCAGCCGGTAGATCGATCCGAGTTCCTATTTAATTTTTTTTTATAATTTCATATTATTAAATCTAAAATCTTTAATTTTTTTTAATTTAGTTTTGATTTAATCTCAATCTGACCAATAACCTAATACCCTAATCGGTTTAATAACCAGTCTGATTCATGAACCTTGTAAAATATATAAAAACCATTATTTTTTGAAGTGTTCAATTTATGGTAGAGCTATGAGTATGAAACAATTTGTGCTGGCAGCTTTAACCTCAAGAAATGAGCGGTGTAGTGAATGGCTCCAAGTATTTTGGTGACATATGGCGAGAAAATAATATTAAAGCTAAAAGCAGGGAAATCATGTTTAATGGTGATCCTATTACGTGTTAGGAACTCATACGCCCCTCTCTCCGCCTCTTCTCTCTCCCCCCCTCATTCTGCAAAATATGATGAAATTCTAAATCTCTATCTTCTCTCTCCTTTCTTCCCCTTCCTCATTTGTCCAATATAAATTCTCACATCGTTCGCGTCTCTGATCTCTCTTTTTCTCACTTGCTGCGTTTGCCACAATTTTAACATTTCCCCATTCTATACAAGAACATAGGGTTTATCTCATTTTGGCTGTATAAGGTGCGTCTTCTTCTTCAGCACTCCCTTTTGCCCTAGTTTCGCCACTTAATTTAGACATTGTCTCTTTATCTTGTTCATGATCCCAATTCTATTTTAATTCAGTGCCTTATCTTGATATCGTTCTTTATCCGTCTCAATTTTGGTTTTGTTTGTTGATTTTTGACTCGTGCAATTTATCAGGTGCGGGTATGTGTGCCACTTTGAATTTTAATTTAATTGAGCCAACCCGTTTGTTTTCCCCCCACTTTCCCATGAGTTTGACACTCAGATTGTGGTTCCCCTTTTTCTTTTTCTTCTTTCTTTTCCTTTTCGGTTTCCGAGAGATTGAAATGGTGGTTTAGCTACCCTCTTCTTTGTGTGTGCTTTTTTTAGATTTTAGGCTTCTGAAATGGTGGTTTATCGTGTATTTGTCACGGTGGATTGATAGAGGGATATAAATTGGGTTTTGAGGGTAGTGGTGAGGGTACATATTTGGGTGACGATGACAGATTTTCAACCGCTACAACAGAAGCCTGAATCCACCGATGCCCATGCTGAGTTTGAACTTGGGCTGGAGGACTTTATGCGGGGCCACTTGGATGATTGCATGTCCTTTGCTTCATGTAGTTCTGCCCGAACTCAGGATGGGGAGGATGATGAGGGTGATCAGCTAGTTAGGAGGAGGAGAAGATCTGATCTTGAGGGCGATGATTTAGCAGAGTCATCGGCTGCACGCCGGCGCCACTCACAGATTTTGAGCAGATGGGCTGCCCACCAGGCCCAAGAAATGATAACTACAATTGAGAGGAGGAATCGGGAGTCTGAGTTGATGGCACTTGCAGGACTACACACAGTCTCAATGTTGGACTCCTCCTTTTTGAGGGGATCACAGACTCCAACTTCTGGCCAGGAGGGGGCTGTAGAGAGGCCCAGCACTCAGGCTTCTGCAATTCTTCAGATGTGGCGTGAATTGGAGGATGACCACTTGCTTAATAGGGCACGTGAAAGAATGAGGGAAAGGTTGCGTCAACAAAGAATTGTTGACTCTAATGCCAATGGATCAAGTACCATGTCAGATAGTCGGGGAAGTGAGACTCAGGGGAGTTTGGTGGATGCTAGCGAAAGTGAAAATGATTATGGGACTTGGTCACATGATCAGATTCCATTACCGCATGAAAACGGTGACCATAATGGGTCTAGCCGGGAGCAATCTCCTGACCTTGGTGAAGTTGAGAGGGAGAGAGTTAGACAGATTGTGCGGGGATGGATGGAAAGTGGCATCAGTGATCGTTCATCTAATGCAAGTCAGAGAAACAATAATCGCAGAGCAGAGTGGCTTGGTGAAACAGAGCGTGAAAGGGTAAGAATTGTCAGGGAGTGGGTGCAAATGACAAGTCAGCAGCGAGGTTCTCGTGGGAGCCGGAGGGATAGCCAAGTCACTGAAAGTGGTTCTCATGTTGAGAGAGTCCACGATGGACTGTTAACTGATCATGATGAGAGCCAGCCAGAGCATGTACGCAGAGATTTGTTGAGGTTGCGTGGAAGACAAGCTCTGGTTGATTTGCTTGTGAGGGTTGAAAGGGAAAGACAAAGAGAGCTGCAGGGTTTGTTGGAGCACCGTGCTGTTTCTGATTTTGCTCATCGTAACCGCATTCAGGTCAGTTGGATTTTTTCTTAGAATTGAAATTAACTTCCTTGTAATGTCTGTACATGGTTGGAACCATGACATTGAAGAACTAAAAAATATAGTATGAGTGTCTTCCAATAGGCATTTCTTTTCAGATGGCCATTAATGAAAGTTTTTTGGAATATGCTGTGATTTTCTTAATAGTTGATGCTGAATATTCTGCTGATGTTTGCTACCAGTACTGTTATATCTGGTTTGAATATTTTCCTTGCTCACCCCCTTGATATGGTTAGAAATTGTTAGTTCTAGTATTTACACAGGATGCTGAAAACATATGATAGAATATCGGCCATTGCTCCTTCCCTCGGTATAAATTGACCTTATGTAAATATGAAAGGGCCAAATGGCCATGTAACTATATTGGGTTGGAAATCACTATGCATGGCTCTTTAGGGATGTTGAGATGTAAAATATTATGTGATCTTTACGGATCAATTGCCTACAGTGGCTGATTCTTAATTGTTTTCAGCTTTGTATACTTGACCGAGATTCTAGCATTATATGTGTCTCTATAAAATATTTGTGCATATATTCTGATGTTTGCACCTACTCAAATTATCGTTGCTGATAATTTCTTTTTAAATTTATTAATTGTTTTGATTCTTATAATATAAAATAGAATTTAGTATAGATCTACTTTCATCATCACGTGAAACATAATTACTATTTTGGTTTTCATTCTGAATTTTTGTTAATTTTTTCTGTAAAAACATATCAGCTCATGTGAGTGCAATGAAATGATAGGCTTATCTTTTTTTATTTTATTTATTTTTAAATTATACTTCCTCTAGTCCTTAATATAAGTTCTACTTCAATGACGAAATTGAACTACAAACTAGTTCTTATATTAAAGGGCCTGGGGGGACTATAATCTCAAACTTCCACTTTCGCTTGTTGTAACTTGACTATTGATGCATGAATATATTTCCAGTCATTACTCAGAGGTAGATTCCTCCGAAATGAAAGAACAATAGAAGATGAGAGGCCTCCTTCTGTGGCTGCAAATGAATTAGTTCAGTTAAGACAACGTCACACAGTCTCTGGTTTAAGGTGTGCATTCAAGACTTGAAGGCATTCTTTCCCTTTTAAAATTAGGATATAATTTCTTCTCCCTTTTCTTTTTATAACTTGGCATCATTTGGTTTAGTAGGTTTTTATTTGCTCCTTCTCATTTGCCAATTTAGGTTGCATCGTTTGGTGTCTAAGAAATACTGTTTTTTCTTCAGAAAGTTGAAATTTGCGAGAGGTTCTATCGTTTGAGTTTGTAACTTCACTTCGTTTGATTCTTATCAAGTATCAGCTGAATAACATCTTTTTAGATGCCTTTTCATCCACAAATTGGAGAGTAATTATGACAGCATTTCCTTATGATTTCTATTTACCCTGAATCATTAATCCTTTACTTATATGCTTACTTTGGTTCACGCCCATGTTTCCTCAAAAAGCAGTGAGATCTGCATATTTATGTTTTGCAATTCAACAAGACTTGAGATATACACCTATTGTGCTCACTTGGTGTGTTTCTTTTTCTTTTTCTTTTTTGTCATTTTAAAGTTCAATTCAATTTGGTGTCATTCTGAATATATCAATAAGTTTTGTTTTCAACGATCTTTGGCATCTATCTATGGTAAATTTGCTCCCAAAAAATAAAAAGGAATAATCTTGAAGATTATTTTTTAGGCACATGTTGCATGTGTTATGATTCTTAGTTGATGCTCTTTCTTTGACAATTCAGAGAAGGGTTTCGCTCAAGATTGGAAAATATTGTTCGTGGTCAAGCTAGCAGCAATTCTGATGCCACATCTAATAGTAATATCAGTGAAACTAGAAGTGATGCGAACCAAGAAAACAATTCAATAGATGCCCAGCATGAAAATTATCAACAAAGGCAGATTAGGAGCCTTGAAACTGATGTGCAGCAGTTGGCTGATCAAACAGGAACTTTTGAAAGTAGCACTAGTGAGAGTATAAGTTGGCAAGAAGCTAGTAATCAAGGAGGGAACTGGCAGGAACAAGTTACTGAAGATGGTCATGGAAATTGGCAACGAAGAGCTTATGGTCCATTGAATCAGTTAAGAGATGGAAGTGCTGTTAATAATTGGCGGCAGGATTCTCCAACAAATGTAGAAGGGGAAGATACACATCCACGAGAAGCTCAGGGAATTTGGCATGAGCCTAATTCAAGGGAAGCTGCTGGTAATTGGTCAGAAGAACCTTCTGGTCCTCCAAGGAATCGACGTGGTGTTCCTTTTAGGAGATTCAATAGATTTCATCCTCCTGACGATGACAATGTATATAGCATGGAGCTTAGAGAACTTTTGAGCAGGTAATTCTTTTGTTTCACGGAATGCTTTTTATATAAACAGTCATTTGAACCTCAGTTCGATATTTGGATCTACTGGCTTCTGTTTTTTGCACGCAGCAGGGTTATACTTGATGCATTTTTATTTTTTTCAGGAGAAGTGTTTCCAATCTTCTTCGCAGTGGTTTCCGTGAAAGTCTCGACCAATTAATCCAGTCATATGTGGACAGGCAAAATCGTGCTCCTATTGACTGGGATTTGCACAGAAACTTGCCATCGCCAACTCCAGCCTCACCTGATAGGGATCCTGAACAACAGGCGGATGAACATAATGGGGTTCAACATGATGCCATTAATAGGCCTTCTCTAGTGTTGCCATCTCCTCCAGTTCCTCCACCTCAACCACTCTGGCACCGGGACTTGCATCAGACGGGATGGTCTCGCCATAGCATGCATCGATCTGAAATTGTGAGTCTACTTACATTGGCCATGTTTTCTCCTTTCTTTCTTCTACTTAGCTTTTAAAAGATCACTGAATGTTTACTGAAATTTGTTCTCCTGAATGTCTGTGAAAAATGAAAGTACGTTGCTTTTCTTTTTATTTGAAATCATTGGTAGTTGCTAGTGAGGTTTTTTTTTTGGGAACAGGGAAGCAGTTAGAAGTTGGTTAAGATGTTAACCTAGGCTCTTAATCCTATTCCCTGTGTAGATTAAAATATGATAAATTTTGTCTGTACCTATAAATGCCATCATACTACATATGCCTTGAAATTCTGTGCGTATATTGATACTGAATGGTTTTTGGGTAGGAATGGGAGATAATCAATGATTTGAGATCAGACATGGCAAGACTTCAGCAAGGCATGAATCACATGCAGAGGATGTTGGAGGCTTGCATGGATATGCAACTGGAGTTACAGCGCTCTGTCAGACAGGAAGTGTCTGCAGCACTGAATCGTTCAGCGGGTGAAAGTGGTATAATTCGTTCCATAAATTTTTTGGGGCTCAAGTTGATTTTTTTTCCAATTTGGTTGTGGGTCTCGTGTTTTGGATGAAAGAACCTATTTTCATGATAGATGATGAAGTTGCATTGGTTACATTTCCTTTTAATAGCTATTTATTTGTGTTTATTCTTTTCTTGGGTTGTTGATGTGATATTAATTCTACCTTTGCAGGAATGGGGGTCGAGACATCTGAGGATGGCTCTAAATGGGGTCATGTGAAAAAAGGAACTTGTTGTGTTTGTTGTGATAGCCATATTGATTCGCTCTTGTACAGGTATTATGCATTCGTACTTTAAGTACGTACTAACTAAAGCGCTCTGTTTTTTTTCTTTTATTTTGGGGGTGTTCACATGCAATTTGTAATTCTACTGATGACCGTGAGATACAATGGTCTAACATCCTTACATTTAAACTGGAAATTTATTGCAGATGTGGTCACATGTGCACTTGTTCAAAATGTGCCAATGAATTAGTTCGTGGAGGAGGAAAGTGCCCTTTATGCCGAGCACCTATTGTGGAGGTGATCCGAGCATATTCCATTATGTAAAGAGGAAGTTGAAAGGGCAGGGGAAATTGACAAGGTGGTAGGATCTGAGGGAGTAAATCTTGATTCTTAAACCCTCAGGTTCTTATCTGTAGAGTGTTCAGTAGTTGTCTGTTTTTCTTATTATACCTTGCCCACCACTGTGAATTGTATAATTGGATTAACAATGGCGTTGCTGATTCATCATTCTTGCGCAAATAATAAGTTGCCCCCCTCATTCTTTACTATATTTTTTGCCATCCGGACAACTTTAATGTTTTCTACTGTTAGACCTGCCCGACCTAAATATAGAATTTATTTAAAGATTTTGGCTTCCTTCCAAAACAAGATCATATTCTTTTTATTTTTTATTTTGAATTTCTCTTCATCATAATACTCCCATTTGTTAGAGTATTTTGGCTTCTCTGCATTAAATTTTAATATTATTAGGCAATAGGTATTTTTGAGAAAGTCTAACAAATTTTGTACATATGAATTACAAATTAATAACTAGTTTATTTACAAGACTTGAAGGGGTGAACAGCATTTCATGGAAAACTAAGGGAAAGTTGGAAAATCATTTTATTTAATGGTTGAGAGTCTATAAATGCTGGCAAAAAAAGAAGATATGTATAAAGCATTAGCCCTAAAAACGAACAAAGTGAATGTGAAATACTCTGGCTTGTTTTCTCTTGCTCCTTTTCTTCTGCTCTCTAATTTTTATATCAGATTAAATATTTTTAGAATAATATAATATTATAAAAAATAAACTTATGCCGTTGAACAGTTTGAGAATACAATTGACAGAAAAAAAAAGGAGAGGTTAAAACTTGTGCCATAAACCCAAGGAAAATCTAAGGAAAAAAGGGAAAAATTATTTTATAAACATACACTAAAACTTTTGGTTTAAAACATAACACCGGTTAACGTGGTAAAGAGCCTCACTACTCTTTACAAATTTAAATATAAAAAAATATATTTATTGAGAGAAATGAGAACTCTTCATCCTGCCTCTAAACCTCTGGGAAAGACTTGATCTGATTTTAAAGAAAACCAAAATATGGATCCTGCAGATTGGAGAGCGTAAAGCGGCGGGCGCATAGGAAAGTGAGTGCCAAGAGATCAACTGGGCTTATTTCTTCCCTCGTTTATGCGACAAGAGGAAAGCCCAAGCGCGGGCACTAGGTATTTATAACTCTGTACAAGCTCTAACATCGAAGCCATCGTTCCCACATTCACTCCCTTCCATCAACATAATCATCCACAACCACCTAATTCTGCCATTTGCAAATTCCACTTCTCTGGATTCAGGTCTTTCTTTATTTCTCGTAATATTTTTATTTTAATCAAACATTTTTACTTGTTCTTGTTATTATTATTCGATCGTTTTAAGCACCAATCTGAGTTTTCCTTGTATCTTACTGAAAATTTGGATTTGAATTAAGATTCACTTGGAATTGATTCGTCTCTGAGCAAGCAGTCAGAAGCCGGCGTCGTTGCATGCTGTGGGTCATCATTGATATCTTTGAAGGATATAAAGATGGGTCAAACAATGAGTATTGACCCAGCTCCCGCTGCTGCTGTCAAAGATGAAACCACCAAATCAAATTCCACTTCCTTGGAAACTGCCATTGCCGGTTCTTTCATTTTCCTTTCTAACTTTGTATCATAAGTACAATTCTCGATTGCCAAATTCAGGGTATTCACTTGCTTGTCAAAATTTATTGGCTTTGCGTGTTTGTCAAGATGCCCAGTTACTATTCTCGATTGCCAAATTTAGGGCATTCACTTGCTCGTCGAAATTTATGCTGTTGAATACATGTATGGCATTTGTACCAAATAAGATATGGCATTTCAAATTGCGTTTTAAGTACCAAATTTCCTCTAGCATTGCAGTGCTCAT
The DNA here is from genome assembly GCA_963210345.1 of Inga oerstediana. NCBI lineage: Eukaryota > Viridiplantae > Streptophyta > Magnoliopsida > Fabales > Fabaceae > Inga > Inga oerstediana. The sequence continues at coordinate 92,657,114 of OY723399.1, read as the reverse complement.
ATCGGTTCAGATACCTTTTCTGTCTGTAAGCCAGCCTGCTGCCGGGCTTAAGCTCTCACATAGACATGAATATAAGACATGCTATGATAAGGATAGCACGTCATAATGAGATATTTAGTCTTCATAAGAACTTTGAAATATTGCGTTGTATTTATTTTAATAATATAAAAAACATATCTGAGAGTGTGATGGATAATTCCTCTGATTCAATAGTATTTGCAGAAGCAAATGGCTCCACAGAGTATACTTTAATGGAGAAATACAAGAAAATAGACAACAGGAACAGACTCAGATCTCCCAGGGTGCATTCGAGAGACCCTCACTCTCCTCACATACACTCCATATTTTCCATGCCCCTTCCTATCGGACTCTATTCCTTATATGCCTCTGTATCCTATAACTGTCATAATGTAATTCCCACTATTACCCTTTATTCACATGCTCTGCACCCCTTTCTAATTATTGGGCCTACGCCTAAACTAAGTAAACAAAGGCCCATGTTCATCAGAGTGTTGTTTCTGTGTTATCAATGCTTTATAGCTATCAAGTAATACCACGTTAGTGTTCAATTCTTAGCTTCTGTCCCCATGGAACAATGAGCCATTTTGATTACTGTTGCCTTGACTGGCTGTTGGCTCGATTGGCTAATTGGTATTGCTGCATTCACTGTCATGGTGTCAACTGGTTATCAAATGCTGCCAAAAAGCTGAATAGTTGAAGTTCATGTTCAATTAAAAATCAATAGTTATTAACACAGACAAAAATTTCCTTTGGGGATACCTTAACTTAGTGTTTATTGTAATAAATAGTTTTGCGTGCCAGTCAAATACAGTTTCTCCCTTGTTCTTTAATCTCTTTGTACCAAAACAAATTAGCATGCTGTGACCTGGTATCTTTTGTTTCATCTTGGTACTACTATTTGTAGATGGATGGAACTGTGATGGGTGACTACCTGTTTTCATTATTTACAGATGCTGTTGCTTATGGAAATGAAGGGACAGAGGTTAGTTCATTTCAAACATTGAATTAACGTGCTTCCAACATGCAATTTGAGTTAATGAAATTGAAATTTGCAAATTTCAGTCTCTTGAGGTAAAAGCGAAGAAAGCTTTAGAATGCCCTTGCATTGCTGACTTGCGAAATGGTCCATGTGGAAAACAGTTTTCAGAGGCGTTCCTGTGTTTTCTCAAGAGCACTGCTGAAGAAAAGGTAACTGGAAATGGGTGATTAGCATCAGTACTTATCCTATTTACTCAGTGGATTTAATTTGAGAAATAGCTGTTCTTATGAAAATGTTATTCATGAAATGAGAGCCAGGGAGCACTCGGATGGTCTCTGTCTTTCAATTTAATTTTAGGTGAGAGTTACAGTTGCTCGGAGTTTTGACTACCTTGCAATAGAGCCTAATGAGAGATGGATAATAATGTAGGAGGCATTTGGTATCTTGCTATAGTTTCATTTTGATCTGACATCTTGGATTGAAGTTGACGTTTGTGATTTCTGTATTTGTTAAATTGATATTCAAGATTATGGATGTTAACAAAGATGTCATAGTTTCATAGGATCACACCATTTAAGGGCTTATGCAAGTATTTCATACCACTCGAAAGGTCATAAAAATAAAGGTCTCGTACCCTCATATCACATCTTTAATGGCTCAGTTAACTTTTATAAAATACCAACTGCATTCTTTTTGTGACAGTTCCTATTGTCATGATAGACATGGACTTTTTATACGCCATAATATCTCATATATTGGTATCCCACATCGACCATAGCATGTCAGGTAGCAATTTATAAAATGCTTCCTAGGTATGACTCTCCAGAACTCGTATTGTTGCACCTTTCCCATTTCAGTAATTCCTCAGTCTTCCAGTTATACTTGTGATTTTCATGGTATACTATTTTTGGGCTATAATTATATTATATTGATCGACACAGATCATACTATTTCGGCAGTTTGGAGTTCTATGGTGGTATGCTTTAAACTACATGTGCCAACCAATAAAGTAGCATTAAAATTCTCTTCGTTCTTCCTTCATATTTTCTTCCTTATAACTTAGTGTTGATATAATAGATATATGATATTAGCTAGTAAGAGGGTATTATAGTAAATAACTATGGTAAAAGTGCAATTCTCATTGGGAATTAGTTAGAAGAGAGAGAATAGCAATAGTGACGTGGCTAGTCACAGGGAATATACAAGATGTACCTATCCCTTTTCATTTCGTTTTGTGAATGAATTGTCAATTTTCTCTCTTATTAGTAACATAAAGGTATCAGAGCCTCCTGTCTGGCCGTGGCACCACCGCCGGACACCAGATCTCAGGAGAGAATCGGTGACCTGGAAAATCGATTTGAGATGCTTCAAACCACCGTTTGTACTCGTCTTGACCAGAGTTCGCAGGATATCCTGGAGTTGAAGCAAATAGCTACCCGACTTGAAGAATATATGAAATCAATGGATGCTCGTTTTGCTTCTCTGTGCATTAACCCAGGTAAACAACCAGTCATGGGTTCTTCGGTCTAAGATGGAAGCTCTAGTTCCACGATTGCTCCTCGCATTCCACCCTTCGGATCTTTCCATGAACTACAACACCAGCCCACTCCTTACTTCATTCCTACCAAGCAGAGTCGAGTCGAGTTTCCTCGCTTTGATGGTTTATATTTCTGTGGATGGGCCTATCGGTGCCGACAATTTTTTGAGGTTGATGGTTATGAGCTTAAGAGCTCATGTTATTCATTGATGTATAAATGCTTAGGATTACAATGCTTATATAGGAAAAACAGAGGGACAGAAATCAATGGTAGGTGAGTGTAGGTGAGTGTAGACAGAGGTGTAGAGAGTGTCAACAATGGCATACAATTAGGTGCTGATATTTCTGACTTCTTACACTCCCCCTCAAGCTGGAGAGTATATGTCAATCATACCCAGCTTGCACAGAAACTTTTCAAACGTAGTTCTGCTTAGTGGTTTTGTCAGCACGTCTGCAATTTGGTCTTCAGATCTGATGTAAGACAAATTCATAATGCCTGCTTCAATTTTCTCTTTAACAGAGTGTCTGTCTATCTCAACATGTTTTGTTCTATCATGATAGACTGGATTCTTGACCATTTCAATGTTGGCTTTGTTGTCACACCAAATTTGCATTGGCCCCTCATATGGAATTCCCAACTCCTTCAGTAATCTAATGATCCAAAGTCCTTCACGTACTCCATGATTAACAGCTCTTAGTTCGGCTTCTGCACTACTTGGTGATACCACAGTTTGTTTCTTGCTTCTCCATGTAACAAGATTTCCCCACACGTATGTGCAATATCCTGAGACTGATCTTCTAGTTTCTCTATCCCTTGCATGATTTGCATCAGTGTATATTACGATATTTCTGGTAGTGCATTTCTTAAAGAAGATTCCTTTTCCAGGATTAAGCTTTAAATAGCTTAGGATTCTGTATACAGCTGCCATGTGTTCTTCTTGTGGTTGGTGCATGAATTGACTTGCTATTCCAACTGCATAGCTAATGTCTGGACGTGTATGGGTCAAGTATATGAGTTTGCCAACGAGTCTTCTGTACTGTTCTGCGTTGACTGGGACACCTTTTGGTTTAATTTCTAGGTGACAACCTTCGTCCATCGGTGTTCCTTCGGGTTGTGCCCCTAACATTCCAGTTTCATGCAATAGATCTAGGGTATACTTCCGCTGGGATACATTGATACCCTTTTTAGTTCTTGCTACTTCCATGCCTAGGAAATACCTCATTTGTCCAAGGTCTTTCACCTGGAACTCAGTTGACAAATCCTGTTTTAAATGAGCAATAGATACTTCATCGTTTCCCGTAATGACCATGTCATCAACATAGACGATCAAGATGGTGACTCTGCTATTGACACGTTTGACGAACAATGTGTCATCTGCTTGTCCCTGAGTATACCCCAATCTTTTCATTGTTTTGGTAAATCTACCAAACCATGCCCGAGGAGATTGCTTAAGTCCGTACAATGACTTGTTGAGTTTACATACAGAGTTGTTAGGAGCTAAAATTCCGTCTGGAATCTCCATGTAAACTTCTTCCAAGTTTCCATTTAGAAAGGCATTCTTTACATCTAGTTGATGCAGTGACCAATCCAAGTTGGCTGCGATTGATAGGAGTATTTGAACAGTATTAAGCTTAGCAACTGGAGCAAAGGTCTCTTGGTAATCAATTCCATATGTCTGAGTGTATCCTTTTGCCACCAGTCTTGCCTTGTATTTGTTGATACTACCATCAGGATTGAATTTTGGGTTGAAGATCCACCTGCATCCTACTGGTCTCTTTCCCTTGGGAAGAGTTGTAATCTCCCATGTTTTATTTTCCTTAAGTGCCCTTAACTCTTCTTCTGTAGCTCGTTTCCAATTTGGATCAGCTATAGCTTGTTGAAATGTTTTTGGAATTTTAATCTGCGCACTGTTTACAACAAAGCTTTGCATTTTCATAGACAGGTTACCATATGAGACAAAACGTTGAATTGGATGCTGAGTACAAGATCTTACCCCTTTTCTCAATGCAATAGGCCAACCAAATTCTTCTGGATTTAATCCCGAATTAGAGTCATGGTCATTCCTTTGAATGGGAGAGATAGTTCTACCATTGTTTGGTTCATCTTAATTTTGTAGTCTGGACTCTTCATTTTGTTGCAGTTCAGTATCTATCCCTGAATTGATTTCAACATTTGTTTCCAGTTCATTAGGCATGAGTTCAGGTTGAGGTGGAAGATGTTCTGATTCCTGATCAAGTTGGGTAGGAGTAAGTTGGCTTGTGGAAGGGACAGATTCAATGATGGGCACAAGATGAGGTTGAGGTGGTGATGATTCAGGTTTATTCAGGATTAGCCATTCAATTTCAGTGTACTCCCCCTGAATGGGTAATTTAGGGTAATATGCTTCATCTTCCGAGAAGACTGTATCTTTGGAGATAATAAGTTTCTTGGAAGCTGGACAGTAGCATTTATACCCTTTTTGAGTAGGAGAGTAACCAAGAAAGAGACATTTGTCAGCACGAGTACCAAGTTTGTTTCCATCATTGTTATGGACATAGACAACACAACCAAATACTTTAGGAGGTAATGAAGTGAGGATTGAGCAACTGGGAAAATTTTCTAACAATTTTTGGATAGGTGTGTCATATTTGAGGACTTTGGAAGGCAAACGATTAATGAGATAAGCCGCAGTGAGTACGGCATCACCCCAAAAAATGTTGGGAACATTTCGTTCCATTAGTAAGGTTCGGGTTACTTCCAACAAGTGACGGTTCTTTCGCTCAGCTACTCCATTTTGTTGAGGAGTGTAAGGGCAGGAGGTTTGGTGATGAATTCCTTGTTGTTCAAGAAATTGGTTAAAACTGTTACTCATATATTCCTTGGCATTGTCACTTCGTAGTACCTTAATAGACATATTAAATTGGGTGCGCACAAAGGTATAGAAGTTTTGAAAGATTTTGGCTACTTCAGATTTGTCTTTCATTAAATAAACCCATGTGGTTCTAGTGTGATCATCTATGAAAGTAACAAACCATCTAGCATTAGTGAGAGTTTTTATTCGTGAAGGACCCCAAATGTCACTATGGATTAGTGTGAATGGCGAGGAAGGTTTGTAGGGTTGTTTGGGATAAGAGGATCTGGTTTGTTTTGCAATTTGACAAGTTTCACAATGAAAAGGAACAGAATTTTTATTGAATAAATCTGGAAACAAATGCTTCATATAATCAACACTAGGCTGACCTGAACGACAATGCCATAAGTTTACATCATGATTTTGTGAATTAGAGCTAACCAGTGCTCTTCTTGCCTTCCTTGCATCTTCTGATTTCAAGTTTGACTCTTCAAGGTAGAACAATCCATCCCATTCTCTAGAAATTCCAATCCTCCTCCTCGATTTTAAATCCTGAAAAATACAAACATCATTGTCAAACATGACTCGGCACAGTCGACCCTTAGTTAACTTACTCACAGATATCAGATTGACAGTGAGTGTGGGCACAAACAAGACATTATGAAGTTTCAGGGAATTAGAGAGAATAACTGTGCCAATTCCTTCAACTGAAGTGTATATCCCATTAGCAACTTTGACTCTAAGATTCTCATGAATCAGTTTAAGAGTTGAAAACAATGTGCGATTACCAGTCATGTGATCAGTTGCTCCTGAATCAATAATCCAAGTATTTTCACTAGCTCGTACAGTATTTAGAGCTATAATAGAGGTACCTGTTTGTGCAAGGTTGATGCCGGGCGTAGAATTAGACTTATTTTGTCTGTCTATCATCCTGCGGAATATTTGCAGTTCCTCTTTAGTCAGAGAATGATTATCCTCAGCTTCTGACTCAGTAGTAGAGATATGGCTTTGTCTGTTACTTCCTGGTTTTCCATGAAGCTTCCAGCATTCTTCTTTTGTGTGGCCCTTCTTCCTGCAGTAACTACACCATTTGTTTCTTCGTTCGTCTTGTGGTCGTTTTGCTGCCGCGATTGTCCTTTCAATTGAGCTCGGACTATCTTGGTTTGCTGCCAGGGCTGACCTTTCAATTGGGCCTAAGTTACCTTGATTCAAGAGCTTTCTGCTTTCTTCGAACTGCACATGGTTGACAACATCAAAGAGATGTGGTAAAGGCTTTAGGCCCATTATTCTGCCACGTATCTCCTCAAATGAGTCATTAAGTCCAAGGAGAAAATCATAGACTCGTCCTTCTTCAACTATTTTCTTATATAACTGAGCATCTTCCACATTTTTCCATGGATGTACTTCAAACAAGTCCTGTTGTTGCCAGAGTTTGATCAACGCATTATAGTAATCAGTGACAGATAGAGTACCTTGTCTTAAATCGCGAAGTTGACGCTTCAAATGGATCAAGGCTGCAGTATTATCAAGAGAGGAATAGGTTCTTCTGACTGCATCCCAAATTTCTTTTGCAGTAGTTGCAAGAAGATATCCTTCACTGATGTTATCAGTCATAGAGTTGCACAACCAACTCATAACTTGATTGTTCTCAGCAAACCAAGTATCAAAATGAGTGTCATCAGGGGCAGGTTGGGATGCTTCTCCATTTATATACTTCTCTTTTCTCTTGCCACGAAGGTATCTTAACACGGTTTGAGACCACTGGAGGTAATTCCGTCCATTAAACCTATGGTTAATAGCCATAATTTGACTATCGGAAAGTTCTGGGGTCGTCACCGTTTTGCTTGTAGTGGAGGAATGAGAAGGAGAAGATGTATCTTGAGTTTCAGAAGTAGTACCGGACATTAGAGCCAATGGATTGACTCCGGAACTTGTGGGAAAAGAGCCAAAACGGGGATGAAAAGGGGAAGAATCCATTCTGGCTCAAAAAATGGTCGCCGGAGATTTTTCAGACGGCGGCGCGTGTGACTCACGCGCGGCTGTGACTGTCGGCACGTGTATCTCACGCGCAGGGGATTGTGACGGCGCGTGTGATTCACGCGCTGGTCAGAACTTCGCCAAACTTCTGGGGATGGCCGATCGGCGCCCTCTGATTCATCCTGGGTGGGCGGTGATGGTTCACTCGCCGGTGTTGTGAAGATCTCGCCGGTCGTGAACCTCCTCTGTTTTCCGTTTCCGGCCGTTTCCCTCTCTCGCTCTCACGGTTTCTGGTCGCCAGTCATCTTGGGACGTGGCTCTGATACCATATGAGCTTAAGAGCTCATGTTATTCATTGATGTATAAATGCTTAGGATTACAATGCTTATATAGGAAAAACAGAGGGACAGAAATCAATGGTAGGTGAGTGTAGGTGAGTGTAGACAGAGGTGTAGAGAGTGTCAACAATGGCATACAATTAGGTGCTGATATTTCTGACTTCTTACAATGGTACTCCACCTGAACATCGGATCCGTCTTCTGAGTATCCACCTTGAAGGCCACACACTCCGGTACCATCAAACTTTCATGCGACAACGATTTTTCTCGGATGTCCGTTGGGATGACTACTTCAAACAAATGGAGGAAATATTCACTGATGTCCACGAAGAGAATCCTCTGATTTCTCTCAAGTTGTCTCAAGGAGATGAACTCGTCGCTAATTATGAGAAGCAATTCGACGAGCTGCTTTCTGAAGTCGATATTCTTGATGATGTTGCAGTGAGTTTATTCATCGGAGGTTTACGGCCGGACATTCAGCAATGTGTCCTTAATTACTCTCCGACGACATTAGCAAACGCAATGAACACTGCTCGGTTGCAAGAAGCCACTATCCGCACGCTACATGAAAATGCTCCTGGGCCAACTTGGAAATCATCGGCTCCGTCAATAGGGTCTGTGAGTCGCTCTACCGAGTTCAAGCCCAAAGTCTGTATAGTATTGGGTTCTAAATCAAGCCCATTCTCTCCTAGCCTCTCTACCGATCCAGCTAGAGTACCGGGACAGGGGTTTTGATCAAGTGTTCCAACTTCTCCTTCTGGAAGTTCTTCGACTTCCTTACCACAGTTGTCATCTAGCTTTGTTTCTAAGCCCACGCGTCAGCTGACAAAGGAGATGGATGACCTGCGTCGCAAGGGCCTTTGTTACTGGTGTCCTGAGAAGTATACCTCTAGTCATCGTTGTTAGGATTCTCACATCTTCACTTTGATTGTTGATGAAGACGATGATCATTTTGAAGACGCAGTTGGCGACGCTCAGGGAGAGGCCGATAGCATCATTAACGCCATTGAAGGGCATGCGCGTACGTCGACTCTGAAGCTGGTTGGCAGGGTCAAGAATCACCCAGTAATCATTCTCATTGATACTGGAAGTACCCGCAATGTCATCGACGCTGCGGTGGCCAAATGACTTCGATTGAAGGTTCATGACCGTGATCCAATTCGGCTTGCGGTGGCTGATTCGCGTCAGGTGAGTATTACCAAAATTTGTCCTGAGTTGAGCTGGGAAATGGGCGGTTCAGTTTTCACATCCAATTTTCTGGTTATGCGAATTGGAGGTTATGACGCTATATTAGGCATCGAATGGCTTAAGACTTTAGGTCGGTTCACCATGGATATGGTGTTACAGCTTTTTGAATTCAGAACTAATGGTCAGTTGGTGACATTGCAGGGTCTAAACTCGAGCAAACCTGTTACAACAGAAGAAGTATTTACCATCCGAGACTTTGTGGTAGCCACTGAGTTATATCTCATTCACTCACCTTCCTTGTTACAAGTTGATCTTCTTTCAGATTCCACTCTTCCTACGGATCACCACTTGGAATTACAGCGCCTTCTAGATCAATTTGTGGATGTCTTTGTTGAACCTACTGAGTTGCCTCCCTCACGCACCTTTGACCATTCTATTCCTCTTAAAGATGAGAAACCGATCGGTTGTTGCCCCTATCGGTATGGCCCTGTTCAGAAGACTGAAATTGAAAATCAAATACAACATATGCTTCAGAATGGCAGTATCCGTGAGAGTTCTAGTGATTTTGCAGCCCCTGTGGTGTTGGTGCAAAAGAAAGAGGGTACATGGCGCTTCTATGTGGATTAACGGAAGTTAAATGAAGCTACCATAAAGAATAAGTTTCCTATTCCTGTTATTGAGGAACTTTTAGATGAATTGCAAGGTGCTACTTTTTTCTCCAAACTTGACTTAAGGGTTGGATACCACCAAATTCATATGAAGGAGCATGATATTCCTAAAATTGCTTTTTGTACTCATGAGGGATTATATGAATTTCTAGTCATGCCGTTTGGCTTAACTAATGCCACAGCTACTTTCCAAGGGCTTATGAACTCTGTTTTTAGACCTTATTTGTGCAAGTTTATCTTGGTTTTTTTCGATGACATATTGGTCTATAGCCCAGATTGGCCATCTCATCTACACCATATGGACACTACCCTTTCTGTCTTGCACCATCATCAATTATTTGCTAAAGCCTTCAAATGTATTTTTGCTGCTACCACAATTGATTATTTGGGCCACCTTATTTCTGCACAGGGTGTTCAGGCTGATCCATGCAAGTTAAGTGCTATTTCTTCTTGGCCGGTACCATCTACTTTCAAAGAGTTACGTGGTTTCCTTGGCCTTACAGGGTATTACCACCGGTTTATTAAACATTATGGCTCACTCAGTCGACCCTTGACCGATTTATTAAAGAAAAGTGACAAGTTTACTTGGACTTTTGCCGCTACAGCAACTTTTGATCGACTTAAATCAGTTATGATGTCGCCTCTAGTCCTTGCCTTACCTAATTTTACCGATACTTCTGTGATCGAAACTGATGCATCTGGTTCTGGCCTAGGTGCGGTCTTATCTCAGCAGGGTCATCCTCTTGCTTATGCTGGCAAATCTCTTCCTCCTAGTAAGCGAGTTTTATCTACTTATGAACATGAAGTCCTTGCTATTCTCTTCGCTGTTAAGCAGTGGCAATCTTATTTATACGGCCGTAAATTTATTATTAGGACTGATCATCTGCCTTTGAAACATCTCTTGGAGCAGCGTGATCTCAACCAAGATCAATTTAAATGGTTACATAAATTATGGGGCCTCCATTATGAGATTGTGTATCGGAAGGGGAGTGATAAAATTGTTGCTGATGCGCTTTCTAGACGTCCAGATGGCACTTGTTTTGCTGTATATGCTCCTGTCTCTCCCCTTTATGAGAGGGTCCGGGATTCATGGTTAACTGACGACACATTGCAGACCTTAATCAAGGAATTAAAGCTTGATTCTACTTCTCATCTGAAGTTTACTTGGCACCATCAATTACTTAAACGTAATGGCAAGCTTGTGGTGGCTGCTGATCGTGGATTCCGTACTGATTTAATTACCTTTTTCCATTCATATGGCATTGGGGGACACTTAGGTATTCATCCTACCTTTAAACGCCTTGCTTCTTTTTTCTATTGGAAAGGCATGGAAAAGGATGTTTGTAATTTTGTGCGTGCCTGCATTGTATGTCAACGTTTTAAACCTGAATTAGTTGCTCAACCAGGGCTTATTCAACCTCTTTCTATTCCTGAAAATGTGTGGACAGAATTATCTATGAACTTTATTAGTGGTCTTCCAAAATCTTACTCTAAAACAACTATTCTAGTTGTGGTTGATCGTTTGTCCAAAGCTGCTCATTTTATGGCCCTTAAACACCCTTTCACAGCGGTGAATGTGGCTCATGTTTTCATGGATAATGTGATTAAATTACATGGGTTTCCTAACTCCATTGTTACAGATCGTGATCCTATTTTCTGTGGTAAATTTTGGAAGGAATTATTTCGCTTATATGGTGTTAAGCTTCATTACTCTTCAGCATATCATCCTCAAACGGATGGCCAAACTGAAGTACTTAACCGCTGTTTGGAGTGTTACCTCCGTTGTATGAGTGGCGATTTTCCAAAACAGTGGCTTAAATGGCTGTCTTTGGCAGAATTATGGTATAATACCACTTACCATTCAGCCATTGGTATGACTCCCTTTGAGGCTGTGTATGGTGTTGCTCCTCCGGTCCACCTGCCCTATATTTCTTGGGATTCTTCAAATGACTTAATTGATCGCACTTGTTTATCCTGTGAGCTGGTTCTGTAGTCTTTAAAGGAGCATTTGCTGAGGGCTCAGCATAGAATAGTCCAACAAGCCAACAAGCATCAATCTGAACGACATTTTGCTGTTGGTGATATGGTGTATCTTAAACTTCATCCTTTTCTTAGAAACTTGTTGAATAATTCTTCTTTCCATAAGCTTGCTGCTCGTTATGTTGGGCCATTTAAAGTTCTGAAGAAAGTGGGTGCTGTTGCTTATGAACTTGATTTACCACCTGAAACTAGAGTCCATCCAGTTTTTCATGTTTCCCTCTTGAAACTGCATGTGGGACCTTCTACTGTCATCACTCCTACACTGCCACCAGTGGATGTTCAGGGGCAGTTCACACTTGAACCTGAAGCTATTTTAGGTTGCAAAATTGTGCAGCGCCATCACTTACCTGTTACTCAGGTTTTGATTCACTGAAATTCACTCAACCTGAAGATGCTACTTGGGAAGATCTCTCGGTTATTCAGCAACAATTTCCTTCATTCCCTACCGCTGCTGCACTGCCTACTAAGGAAATCCTTGTGGACAAGGATTCTTTTTAAAGGGGGGGAGTAATTGATATAATAGATATCTGATATTAGCTAGTAAGAGGGTATTATAGTAAATAACTATGGTAAAAGTGCAATTTTCATTGAGAATTAGTTAGAAGAGAGAGAATAGCAATAGTGAGGGGGCTAGTGACAGGGAATATACAAGATGTACCTATCCCTTTTCATTTCGTTTTGTGAATGAATTGTCAGTTTTCTCTCTTATTAGTAACACCACTTCTACCATAGCATGTCAGGTAGCAATTTATAAAATGCTTCCTTGGTATGACTCTCCAGAACTCGTATTGGTGCACCTTTCCCATTTCAGTAATTCCTCAGTCTTCCAGTTATACTTGTGATTTTCATGGTGTACTATTTTTGGGCTATAATTGTATCATATTGATCGACACAAATCATACTATTTCGGCAGTTTGGAGTTCTATGGTGGTATGCTTTATACATGTGCCAACCAATAAAGTAGCATTAAAATTCTCTTCGTTCTTCCTTCATATTTTCTTCCATATAACTTAGTGTTGAATTACGCTGTTTTCTATCATGTTTTAGGGCTCGGACTGTGTACATCCATTTGTTGCTCTTCAGAACTGCATCAAAGCCAATCCAAATGCTTTCCCCGAAGACGTTCTAAACGAAGGTGAAGGGGAAGGTGAAGTTGAAGAGATGGAGCCAGCCCAAGAATACAAGATAATCCCTCCCACGTGGTCTAGAGAATCTCGAAACCAAAAATCCAAGCTTTGAGAGAATAGTTCAGTTTTCTCCAATCGTTTACAATTCAAACGGCTATGAACCGAGCTCATGCTGAATTTGTATGAATTTTTCTTGGTTAATAAATAGGATGGCTAAACTGATAAAAGGGTTATTTTAACAAAATTTAGAGAGGGTGTGCAATTTAGACGAAACGTGACAGAGTAAGGGTTTGAACTGAAAGGGAAAAGGATTGTGGTATAGACAAAAGCGAAGGAAGTGTGTGGAATTGATTTCCCATAATGTTTGTAGGTGATGGTGTGTTGGGAAGCGATGTTCATAATAATGTATGTATGTACAGTGGACGATGGATTATTTGATACCACAGCCACATGTGATACGACTGCGTAGTATAGGTTAGTGGAGATAGCACCTCCAGTGAAGGACTTGTTTCCTTTTTTAAAAGGTTCAAATGTAATCCCCAAAAATAATCCTCAACTAGAGGCCCAAGCCTTTAGGTTGGAGAGTTATGCTTAAACATTTAAGTGAAGCATAGGTATTATAGTAATCTAGTCAACTTATTATACATAAACAGATCTCGGCCAGATGAAAAGAATGGAAACAAACGTTCTAAGCTATTGTAACACAATGTTTAGGTTCTTCCATAACTAATGACATATGTAATTACTGCGTGGATGTTATAACTTGGGAATTCTAGACTTGTGAATCGGCAATTCAGCCGCGAGAGAAAGTTGAAGTTGCGATAGCAGGTCCTACGTTGAAGCAACTGAGTACTGTGCGTGTCCAGAAAGGAGTTATTGCGGCCCCTTTCGAGGTAACACAAATAAACAGTATGGGTGTGGTTCCCAAAAAAAATGAAAGGAATATTATTTAAAATAATTGGGTGGCATTGAAGAGGAAAAGCTTAAAAGGGCTCAATCTCCTTATGGGAAGAGAGGAAGAGGAAGATAATGCAACAAGAGAAAACTTAAATTAAAGGACAAGAAATAAGCAATTACTACATCTGGAGGTCAAAATGCGTAAATATTGGAGTTGTGAAAACACAAAATCGTTTGATACCAACAGAATAAATTAAAGGGAAAATGATATTAAGGTCCCAATTAAAAAAAATAATATCATAAAAGACTCAAAGCTTGTTAGTGACAAGTGACAAGCTTGTAAAACTCATTTGGATATGAATTTGTTTATCCAGAAATATTATCCTTGTCCTAGAGTTCCAGATTCTGACTCTAGAGTTTCCTATCTTATTTTATCTCCCTGATCCTTGATCCTATCACTTTGAAATTTAGTCCTTTAATAAATTTAAGTTCAAGTTTGCTAGGTTTCCCTTCATTACACAAATAACATTCCATTATCAAAGTTCAAGCTAGTTTGTTTTCAAAATCCTAACTCTTACGACCTGATGAACTTTGTGTTTTCAGGACATCGTACAGCAAATATTGAGATTATCAATGCCCAGCTTCACTTAGAAGGAAGAGGCTCTTGTTCAAAAAAGAAGCACATATAACCTCTTTTTTTTTCCTCCTCCAACTCCATTCTCTAATTAATTTACTAATGGATTAATTATCGTTCCTCCTTTTGTTTTGTTTTTGTTCAATTGATGAATAGGTTATTGGAGGTTTTACCTGCTGCAAAAGATGTGTTTCCTGTCCTGAAGGATTCAAATGATTTCCAAAAATAACTCACAGCAAAAGGCCCAAGCCATGAAGGTTTTTTTTTTTTTTTTCAAGCTACAAAGGCAAGCATGGCTTGAGATAAATCATTAGGATGTAAGCCTAGCCATCAATGTTGCTTGTCTTTCAAAAACATACTTAAACAATCATATAGGATGTCCGGTGTAAACACCATTTCAGACACATCCTTATAGCCTTCATGAGTCAGATAGTCGGCACATTAAACAGCAGCCATGAAGATTTTTTAGTTTGTAAGTTAAGTGACATATAAATGTTTCTTTTTTTAGGGGAAAAGTAATAGATATATGTTTTCCTTTCAAATTGATTAGGACGGGATCTCCACCATATGAAAAGAATGGATCCCATATCCTGTCCTTCGTACGTGAACTTTAATTTTGTATCCTCTCTTGTCTGCCCCACCTACCTACAAGACGATCTCATAGCTTTGAACACCAAACATACTCATATTAACTGTATGTCACACTTTATTGGCGCCAAAAAAAAGAAAAAAAAAAGAAGGTAAGTCACCCATCGTGTTAAAGTTATTGCTTTCTCATTTGGGGACATCTTAACAGCAAGGTACACATTTTTCACGATGGCAAATCTTCATACTACAATTCATGTGTACTAAGGATTACAATTTGTGGATTTTTAGACCTTTGAATTAGCAATTCAACTACGAGAGAAAGGAGAGATTGTGATGGAAGTTGCTACATCGAAACAGTTCAGTTATGTGCATATTCAAAAAGATTCTCTTGTAGGAGAATATAAATATATATATTTATATATATAAATCACTTGTTATATGAATGTACCACTCTGGTACGGTTGTTATTATAAGTTACTCGGAGAAATTTTTTGTTCTAGATATGAGTCACTGGTATGGTTACTAAAAATTATTTTTCAATTTTATTGTTATTTAATTCTCGTTGAAAAAAGAGCAAGGATAGATGTAAGAATATTTGTAAATGCAGATAAAGAAAAAAACTTTAACAAAGGTAGATTTGAAAATTTTATCAATTTAATGCATTACTTAGTATGTGAGAACGAGTTGCAGGTGACTAAGGGCTTGTTTGATTCTGTTCTCTGTTTTTTGTTCTCACAAACAATTTTATAAAACAGTTTTTAGAAACAAGTGTTAAAAATAAAAAAACGAAAAAATCTATTTGGATATATTGTTTTGAAAAATCTGTTTTTGAAGTGACGTCGCGGTATGGTTACCGGTAGTGATGTAACGGTGATCATCATTGATAATGTAATGTTGATAGTGAATAAGTGCCGGTCTCAAAAAATAAAAAATAGGAAAACAAAAACAAGAAAACAATTAAAAATTGTTTTTGTTTTTTAGTTTTTAAAATTTTTTTTTATTTTTTTGTTTTCAAAAACAATTTTTTGAAAACAGTTTACCAAACAGGTTTTATTATTTTTAAAAATAAAAAAAAACAGTTTTTAAAAATAAAATCAAACAGCTCCTTGATAGTCACACCGATTATAATTTTTTACTCCTAATTTATTGTTTTATAGATGATTATTTTCATAGACTTTTCATTAAATTATATATACTCACACTAGAGAAGCATGCGATGTTGAGTTGTAATTACAAGAATAAGAATTATGTTGACGTGGTCATACACCTCTTTCCTTTCCATCCTCTTCTCCTGTCTTTCCTTTTTAATTATTAGATCAACATTTAAATGGTTAAGATTTAGTTTTATGTAAAATATTATTTTTATTTTCTTTATTATAGTATTGAGCAATTCATATCAAAATTATTTTATTAATTATTTTTAATTTTATAATTTTATAAAAGATTAAATCTAAACTATTTAAATGTTGATATAATGATTAAAAAAGAGAAAAAGGAGGGAAGAGGATGGGGGAGGGAATAAGAGGGGTTTCAAGCCGACGTTCTCTTGTCACCAAACATACAAAGAAATTGGAAAGAAGGAGAAGCCAATCTAACATAATTAGACAAAAGAGGCAGTTAATTAATAGAGGCTAACCATTTACAAAGTGATCTCATACCAATGCATATTATAATGTGTTCGTTACCTGTACGATCTGATCATGTACTGTGTTTCTTAGTTACAACTACAATGCGGCCTCCAAATGTTAATTTTCAATTCAAAAGCTCTTTCTTTCCCTTTTCTTTTTTGCTTTAATTCATCTAGTGAATAATTTTATGTGCGTGAATTTATGAATAAAGAGTATAATGTGCATTCATTAATCATTAGTAGTTCACCTAATGAATAATTTTAAATTATACCTATAGCCCATGTGTATACATACTTGTTGGCAAAAAAAAAAAAAGTACACATAATTTTCCGAAGTCTTGAACGTGAGAATTAATATGTATGCACTCCTGAAATGAATGCGATGTGGTTTGTGCTATATCCAGCAAATGTAATTCTTAATATCAATAGTAAAGGTTGCTGTTATGTGATTTAGAGGTTACGAATTCAAATCTTAAAAATAATCTCTTTACCTTATAAGAATAAGGCTAAGTATATCTATTCCTTTATAAACTCCACATGGTGTGAGCCTTCTGCACTTGGCTGCTATATATATATATATATGACATGATATTTAGAGATCACGTCCCTATTGCTGGTCTTGTGGCTATCACTAGAAAAGATTGAAACGTTGAATGTCTCTTCTTATGTTCAATTAATAAAGGGTTTTTTTCCCCAGTAATAAAGGGTTAAATGTACTTACCTATATGCTGGTAAAAAATGTACTCTTCTATATATTCAGTTCTGAATTAATGGATTTTTTTGGGGGCCTAAAGTACCTAATTAATGGATTGAGGGCATGCCTCCTCATTATATATGTTCAATGAACAAAGGCACAAGAAGAAATTAAATGAAAAATAACACCTAGCGTGACACTAATTAAGAGTTGTACATATTTACAAGTTTAATTTAAAAATATTTTTAGTCATAAAATCGTACTGAAAATTCTCTATTATCACAAATTTGGTGTTGTTGTGAAAAAACTAAATTTAGCCGATAAATGTTGGTTCAGTTGATAAAGAGTCCCACGAGACCATGAGTGTAAATTTCATTGATATGAGAACTTTGTTGGTGGCAGAGCTGTACATATTTCTGTACGTGCATTTTGAGTTTGGAGACATGTCATATCCCTAGTGAGCCTGATCCCGGGACCCAAATCACCCAAGCCATTTTTTTAAATAAGAAAACTAAAATTTGTAGGATGTAGTCTTAATTAATTTAGTGTGTGTATATATATGTATATATTTCTTCCAATCTTATTTATAAGCAACTTTCTCTTTCATAGAGTTAGTCCCTTTTATAAGCAATTTTCACTTTTTGTCTGAAAATATAAGCTTCTCTTTCATATTTTACCATTATTAAATATTCATTCTCGCTCATATCTTATATTCATTATCTCTCATACTTTTTATCTATTCTCTCTCCTACACTCTTTTCATAAATAGGGGCATATATGGAAAAAAACATGGCATTTTTGACATACTTATTACTTTTAACTATCAGTTCGCTTTATACAATCAAAAGGAAAGTTGTTTATAAATAGGATCGGAGGGAGTATTTTATTTTGATAACATATCGATGAAATTTCGCCAGTAATAAATGATAGAGCCTAAATTCAACTGTTTGGGTTTTGAAACACGAGTAAATCAGGGATACGAATCAATTTTACAAACATTTCACCCCATTAATTTCGTCAACATCTTTGAAACACCGCAAATTAAAAAGTTGGACTTTCGTAGTATTGAGTTGGATCCTCTGGAGAGGAGAGAAACAGAAAGAGAGGAAAGATTCATTGAGTCCCATCTCCATTGTTAAAGAGATATCCAAATACATTGGAGCACACATGGAAAGATTTTATCAATACACAGTTCTCCCCTCATGAATGGGTTGCCTTCAAAACGTCACCAATGGCAGCCCTTCTTGTGCTTAAATATCAAACCCTACCAAGCGGTGTTCTTCACCACCTCCACAAGGAACAACTGTGGCCCCTCCATCTTCTTCTTGCTCAAACACTGACACTATAGCCAGTGGCAGCGTGTCAGTCTCCCAATACGAATTTAACCAGTTTCACAGCATCGATCGCATCCTCTTCACGCGTCTCTTGGTGTCTCTTGGCCGCGAAGCCAACGAGGCGATGCTATCTCATTTGGCTGGAGAAGATGAGCAGAGATTTTAGGCTTGTATCAAAGCTTCTCAATGCTTCTGATTCTTTACTCCATGAACTTGTCAATGAGGTGGTTTTGGCCTTGGTTTGCATAGAGACTGACCAATTCCCTCATGACTCCAACGTCCTCAAGGACTTGCGTTTGACCCAAAGCGTCGCACACACAAGCGTCACCATCCGTTACCTGCTCCAGAACAGAGTGGCCATAATCCAAGCCATCACCAAAATAATCAACGACGTCTGCATCAAGGCCTTCACGGACATAGTGCAGAGAGTGGAAGGTGAGAAGGCTGTGATAAAGCGTAGCTTGATGAATCCGATGGTGCAACCTGTTTATTATGATTCTACTGATCATGTTGTGCCCCAACACAACAACACTATTGCTAATTGGTGTCGTTATGAGCCTCAGAGTAATCATCATCAGGTGATGGCCAGCGACGTGTTAAAGGGGTTGGAGCTGAGTACCGTTGGTGCGAGAAGGAATGTGCCTGCTGATGAAAGGACCATTTTTCTGACTTTCTCCAAAGGCTACCCTATTTCTGAGGCCGAGGTCCGAGATTACTTCTCAAGGTTCTTTTTTGGGGTTCCATACCTTATTCCTAGTAATGGGAGTTATATTTATATATCACGATCGACCATTCTCTTGGCGGATGATCATACATGTTTTTTATTAGGAATCAAAATAGTTATACTATTGCTTACTTAAATCTGATCCTCTCTGATTCTCCAATTAATTATGACAAGAGTAATAGATATATGCTTTAGTTTAATTTAGTCTAGGGCAAAAGTCATGATGAAATCTCTGTATGTTGAGCATAGCATAGGGGATGAGTATAATTGTGTGTGATTTGAGCAGAAGATATGGAGATATGATAGAAGAAGTGTATATGCAAGAAGCGGAGATGTTGGAGCAAGCTCTATATGCTCGAATGGTGGTGCGTGGGAATGCCATACATTTGATGGAGACAGTGCTGGAAGGGAAATGGGAAGCATGTGTGGGCCAGAAACTATGTTCGCAAGATCACCGAATCTCCTCCAACTTCCCCTTCTAATTATTACTCTGTCTTTCCTTCATAATTCATTGCTTCCCTGGAATGTCTATGTTCTATATATTTGTGTAACTGTATGGTCATCTTCCCCCCCTCGTTATTGTATGCCAAACACTGATGAAGGATATAAAGTTATGCTCAAGAGGAGGCCTACATACATCTAGCTATATATTTCTGTTTGTTGTTAATCCATGCACCCTTTGTACTATTTCGCTTGTTTCATTAGTTGGTGTGCTTGCTTGGCTCCTCTTCTTTCTGTGCCCAAAGGTTGCTAGTTTCTAACTATTTTCTCCCAGAACTCCCAAAGCTTAGGCACAAAATTAAACGACAGGATTAGGGCTTGCTTATCAAAATAAAATCCCACCAAGAGGTCACGCCCCAACAAATTCATGACAAGACTCTTCTGGGCTTGCTTATATTATTGTCTTCAAATATTAAGAATATTTGTGACTATACTACATTAATTTTAGTAACTTCTTAATTCTCACTAATAGTTGAGCATCGATATACACTTTATTTTGTTTTTATTTTTTTGGCATAAAGCATTGGTGTAACTTAAGTGCATGAAAATTTAGCAGAATTTCGATTTAAAAGTCCAATCTAAATTCGGAAGTCAAATGTCTTTGTAACCTAATATACATACAAATATATAATTTACTCAATTGTTCACGAATTTGCTCAATTTTTTTTACGGGGCCTGAGAAGTTAACGCCTACCGCTTTTGGCCGTGTATATATATATATATATATATGAGAAAAATAAAATGGAAGAAAAACTATCAATATTAACCAACAGTAGTTATGTAGGTAAGTGAATATGATTCAATTTTCCTTAAAATTAAGGTAGAAGAGATTATAAATTGGAAAATAAAGTTCCAGAGAAAAGTAGCTTACTTGACTTGACTTGAAGAAAAGAAAAATTAAACCTCAATACATGTGTATAAAATAAAGAAAATCTCATATACGAATAAGCTTGATCCGTGATGATGTACATACATGGGAACAAAAACAAGTTTGAAAAGTAATTAATTAGAAGATATTGAAATTGAGGGGTTAGTCTCTATCCGTATGTCCCTTGTCAAAGGAGAAGTCAGAGAGGGCAATGGTGATCTCATGTTGAGGCGGGGGATCATCAGAAGCATCGGCGATGGGCTCCAAAGCAGAGTGATCGTGGTGGCTGGGGGAGGGAGAAGCCTCCAAGCCCCAGTGGTCGTGGTCGTGGTCGTGGTTGCTTGAAGGAGAAGAATCGAGAGTGCTTCTGAAAGGGTGGTTGTGAAGAAGATGAAGAGGAGACATGGCGTGGGTGGGAGTGGCAGGCCTGCTTGAGAATGGAGTCACTGAGTCAGAGTGCTTGCCTTCTTTCAAGTTCTTCTTTGCTGTGTGGTGCCACTTCTTCAGTGCTGTTGCTACCCTCTCGTCGAATATGGTTGCCTTCATGCTTGATCCCATCTGCCATCCAACACAACTCATATATATATATCACTCAACTACTGCTTTTTAGTTATTCAACAAACTAGCTGCTACTTTGCTTCTTACCTGCGTGACTAGAGCATAAAGAGGCAAGGTCACATAGCTGCACAGAAATTGAATCACTGCCCTGCACATTTTCCAACTTGTACATTAATTACTACTCTAGCTAACCTATGTATATAATTTCCGAAACATACATGAGCTCATGAATCATGAACTTACCCCATTGTAAGTCTAATCACAATATCGGCTGTTGTTCGGTGGAAGCAAGAGTGAATTGAGAATTCATACTGAAACACACAAAAACAAATGGCATAGACAAGATTAGACAAGTATTGAAGCTGGCTATCTAAACATAGCAAATTGTTTATTGAAGCTGGCTATCTAAACATAGCAAATTGTTTATAAGTTATAACCCGCTCATACAAGTATGCTCCAATTTTTTTTTTTTTAAATAAACTTTCAAACACTAAATTATCCACCAGCAACGTCTCTAGAAAAGGACAGGAATCTGGACTAAACAAAATATATAACCCTGCAAGTGCAAGTGCAAGTGTGGCTTTTTTGAACTTTTAATTTCATGATCATGTTGGCACTCATTATTTATTCTTAAAAAATAAATCTGATAAAAGCCTTTTACAGTCATGTCCATTAATAAACAAACTTATGAGTATTCAACTTGAAGCACAAAATCAAGTGAAGTTCACCAAATTGAGATAAGAAACTTACTGTACTCCAAGCGAAAAATGCAAGATCAAATGCATTCTGCAACAAAAAGAGGCCAGCAATTCCATCAAAATTAACTATTATCATGAGCATGCAGTAGCATTAAAAGTGAAAGGAAGTATATGAAATAGAAAAAGAACCTGAAAGAGAACAAGATGAATCAAAAAGAGGAGAAAACGAGGGCGATTGAACCAGAAGAGGTGATCCCCCGGTTCAACCACTGGCGCACCCTTCACCACTTCCCCTCTTTAATTTCTTGAATACCCAATGCCATCTTTGTTATAATCGCTTGAAGCTTGGCACCAACCAATAAGATTATCTACACATCCAAATTATATATTATCAGCTATATATACATAGCCTATCATCCAAACATATATATATATAGCAAGACAAATTGAAAACAACTAGTGTTTCCAAGAGTTCTCTTGCTACTTACAATGAGTGGGATGAATGGAAGCCACAAATAAGGACGCCATCCTGTACACACACAATCACACAAGTTACAATTAAGGGATTCAACTAGAATGTAAACATAATAGTATAGTAAATGAAATGTCACTCTTATGTTCTCATTGTAAACCCGTGTAATGTATATATTATCATGTGTCATAAGCAAATTACTTCAAAAACTTTTGAATTAGGCTTACCATAGGTGTTTGTCAGCAGGAAGAGGACCGCGGTAAGCCATATGATGGGGCTGCAAGTGCCAATAAGTTGAAGATTAGATTGCCACGTAAGTTTACTCAAACAAGTTAAGCATTCCATGATCCATAATGTCCCTTACCTGATTCCCACCACAACTTTAAAGTCCTCCTCAAGTGATCTATTGATGTACTTCTGGAAATCAAATCTTGCTTCGCTTCCGGGGGCCAAATGAGCCTACAATTACAGAATTAACAATTAGTCTCAAGTTTGGGGTTGTCTCCTGAACTAAATTAGAAGCTTTTTCATTCAGACACACTTGTGAGAGCAGAGAATCTCACAATGATAAATCCATGTCTCAGTGCCACGTAGTCAGCCTTTGTAACTGATCCAAAGAACTGTCTAAAGAAGGTAACCTGGTTTTTTAAAAAGGATAAGAATGCCTTTAGAATGCCGGACTTGACGAATACAATTATATTATTATGGTGTTTTAAATTCACACACACACACACACAATTAGTCATCAATTTTAGAGAAGTTAATGTAGAGATCTGACTGGGTAAGGTAGCATTATCACTGATGTATGCAATTTTATTTTGAACTTACAAGCCATAGTGAAATGGGAGAACGAGTCCAAATATTCATATGCCTTCTTCCAAATGTTGTCTCCCTCATAAACCTGAACCTATCAGGATCTGTAATACAATATGCAACTTGCAAATGTCAGACATGTGCGTTCACCAAACTTCCATATCGAGATAATTATTAGGATCAAATTTTTTGATCAGAAAAGATTTATAAATAGTACGCGAGTGGCCGAGTGGTATACCAGAGGAACTGTATTGGAATCTAGATATTAAATGTGTTGCTTTTGTTCATTTACTTCTATTTTTTAGTATGCTCTCATTTTTAACTAACTCATTTAAAAGCATATCATTAAAGTATGGGTAAAGTTGAAAACATTTATGAATTTTGTATCAATTTGATGACTTAACTTCCATTCCTTAGTCCACATTTCTGGTTGGTGGCTTATTGAGTATTAATTAGTGATTAAACCACGGTAAAATAACGCTTTGGTACTCTGCTGGTGAATAGAATTGTCATCAGATCAGTATGTACCATTATGGAATTGATATTCAATGGTCTTTGTTTCTTTTTCCCACGCCTTCCATTTTCTCATCTGCATATCCGGCGAAGCAATAATGGAAGATTAATTAAGATAAGAAGAGAGGAGCAGCAATAGTTGAATTTGAATAGCGTAAGTTGAAGATTAAAAGGACTCGTACCTTAGTTCTGCCCAAAGTAAGCGTGATAATGCATTGAAGGACATGGAAAATTGCGACGAAAAAAATGAATATATGGAGCTGGTGGATGCCGTAAGCAGAGACAAAAGCAACTTGACCCTGCAAATATAAAACAAACATATACATATATAGGATGCCACATGATTTAATTTCACATGATCGAGAATAATAAAGATATGAAGGTGGGTGATATTGGAGGAGGTAGCTAGCTTGCCTTGTCAGCGCATTTATCGTATCCTTTGGTGGCCAGAACACGTCGAGGGGAGGGGTCCAGA
This sequence comes from Inga oerstediana, assembly GCA_963210345.1. Taxonomy (NCBI): domain Eukaryota; kingdom Viridiplantae; phylum Streptophyta; class Magnoliopsida; order Fabales; family Fabaceae; genus Inga; species Inga oerstediana. The sequence goes on along the minus strand of OY723399.1, from coordinate 92,633,012 downwards.
AACTGGAGAAGCTTGCGAGCATTGATGTCTTCAGAGTTTGTTTTTGGAACTTCACACGGATGCCACGTGGCTGCCACTAGTACAAAAAAGGTGTTTTAGACCGGCCTATTTAGACCGGTTGTAGAGGATACAGGTCTAAAAGAAATGCGCGGTGGCATTTTCGTTATTATAAACAAGTTGGGAGACCGGTTATTATAATAACCGGTCTAAAAAATATTATTTAGACCGGTTCCTTTCTAACCGGTCTAAAAAAATTAGGGATTTTATTTTTTAGACCGGTTCTAAGAGAACCGGTCTAAAATATATTTTTTTTAGGCCGGTTAAGAGGATAACCGGTCAAAAAATTTTTTTTTTTAAGACCGGTTAAGAGGATAACCGGTCTTAAAAGTCCACTTTTAAGACCGGTTGTTAGGAACCGGTCTTAAAAGTCCACTTTTAAGACTGGTTGTTAGGAACCGGTCTTAAAAGTCCACTTTTAAGACCGGTTATCCTCTTAACCGGTCTTAAAAGTCCAGTTTTAAGACCGGTTATCCTCTTAACCGGTCTTAAAAAAAATTCCCAATTTACTTCCTAGCCGTGCCTCAGCTCACACTCCCGCGCCTTTTCCAATCTGAAATCGGTCCCTTCCATTCTGAATCACCCAAGCAAGTTTGTTCCCAATCTTTTCTTTCCTCAGAGCGAGTCCCCGTCCGTTACCTAATCCCATTCTGAATCGAGTCCGTCGTCGCTCTTCGGCCGCTGTACTGTCGTGGGTGCTGTCGTCGAACATACCTCATACATTGCTTCAGCTGCTCGTGGGTGCTGTCCTCACTGCATTTCTGGGAAATCTTCGTCTTCAATCTATTTTTTGAGGTACGTTCCTCCTCTGTTCTGAGAAAACACCGTTATGTTCCTACTCTGTTCTATATTGTTGAATGTGAATGCACATTAGGTGTTTGATAAAATGTTTGAAAGGAGAAATTGAAGACATTACTTATGAACTCTAATTGTTTATGTTTCGGTGCACTAGTCTCCATTGTTTATGTTTCTTCATCTTGGCATTGAATAAGACACACTATGCTTTTCACTGCAATTTGCAGAAAACAGGACCTCCGGATAGGGCCATAAGCTTTATTGCTAGCTATATGTTTTTCCTATTTTTGGCCTGTAATTTTCTTTGGGTTTGTCCTAATCTTTTGATTAAGACAAACGAATTAAAAAAGGTGCAAACTTGACAAAATGTGAGTGCAAGTTTAGTAGGTTTTGAATTATGTCAAGCTAGAAACTGGACTACCAAGAAGATAGTAAAAATAGCATATAATTAGGTGTTTTTCAGAGGAATATCCGAAGCATGCGCAGCTCATGTATTCACTAATCGTTGAAGTGAAATCTCAAGATCCCTCACACTTGAGCAAACTGAGTAGAATAATCTACAATTAATCACTATTTCATGACAAGAGTCAGTGGAATAGTTGGTATAAAGAAGTTAATGTGGAACATCTTTGATCCTTTAAGTTCAAATAAAAACCGACAAAACAACCCTAAACTGTTCAGGTTGAGGATAGCCTCGATTTGATTCAGATGAACAAAAAGTAATGTCCCCAGTAAACAGAAAGAAGCACACAAGAAACTATACCATGCAAGAATGACTGCATCATTTGAGCTTTCTAGAAATAGATGAAAGCATAAATTAATTTAACAACATCTACCTTCCTCTTAAAAATCATACCAGTTTATAAAATTTCTCAAGCTCAAACAGGTCCTTGCTTTCTTCTTGTGGGTCACGACTAAAAGAGGAATATGACGGTATTCCTCTTCCAGGGGAAAAATAACCTTACCCTGCGTCAAGGTTTCTCTCTACAGTGAGCTTTGTCCAAAATAAAAAAATATCAAATCTCTGCCACAAGTTTTAGACACCATATTTGTGCGAATAGATTTTGAAGAAGTATCATATACAATATGAGCTCTACCAACTCATTAAACAAGCCATAAACCAGAGCCAACAAGTCACTAAAAAGCTAATAATTAATTAATGGGTTGTGCCTTCCCATGAGATGATCATCAAAATCAAATGCTGTTTCATTGTGACACTAAATCAAACACATTACACATTCTTAACATATATTGTTAAATGGGGATGACTCTGCGTGTATCTATTGCTTCCATGCATCGATCTCCCAAAGACATCACAACAACTCGAAATAAACACCACCTTAAAATCACAGCAAGCCTCACGATACATAAATATATTACTCTATTGTTTATACCTTTCCAAACACGACGGGGTAATTAGGATATATATGCGTTTAGTGAATTTTTCTTTATAAGGTTGGAATTGTAGGAAGCCATGCAAATGGTCCCCCATTAACTTAGTGACATGCACTTCTTTTCAAATAAGTAAAAAAGTCAACACTCTTGTTTATGCTTAAAGAAAAAAGATGACTCATTCTCATCATACTCCTACCTTTTCCAGGGGAAAAAGTAGAAAACAAAAAAAAGGTGTTGGAATATATGGATCGTAGTTGGATACAAGCTAAACGGACGAGTGTTGAATATGATATTGGGGTGAGGGGTTTTTTAGACTTTGCAAAAAGAAATGCCGATGATGATAGTGGGATGTTTTATTGCCCTTGTGTAAAATGTTTGAATGAGAAGCGATTAAGTGCTGCAGATATATATACACATTTAATTTGTGAAGGGTTTTGTAAGACGTATGTAGTATGGGTATGGCATGGTGAACAATTAGAAATGCCAAGTGCATCTCAACAGGGGGAAGTGACTTGTGATGATAATGACACGGATATGGATGATCGGATAGAGGACATTATTCGTGATGTAGGAGAAGAGGCTTTTGAACAATCACATGCATATGGTAATATGTGCAGTGATGCTGAGAAGCCGTTGTACCCAGGGTGTAAAAAATACCAATTGCTGAATGCTGTATTGAAATTGGTAAGTTTGAAAGCACGGCATGGATGGAGCGACAAGAGTTTTTCAGAAACGCTTGAGGCCTTTAAAGATATGCTTCCTGATGATAATGTGTTGCCTTGTCGATACTATGATGCTAAGAAAATACTGTGTCCACTAGGGATGAAGTATACAAAGATCCATGCTTGCCCTAATGATTGCATATTGTATAGAAAAGATCATGAAGAGAAGGAGCAATGTCCGATATGTGAAACTCCAAGGTATAAATCAAATAAGGGCCCTGCAAAAGTGTTGTGGTATCTTCCAATCATTCCAAGGTTCAAGCGCCTGTTTGCTAATGAAATTGATGCCAAAAATTTGAGATGGCATGCAGATGAGCGGATTTCTGATGGAAAGCTGCGACATCCAGCTGATTCTTCTCAATGGAAAAAAATCGATCAATTATTTCCTACCTTCGGTGAAGAACCTAGGAATCTCAGGCTTGGGCTTAGCACAGATGGTATGAATCCTTATGGTAGCCTAAGCAGTATACATAGTTCATGGCCTGTTCTGTTGGTAATTTACAACTTATCTCCTTTGTTATGTATGAAACGAAAGTACATTATGTTGTCTATGTTGATTTCGGGACCAAAGCAACCCGGAAATGACATAGATGTTTACCTAGAACCCTTGATCGAAGACTTGAAAGAGTTGTGGGAACAAGGTGTCGATGTTTTTGATGCGAACAAGAAGGAGACTTTTAATATGCGAGCAATGATCTTTTGTACTATAAATGACTTCCCTGCATATGGGAACTTGTCAGGATATAGCGTTAAAGGCCACAAAGCTTGTCCGATATGTGAAGAAGGCACATGCTACCATCAACTTCAACATGGAAGAAAGACGGTTTACCTTGGGCATAGGCGATTTCTAAGACGAAGCCACCCTTATCGTAGATTAAAAAAAGCTTTTTTCGGTGGCCAAGAGTTTGAAGATGCTCCAGAGGCATTGACTGGGGAGAAAATTTATGAAAAGGTGAAAAATATCAATACTATGTTTGGTAAGTCATCAAAGAGTAGAAATGAGAAAAATATATGGAAAAAAAGGTCCGTCTTCTTCGATCTTCCATATTGGCGCAATCTTGACGTCAGACACTGTATTGATTTCATGCATGTGGAGAAGAACGTATGTGATAGTATTGTTGGGACACTGCTCAACATACAGGGAAGTTCTAAGGATGGCGTGAAGGCAAGATTAGACTTGCAAGAAATGGGAATACGAGAAGATTTACATCCAAGGCCATACGGTAATAGAACATTTTGTCCTCCAGCTGCTCATACTTTGTCTAAGGTTGAGAAAAGAAGCTTTTGTGAGTGTTTACATGGCGCTAAAGTTCCCTCAGGGTATTGTTCAAATTTTAAAAAGCTTGTATCGATGAAAGACTTGAAGTTAATAGGGCTAAAGTCTCATGATTGTCATGTCTTAATGCAACAACTACTCCCAGTAGCTATTCGAGGCATTGCCGAATATGATCTTCAACACATATTGACTAGACTTTGTTTCTTCTTCAATGCCATTTGTTGTAAAGTCATTGACACGGAAAGATTGGAGGAATTGGAAAATGAAGGATACATTATCTTATGCCAGCTTGAGAAGCTTTTTCTTCCGTCCTTTTTTGATATCATGGTACACTTGGTTGTTCATCTAGTGAGGGAGATAAAGTTGTGTGGCCCTATCTATTTCCGGTGGATGTACCCGATCGAAAGAACCATGAAAATACTAAAAGGGTATGTGAAGAACCCCAATCGGCTTGAAGCATCTATTGTTCAAAAATATGTTTCTGAAGAAGCTATGGAATTTTGTCAACAGTATTTGTCAAATGTACGACATATTGGCCTTCCTAAGCGTCATGATCAAGAAGGGGGTAGACGCGGGGCAACAGTAAAGAGCATAGATGCTGATGAATTGCAACAAGTCCACCTGTACATCTTGAACAATGTTGATGAAGTTCAATATTACATGAATGCCCATAAAGAAATTGTACGGAAACAAAATAGTCGAATGAGCGAACAAAGGTTAATCAGGGAGCATAACAGAACTTTCGCACATTGGTTCAAACAAAAGGTTGACGGAGAAGAATGTGTTTCTGATACAATAAATTGGTTAGCACGTGGTCCTGAAGTTGATGTCATAAGTTGGACTTCATTTGTGATCAATGGTTATACCTTTTACACGAAGTCCCTAGATGATAAGAGCACCGTCCAGAACAGTGGTGTTGTATTAGTGGCTGAATCTATGCACTTCTCTAGTTCGAAAGATAAGAACCCTACGTTGGCTGCCATACCTTATTATGGGGTGATTGAAGAGATTTGGGTGGTTGACTATGTTAAAATTAGATTTCCCATTTTCAAATGCAAGTGGGTTGATGTCAATAATGGTGTGAAGATCGATAGGTTAGGATTTACATTAGTAGATCTGAATAGTAGAAGTTTTGGAGATGAACCTTTCATTATGGCAGATCAGGCGCAACAAGTGTTCTATATCACTGATCAGGCAAATAAAATGTGGTCTGTAGCTCTCCAAGGAAAAAGGGTCGTTGATATTGACGAGAAAAGTCACTCAAATTATGATCTTCTTGAGACTCCTTCTTTTTCCAGGGGTCTACCAGAACTGAACGAAGAAGATGAAGCAGATAATGCGCACGGCACAAGAAATGATCATCATGAGGGAATATGGGAGGATATCTCTTTATGATACTACTTTGACCTTAACTAACTAAAGTAATTATGATTATGTTTATTATCTGAAGAATATGTTTAGTTATTTTATCGATATAGTCTTCACATGTCAACGCTTAGGATTTATCTTTCTTTATTGTCATTACAGGCAAATGACGGATCCCCAGCGTCCTAGTGCAGAGGATCAGCCACCTCCTCCACCTCTGAGTCAGCCACGTACTGCTCAGGAGAGTCAGCCACGTAGTGCTCAGCAGAGTCAGCCAGCTAGTGTTAACCAGGGCGAGCCTAGCAATGCTCCGAGCCAGGGTCATACTGAGCGCAGTAGCCAGTCTGTACGGAGGGGTAGACGTGGCACACGGTTGACAGATGTTTCCCTCAGTCGGAGTGCAGGCGAAAAGATACCGATTGAGTTTGATAGACATTGGAAACCAATCGGGCCTAATGCACAACGATATAGAAGTTTCGTCGGCCTCCTTGCACGTAACAAGCCGAGCATCTTGATAGAGGAGTGGAGAAATGTCGATCCAAAGGTGAAGCAGCATATTTGGGACACTATTCAGGTATACAATTCTCTTCTGTATGTAATTAATTATTATCAAATGTCACTTCATTTGTCACTTACTCCTTCAATGCATGCATTTCAGCTCACCTACGACGTTCCTCAGAGTGAGATCTTGTACAACAAGACGATGACGTATTGTTATGAGCGCTGGAGCAAGTTTAAGACAAGTCTGACCAACAATTACATTCATATTGAGGTGCAAGATGGTCAGCCTCGTCCTAATCCGTGCAGCACGTATACATTTCTTGATCAAGCGACTTGGGAAGAATTTGTTAGGCTTCGGACTACTCCTGAATCTTTGGTTAGTTGACTTATTTTTTATTTTATTTACTTAGCAATTATCTTAATTGATTATAACACTTTCCTTTTGTATTATTTCTTATTCGCAGGCAAAAAGGCAAAAAGCACAAGAGAGTGGTAGAAAGAATGATTGCCCTCATACAATGTCTCGTGGGGGTTATGTAAAGGCTGAAAGAGACTTGTTGGAGGCCAAACGGAAGAGATTGGAAGAAGCATCTCAATCCGATCCTTCTGTTTTTCTTTCTCCGCCATCTCCGATTCGTCGAGAAGAAAAATGGCAATTTGCCCACCAAAAAAGGAGTGGGACTTATACGAGTGAAAAATCTCGTATAGTTGGTGAAAGAATTGTAAGTATATAACGTTATTGTAATTAATTACATAAGAAACGTACATTATTACTTACGTTTGTTATTTTGTATTATGTTACAGGATGAACTTAGAAAACAACAAGTTGAGGGATCTTTTACGTCGGAGGGCAGGAATGACATCCTCACAGTTGCTACTGGCAAACACGAGCATCCAGGCCGTGTCAGGGGAGTTGGAGGAGGGGTAGGGATACGGGATTACTTTGGAGCCCCCGTATACTATTCCTCAAACATCGTGACTAGGGAGGAATTGGAGAATATGTTGGCCATTGCAAGAGCAGAAGCAAAGGCCGAGGCTGAAGCATCTTTTGATGCACTTTTAGAGACCCGGTTGAGCAAGATGAAAGAGGAAATGATAGTGTTTATGAGCTCAAGACAAGATACCAGTGCTCCCCCTCCACAATCGATTGATCCTAATAAGCAGAGCACTAAAGGTAGTTGTTGCAACATCGGGCAGTCATCAGAGGGTCCTAACCCGCAAATTACTGGGCTTTGTGATCTTTTTGTCGAGGATCCTCTGAGACGGTTAGTTGCACGGGGTAGTGTGCATAACCTGGGATCAACTGTCCACCACCGACAAATGGAAAGTGATCAAGTCCGGGTGTCAGTTGACGAGGTGATTATTGCGGATGCACCTGTCCCTATCCCTTCTGATGAATTCAAGGTCGTTAGCGATGTCTTGGGCACATTCATCTTGTGGCCAACGAACCTTGTTTCTGGTCGAGCCGAGGATAGTCCGATCAAAGGCCCACCACCAAGTCCGATCAAAGCCCCACCAAGTCCAGCTCCCTTCACTGATCAGCAAGAAGTTTCACAGCCTCCATTGAATATCATGCAGCAAGTGATTCTGATGGCTTTTGATACATCATTCAAAACAAGAGAGTGGCCTACGAATTCATTTGTTGGACAGTTAGGAGTGACATGCTATCTTGAGAGGGATGATTTGCTGTCCCTGGTAGCTCCTGGACAAAATCTTACGATTGCGATTGTCCAACTGTTCTTAATGTAAGTAGCTTCTGCAATTCAAAGTAAATATTTTAAAAGTTTCACCGTTTACCTTTTATTTATGTGCTTACGTTATTGTAGGTACATGCATCGTAGGTTGGTCTCCTCTGGCAAAAGCGAAAAATTTGGATTCTTATGCCCCCATCACATCCAAGAGAAAGGGACCACTGCTGCTACTAGACATACATACTTGTCACAGAGGCTTAGTGAAACTGGAACCGAGTGTTTCTTGGCTCCATATGTGCATAGGTAAGAAACAAATTGATATTTTATAATTTATATAATGTTTTATGTTTGCTTATTAATATTCTTCTGTTTTTTTCAGTGATCATTGGCAGTTGCTTCTTCTATGCAAGAGTAGTTACACTGTCATCCTCTTATGTTCCCTCCACTTCAAACCAGGGAATGATTTGAAAAAGACCATTAATTCGTTAGTTTTCTTGCATTCTTACCTTTTGTATGCAAAGTTTATGGAATTTGTGTAAAACCAATAACCTTTGTCATTGTGATGATCATAGGGCTATGCGGACATTCCTACACAGTGCTTGTGGTAAGCATGTTCGTGACTTAAAGGACCCTACATGGATCATACCAAAGGTTAGTACATATGGATTTGTTTAAAGAATGTAATAAGACATGCCTTTATATTTGTTTTAATGATATCATGTTTTTTCTCAGAGCCGTCGGCAACCAAAGGGGTCCAACTTATGTGGTTTTTATGTTTTGAGACACATTTACAATATTATCACTCTAGGCACGACTGATTTTACTCAAGAGGTAAATTTATATTTCTGAACTTTTGTTTTAATTACTTTATTGTTTTTAAGTTACTAAGTCAATGTTTCGTCTGGTTTTGGTGTTACAGATGTTTGATCTTGCTGATCCCTTTCCTGAAGAAGATATTGATTTCATTCGCACATGTTGTGCTGAATTCATCCATGAGCTATTACAAAAATAGTGAGTTTTTGAATCCAAAGTTCATTGTACATTATTGTAATTTATTATGATAACGCTGGTCTGATGTTGTTCTAGTTATGGTATGAATGAATCAGGTTTTGTTTTACTGTTGTCATTTGGTGATTGTTAATTGCATATACCTAGCTTATATATAGGGATGTGATTGGAGATTATGGAGAATGTTGAGGTGTTGTATATGTATGAGTGATTGAGTTCAGAGAAATTTCTGTCCATCAAATTGCTTACAAGTATATGATTCTTGCAGGTGGATTTTTTGGGAGGACAAGAAACGCTGGACTGCCTGGTGTTTAGTAATAAGCCTTTAGTTGACTAGAATTTGCAGTTTTGTATGCAAACTTGTTGATTACTATACTTTGCACTTAGTTGTTCTTCTGCTTCAATGGCTTTGCCTGCACTTCTGCAAAATCACAAAATAGTTTGAACTTTCTGAGATGAGATTTGGAAATGCTGAAAATTTTAGTGACTTACCATAACACACACACACGTGATGTGTGTTTTATGACATTTCTTAATCTTAGTTTGGTATTTTTCCACCCATAACTAGGCGAGTTCAATGAATGCATGGGAAAGATGGGATGGTGATTATTATGTATTGCTGTTTAAAATTGGAGCATTCTGTGCGTGTACATATAATAAAAGGGACGTTTTTAAAAAAAAAATGAAGCTTTAAGACCGGTTGTAGTCACAACCGGTCTTAAAAAGTACTTTAAGACCGGTTGTGGGAACAACCGGTCTTAAATATGAGACATTTAAGACCGGTTGTACCACAACCGGTCTTAAAGATGAGACATTTAAGACCGGTTGTGGGAGCAACCGGTCTTAAATGTCTCATCTTTAAGACCGGTTGTGGTACAACCGGTCTTAAATGTCTCATCTTTAAGACCGGTTGTAATACAACCGGTCTTAAATGTCTCATATTTAAGACCGGTTGTGGGAGCAACCGGTCTTAAATGTCTCATATTTAAGACCGGTTGCTCCCACAACCGGTCTTAAATGTGGAGTTTTTAGACCGGTTGTGGGTACAACCGGTCTAAAAAATAACAGACTTTTTAGACCGGCTGTATCAAGACCTAATACAGAACCGGTCTAAAAAGTCATTTTTAACCGGTCTTAAAAGTCATTTTTCTACTAGTGTGCCACTTTTTCCGATATGCAGAAATTGGAGATGGGTTGTTGAAGCACCGTGAGCAGCAGCGATATGAACCCCAGCAGAATCAGCTCTGTACGTAATGCAATCAACTTGATGAATTGTGTGTATATACTTGCATGGATTCAAAAAGGGAACTGATAAGTATACCTCCTTTAACCTTCTCAAGTGCTTCATACAGAGCCCTTTTTTGTTTCTTCTTGAACCACTGCATAATCCCAAGCCATCAGAACAGTGCACCATATAATTATTTTAAGCAAATCACATGTATGTTGTTCAACTCTACATACATGCACCATGTTTTTGGATACATCAGTGGCAGAAAAGAAAAACAATTAACACACACACACGTACATGTCCGACAACATGAATAAGATATTCAATGGCGATGGAAACGGCAAGCAAGACGAAGCAGACAACAGCAACGGCCCACGTGGGTGTTTCCTCCAAGGTTCGCTCTTTCTGTTGAGCAGCCATGTTGTTGCGAGCTGTGTTGGTTCTGCTGATAGGTCTCTAATCTCCGATGCCACAAAAAGGAGAAATATGGAGACGGCGTTGGATGCCGAGTTTGATGGGTTATTTGCAGTGGGGAGGCGTATTAAATATGGGAAGAAGCTAAGGAAGGACAAAAGTGTATCTACTTGTTCTGTTCAGCTCAGAGAAATAGGACTCGTGACGTTTTCAAACCACTGGCCGGTCAACACGGAGGCATGGACCAAAGTGAATACGAACATGAGTAAGGCTAACTAAAACGACGACGTACAGGGGAGAAAAAATTAGGACCCAGACAATAATATCTTTCAGCTACAGGCGCCACATCAGAGGCACCTTTCTTTTTAGTTACTTGTTAGAATATTTTAGGGCCTTTGGGTTAGCGTTTGAAAAGTATATTCATGTAAATTGAGATAAAACTTCTATCACATATTTACTTTGTACATTATAAATCATGTTATAAAAGCATCAGTTTCTACCATTAATTTAAACAGAAACTTATTGAAAGACGTAGACACAAGGGACTGTGAGGAGTTTAAGAATGAAGTTGGTATACTAAAAATGAATAGAAGAGGTGAGAAAATGATGGAATAATTAAGCAAGACAGAGGGTGTGAGAAACTTAATTGGACTAATAAGAAGGAAGGAGATCATGTTTGATTAGAAGTTTGAATTATAGGTTGAGTAAGCGGCAGAGGAAGGAAGGAGGTGCGTGATTGGCGCTTGTTTACTTTTGTTGATCGATGTGATGGGAAATACACCTTATGTATTGGTAGCATTGACAAAGTCAACACCATTTTTGTTTTGTTTTGGGACGGATGAGATGATGTCGCTGCATGGATAGAATTTAATAAAGGAAAAGGCTGAGGGACATTCGATTCCGAAGATCATGATATTTCAGCGCATGTCCTTGTCACTACTCTTATTATCAAACCCATAATCGTCTTCCCACATTATTATTACAAACAACCACATTATGTTGTTACGTACTCTCGTCAAAGTCAATGCATAATTTTTCACCATATTTTAAATGCAAACAGCCAATGAACTCAATATTTTATGAATATAAATGTTTGAACCAACTGATGTGTGCCTGAATTCCTTCTTCACTTTCTAATTTCCATGACTTGGAATAGAAAACTGACTACTAAAATCCGTACATACTTTTTTTAAAAAAAAACTGCACTTGACATATTTATATGTCAGGTATATATATTATAACAATTTATTTTGGAATCGCTGCATACCTTTCCTCTTCATACAGCTTCACCCCCTTATATATATCAACTATCATGCGTATCATGCAACAACATTTATTGCTCTACACGTTCCTTGCGTCGCCCTCTTTTTTCCAACACTCCAGTCAACATTTGCATAATCCACGTCACTGCTATCTCTGATTGGTTTTCAATGGCGGTCAGTGTTTTTCCGTGGAACCCTTCCATTTCCAGGAATGAATACCTAATCATCTGCAGTAATATTCATCAAAATTCCCTTTCTTCCAGATAAACATAAAAACAATTGTAGTTTTTTTTTTTGTTGGCGAATCAAGTGTAGTTAATATCAAGATATTAAAAGGGATATATGGTCATATAAAGGGCAAAATCTGTAATAATTATATAAAAAAAGAATTGCACTTCTGTTAAAAATGATAAAAAAAATTAATGTGGTTGAGATGTTTGCAAAGAAAGCTGATAGGAGCAACAGCTAAAAAAGGTCGAGCAATTTATGTTAGCTCATTAGTATTTGAATAAATATAGGGATTAGGTAGTGGTGAGACCCTGCACTATCAATTTACAGTTTTAATGCTCCAAATTTAAAGTTTTCAACAGTTGATAAGATAATTAAGAAATTATCTTTATTATAGATTGAGTTAATATAACTTTTCATTTTTGAAGTTTGATTCAATTTTGGTTTTGGTCCCTCAAGTTTAAAATCGGTGGTTTTGGTATCTGAAGTTTGATCCTTGGTTCCTCAAGTTTGAAAAGGGTTTAATTTTTTTCCGGTTCGGTTCGGTTTTCCACCAAGTTTTTCTCAAACTTGAGAGACTAAAACCAAAAATTTCAAACTTGAGGGACCAAGGGTCAAACTTCAGGGATCAAGACCACCAATTTTAAACTTGAAGGATAAAAATCAAAATTGGATCAAACTTTAGGGATTAAAAGTTATATTAACCCTTATAGATTCTATAGCTATTAAAATAATTGTTTTAAAACATAAAAGTATAAAAAAAAAATAGAGTTGGACATGCGCATGAGTTTGGGCGGTAATCACCTTCCCAATCGTGTATGGGTATGTTTGTTTCAGCGATCAGATTGTTTATAAGTTGCTTTTCACGTAGATCGAGATGCAACTCCTCTCACATACTTATCTTGTATACCATAAATTACGATTGAAAAGTTGCTTTTAAGCATTCCAATCGCTCATCCAAACGAGCATTATAACAATTATTAAATTTACATGGAGTGCATGTATTGTCCGTGTCAAAGTATTGCAAGATTCAGGTCCGCGGATTTTTTAGCGAAAGATGCCCATCAGTTGGACGAGGAGATGAGAATTCTTCACAGACCTATTCCTGGATGCAGACGTTTGCTTAGCGCAGACAATTCATATTTTGACGGAGTTGGTTGAATACCACTTGATGGTGATGCAATCAAGCATATTAACTTGCCTTATCGAATGCAAAACAAAACAAAAAAAGGTATTGCAAGATTATGCTGGTCGCTTTACACGCCACCTTATTCACAAATGAATCAATAAAATGGTGATTTTGACAGAGTCAATTCAAACTTTGTCAAGGAGACAATTAGTATATTCCATCATCTTCTACCGACAATTCCAGCTTCAAAAACAAAAAACGATCACGTATTCATTGATAAATGACAACAGTATTATACAGGATTGGCTCACACATATAATTCAAACAAATGATTAATCAAAACCTTATAAAGAATAAGATTCACATAAATAATCTACATATTTCAAAGAGGGAGGCAAGAGGGAAGTCATGAGGAATGAATTCCTTATTCAGTGTCTCTCAGGCATGTAAATGAATGAATGAAAGGTGTTATTTGGTTGGGGAGTATTATGAATATGAATATGAATATGAATATGAATGGGTTGTAGTTGTACGTATGTGGTTGGTGGCTGTGTTATTCAGCTGGGCATGGACTTGTTTTCCAAGAATGACCTTAACAGAATGAATGCCTGGCGAGGCTTGTGAAGTAGAACCTCATGCCCTGCTCCTGTCACCGTCACCAACGTCACCCCTTTATAAACTTGGCTCCAACCTCCAACCTTCCCCAAACACCAAAATAACACCACTTAGTAGTGATGGGAAAAAAAAAAAACCACTTAGTAGAGAAATACAACGTAACACAACAAGAACAATACTGTTACTGAACTATATATTTGTATGTACACATAGTTATTGGTTGTTACTGTTCAAAGTCAATAAAACTGTCATTCATTCGGTTTGGTACCCATCAGCTCAAAGAACAGTTGAAATCCCATTCGTACCAACGTTAGTCAATATTTTATGAATATAAATGTTTGAACCAACTGATGTGTGCCTGAATTCCTTCTTCACTTTCTAATTTCCATGACTTGGAATAGAAAACTGACTACTAAAATCCGTACATACTTTTTTTTTAAAAAAACTGCACTTGACATATTTATATGTCAGGTATATATATTATAACAATTTATTTTGGAATCGCTGCATACCTTTCCTCTTCATACAGCTTCACCCCCTTATCAACTATCATGCGTATCATGCAACAACATTTATTGCTCTACACGTTCCTTGCGTCCCCCTCTTTTTTCCAATACACCAGTCAACATTTGCATAATCCACGTCCCTGCTATCTCTGATTGGTTTTCAATGGCGGTCAGAGTTTTTCCGTGGAACCCTTCCATTTCCAGGAATGAATACCTAATCATCTGCAGTAATATTCCTCTCACGCTCCTCCTTCATCAAAATTCCCTTTATTCCAGATAATCAATTCCTCATGTAACGATGGTGTCATGGGCGATGTCATCTTTCACCAAAAGTAGATGATTCTTACAACAACTAGGTCATTTTCGCCAAAGTCATCGAGTCTTTTTTAGACCTCTCTCTCTCTCTCTCTCTCTCTCTCTCTCTCTCTCTCTCCCTCCCTCCCTCCCTCTCCCGCCATCTACAATAAATATATAATTACATGTTAATAAAATTAATAATAATTATAAACTAATACAAAATAGCAAGTAATAAACACCTCCCACATAATTGACTCACTTTAATCTTTAACAACAATTTATCTATCCCCTCAAATTCCTTTCAAATCACAAATCCTAAAATTTCTTAATTCTTACGCACTCAATAAAATCTTCAACAACAATAATTCTCTAATCACCTTAACAATCCAATAGTCATAAAATCATTAACATCAGTATCCTAGACCAATTAAATCTCTTTTCTAGTTTATATGAGCGTAACCTAATTATTAAACAACATTTGAACCTCCACATAATTTATAATTTCATATAGCTTAAAATCTAAGAAACTAAACTGATTAAAATTTCAATAATACCTCCAATAATCCAAATAAATTGTTTAATCTAAATTTAATTAGTCAAAAACATCCTAAAAATATAATTCATGATCTATTGTAAAAGAATTTAATTATAAAATCATAAAACAACTAAATAATAAATCTAAACCAATTAAAATTAGTTATTCATCTTTCTCTACATATCTATAGTCATCTATTATCAAAACTCAAAACTCTCCCAGAATCCTAACCCCAAAAATTTTACTAATCAGCACAATATTACCTTCTTTAGAAAGAGAAAATTACGTGAAACAACTTTTATGAAGGAAGCTTAATAAGAAAAAATAATTTTAAGTATCAAAATTATCTAAAAAACTTAAAACCGCTTACTTAAAATACAGTTGCAGAATCCAGACCCTCTGGTCTTTACTAGTCTCCCCAACTGAATTAAAAGGGATTGGGCGGTCCACGGTGGGCATTTATTTTAAGTGTGTGTTTGGAATAATGATAGGAAAAATGGAGTTTCTCAATTTAGCTTTTGGTAATTTTATTTTCGGTAAAAGCCCGATTGTGTAATATGATTTATGTTTGGAATAACGATTGTATGAATGACTTTTGTAAAAGTAAAACTTATTTAGATTGACTTAAGTACAAATGACTTTTGCGATAATAGTAAGAGACAGTGAGTGAACAAATATTTTAAAAGGTTAAAAACACCAAAAAATAGTTTAAAATAATTTTTGGAAGTGAAAAAGTATATTAAGGATAAAATTGCAATCAGTCTGATAACATACTGGGTACAGTTGAAAAAATATTTTAAGGGTTAAAAGCACAAAAAAATAGTTGAAATTAATTTTTATAGCCGAAAAAGTACATTAAGGATAAAATTGCAATCATTCTGATAGCACACTGAACACAATTGAAAAAAATATTTTAATCATTCCCACTCTCCCCAAATGCTAAATCAGTAAAAGCTCCAATGTTGAACTTATGATATAAGCTATTTTGGTAATCACAAACTCAATTGGCAATTGGAGACTCCAAACACTCTCTGTTTTTCTCCAATTGCCAATTGAGCTTGTCCTTCCAATTGAGCGTTTGGAGGCCCAAACGATCCCCCCAAACACACTCTAAGTGTGTGTTTAGAATAACGATTGGAAAAATGGAGTTTTTCAATTTAGCTTTTTGTAATCTTATTTTTGGTGAAAGCCAGATTGTGTAATATGATTTATGTTTGGATTGACGATTGTATAAATGACTTTTGCAAAAATAAAATTTGTTTGGATAGATTTAACTACAAATGACTTTTGTGATAATAGTAAGAGATAGTTGGTGGAAAAATATTTAAAAAATCAAGTAAATATTTAAAAATTACTTTAAAATATTAGGTGCTACTGGAAAAATATTTTAGAGTGGGTGGAAATTAATAAATCAATATTTTAAGTTTTGGATGCTCTTTACTACTAAAAAAAATACATCAAAGGTAAAATTGTAGTCAGTCTCCTAAGACTAGGTACTACTGAAAAAATATTTTAAAGGGTTAAAAGAACAAAAAAATATTTTAAAGTAATTTTTGGAGCTGAAAAAGTACATTAAGGATAAAATTGTAATCAGTCTGATAACATACTAGGTATAGTTGGAAAAATATTTTAAGGGTTAAAAGCACCAAAAAATAGTTTAAATTAATTTTTGTAGCTAAAAAAGTACATTAAGGGTAAAATTGCAATCAGTCTGATAGCACACTGGACACAACTGAAAAAATATTTTAATTATTCACTCTCATCCCCAATGTTAAATCAGAATAAGTTGGGTTTTTGAGCTTATGGGTAAAAGCTATTATGATGTGATAAGCTCAATTGAGCAAAATAGCTCCCAAACACTGATTCTTTTTTCTCAATTGCCAATTAGATTTTACTCACCTAATTGAGTTTAGGGGGCCTAAACGCCCTCCCCAAACGCACACTAACCACACTACCACCGTTAGACTTAAGGGCCACGTGCTCTAGTCTTTTCCTTTTTCCACATCATTATTTTATTTGTTTTTTTCATTTTTTTTTCATTTTTTTTAATATTTATCCAAACCCCCTTCTTTAAATAATGACCGGCTAAATCCATTTTTCACAAATAATTATTTTTTAATTATAATTGTATCATAAAAATAAAAATAAGGATTTTACAATATTAATATATACATTCTTCCACTTTCACCTACAAAATGCCTCCGAATTAACGCAAGAGCCTAGATATATCTCTATACAAAATATTGTGAGATCTATCTAAATATAAGAGAGTAGGAAGAATTTGTTACCTCCAAATGAAAGATTGGTGAGGTAAGTAGGGTCTTCAATGCAAGTGAACGCCTCATGCAATCTCTACAATCCTGTTCTACGGTGATTGTAGATATTTGATGTATTATCTTTTTCTTTATTGAATGATAATTGCTTTTTTTTTAAAATAATAATAATAATAATAATAATGTCCTCAAATCATAAGCAATTTCCTTGTTTCCTTATTTATAGAATCATTTAGTATTCAACATTAATTCCATCGTGATTCGTGATAATGATTCTTCTGGCGTTATGTTGTTTTAATCAATAGGTTTCATCCGAAAAGAACCTCTAATACTTACAAGTAATATTTCCCTAACTATATTTAAACCAACTGGTACTTAGCTAATGAATATTAGGTATTAAAGAGACGACAAGAAAAACATAAAAACAATTGTAGTTTTTTTTGTTGGCGAATCAAGTGTAGTTAATATTGTTATGAATTGAAACTTCAATCTTATTTATGAAATGCAAAACTACATATTTATATACAATCAACATAATATGAAACCTATTTCTAATACTGTACAATTTCATCAATTCGTGTGTGGATTTGTGTGTGTCGACAGACGTTATTCTTGACTAACACTCCCCCTCAAGTTGGAGCATATATATTAATCATACCCAACTTGTTACAAAGATATTGAACCCGTGTTCCATTTAAGGCTTTTGTTAGAAGATCTGCCAGTTGATCGTCAAACCGTATGTGCCCTGTAGACATAATATTTTCTTTAATCTTATCACGAATAAAATGACAATCAATCTCAATATGTTTTGTTCTTTCATGAAACAGTAAGTTCGATGCTATATGAAGTGCTGCTTTATTGTCGCACCATAGTTTTGCAGGTAATGTTGTGACGATGCTAATTTCTTTCAAAAACTGAAGTACCCACACAATTTCTTGTACTGATTGTGACATGGCTCTGTATTCCGCTTCGGCACTTGACTTTGACACAACTCCTTGCTTCTTACTTCTCCAAGATATCAAATTTCCACCAACAAACACACAGTAACCTGTAGTAGATCGTCTTGTGGCCTTTGATCCTGCATGATCCGCATCACAAAAACACTCAACTTTAATGTGCCCATAATCTGTATAGAGAATATCAAGACCTGGAAAGCCTTTCAAATAATGTAAGATATGTTCTAAAGCTTCCCATTGTGCCACTGTTGGTGATGCCATGAATTGGCTGAGCCTACTAACTGAGAAGGTTATATCAGGACGAGTTACTGTTAGATAATTCAGTTTCCCAATAAGTCTTCTATATCTCTCAGGAAATGGAAATGGCTTTAATTTCTCTGGATCAATCTTCTTCTTCAAATCATCAGGAAGCTCATCAAACATACTAGCATCAAGATCTAGAAAAGGATTCGGAATCATGGGGATGCTGCTTGGTGCAGCTCCAAGTTTTCTAGTCTCCTTTAAGAGATCGAGAACATACTTTCTTTGAGTCAAAAGAATACCTTTCTTACTGCTCAAAACCTTAATACCAAAGAAGTACTTTAATGATCCCAAATCTTTTGTCTCGAAGTGAGAGTTCAGAAAGATTTTAAGTTCTGAGATTCTAGAACAATTACTTCCTGTAATCACAATATCATCAACATATACTACAAGAAGAATTATGCCTGTATCAGATTGTTGGTAGAACACAGAGTGATCACACTTGCTTTGATGTAACCCAAACTTCTTGACCATATTACAGAATTTATCAAACCAGGCTCGAGGACTTTGCTTTAGACCATACAGTGACTTCCGGAGGTAGCACACTTTCCTATTCTCCCCCTAAGCAACGAACCCAGGTGGTTGCTCAATATAAACTTCTTCTAGAAGATCACCATTTAAAAAAGCATTTTTAACATCTAATTGATGCAGTTCTCAATGATATGTAGCCGCCAAAGAAACAAGAAGACAAACTGAAGTGAGTTTGGCTACAGGAGAGAAAGTCTCGGAGTAATCAAGACCGTAAGTTTGGGTATATCCTTTGGCAACAAGGCGAGCTTTGAGTCGTTCCAAGGAACCATCTGCCTTAGTCTTAACAACAAATACCCATTTACATCCAATGGCTTTCTTTCCAGGAGGGAGATCAACAAGAGTCCAGGTACCAGCTGTTTCTAATGCCAAGAGTTCTTCTTCCATTGCGGCACGCCAACCAGGGTGAGCTAGAGCTTGGTGAAGGGTAGTAGGTGTGGAAATGGAATCAAGAGTGGCCACAAGAGAAGATGAAACAGTTAATAAAGACTGATAAGAGACAAAAGATGATATAGGATAGACACAGTCAGCATATCGTTTGGGAGGACAATGAGGACGTGTACCTTTACGAAGTGCAATGGGTTGGTCATCAAAAGTAGTACCAATAGAAGCAGGAACAAGTGGTTCAGTAACAGCAAGAGGAGGATTGGCGGAAACAGAGGCAGGAACGAGGGAGACATCAACAGAATCAATTGGAGAAGCAGGAGGTAGCGGAGGTGAATCATAAGTAACTTCAGCATCATTGACGATGTCAGGTTCCGGAACAGCAGCCGGTACTGGTGAGAGAAGAACAGGATAAACTAGGATATCATCTGAATTATCCATGACAGAGGGAGACTCAGAGACGGACAAAGTCTTGAAGAAAGAAGAGGACTCATGAAACATAACATCGGTAGATACAAGGTAACGACGGAGATCCGAAGAATAACACCGATAACCTTTCTGAATTCTAGAATAACCAAGAAAAACACATCTTAGGGACTTGGGATCAAGTTTGCTAACACTAGGACGGACATCCCGTACAAAACAAACACAGCCAAAGATTTTAGGATCAACAGGAAACAGCTTAGATGTGGGAAACAGAACAGAATAAAGAATATCCCCACCAAGAACAGTCGAAGGCATGCGATTGATGAGAAAACAAGCAGTAGAGACAGCATCAGCCCAAAAACGTTTAGGGATTGAGGAATGAAACATGAGAGCTCGAGCAGTCTCTAAGAGATGGCGGTTCTTTCTTTCAACAACACCATTTTGAGCAGGGTTATAAGCACAAGAGGATTGGTGAAGAATACCATGAATTTGCATGTAATCCGTGAATTGGGCGGAAAAATATTCTTTTGCATTATCACTTCGTAAGATTTTCACAGGTGTGTTAAACTGGGTTTGAATTTCAGCACAAAAATTACGAAAATGAGTAAACAATTCAGAACGCTGTTTCATTAAGTAAAGCCAGGTGGTGTGGGAAAAATCATCAACAAAAGTGACAAAATAATGATAACCGGTCTGAGACATAACTGAACAAGGACCCCAAACATCAGAATGTACTAACTCAAAGGGGGACGCAGCCCGTTTATTGACGCGAGGTGCCAAATAAATACGATGATGTTTGGCAAACTGACAGGACTCACATTCTAAAGTAGACACAGAAGAATATTGAGGATACACTTTTCGGAGAGACGAAAGCGACATATGACCTAAACGACAATGAACTTCAAACAGAGACGACCCACCAGAACAAGCAACAGAACGTGGAACCTAATCATCAAGGATGTAATGTCCACCAGATTCATAGCCTCTACCAATAATCTGCTTCGTCGATAGATATTGAATTAAACAATGATCAGGGAAGAATGAGATAAAACAGTTTAACTTACGAGTGAGTTTACTTGGAGATAAAAGGTTAAAGGTGATATCTGGAACGTTAAGAACAGAGGATAATGAGAGGGAGGCAGTTGGTTGAACAGTGCCTAAGCCAGTAACACGTACGGGAGAACCATTGGCAACAAATATGGATGATGGGTTGGTATAGGGGGCATATGAAGAGAATAAGTGATGATTACCTGTCATGTGATCGGTGGCACCAGAATCAATGATCCACTTAGTTGAAGCAGTAGTAAGACCAGAGGACAGAGTACCTGTGGCTAGTGCCCCGGCAGAAGAAGATCCAAAATCAGGGAGACCAGGTGTATGGGCAACATGAGCAAGGCCACGCTGTTGATTACGCTGCTGTTTATTTTGCAATTTTCGATAATTTTTCTTAATGTGTCCAGGTTCCTTGCCATAATTGCAAATAATACTGCCAGAAGTCATTGTAGGAGAATGAGTATTTTGTTTGTACCCATAATTCCTGTTCTCAAAGGGACCACGTTCAGCTAGAGCACCTGCAGTTGGATCTACAGAAGAGTGAATCAAGCTATCAGCACGAAGAACCCGGGAGAAAACATCTTCAAGAGAAGGAAGCTCTTGACTAGACAAAATCTGGGAACGAATCGTTTCATATGAAGGGTCAAGAGCTTCAAGAAAGCTGATAATCTCCTGAAGTTCTAGATTCTTAACACGAGTTGAAAGATCTGCCTGTGAAGACATAAGTACTTTCATTTCTTCATACAACTGCTTGAAGTCGAGAAAGAAGTCCTTTAAGGGACGGCCCTGTTGTTGAGAGTGATAAAAGCCTTTACAGATCTCATGAATCCGAGTGATATTTCCTTTGCCAGAAAACATAAATTCAAGGTACTGCATAATTTCTTTAACAGAATTGTAGTGACTAACTGAAGACAAAATCCTTGGTTCAATAGAGTTTTGAATTTGAAACAGAAGTCGAGCATCTGCTCTTTGCCAAGTCAAAAGTTTTGTTTCATTACCAGAAGGAGGATCCTCAGTTAAATGAGTTTCCATTTCAATTCCCAGAAAATAGACTCTAATAGTTTTGTTCCAATCACTGTAATTTGTCCAATTCAACTGTGAAGCAGTGATCTTACCAGACGTAGGTAACATATCAGAGGTTTTAGAATCAGCCATAATATTAGTTGAGTAGTGGTATGCAAATAATCTTCACAGAGTAGCAAGGTTAATAACCAATCAAAAAACAGAAAAGGAACGTACCACGCCCTTAATTCAAATTAACTGCAACTCTCGGGACCCACAGATAGATACCCAATCAATCTAATATGTCAGGAAGAGAAAGACTTCAAACAAAGCAAGGGACCCGCAGAAACTTAAGACCTTAACTCAAAAATGCTGAATGTAGTGACAAATTGAACTTACAAATGTGGAAACGAAAGCGAAGAACAATAGCTCAAAATTTCAAACGTTTCGGATGACCACGAAACTTCAAAGGGAGGTAGAGGTTGAAGAGACGATCAGAACGCCGCAAACGGCCACCGGAGGAAGCGCCACGCGCCGGGGCGTGCAGATGGCAGCGGAGCTTCAGGTGGCGCGTGAGGACACACGTGCCGTCGGAATGGCCTCAAATTTTGGTGGCCGGCCGATCTGGACACAGGGAACCTAGGGATCTGGTGCGTGTCTGCAACGGAGGTGTTGGCGATGACAAATCTGAACCTTGAACAGAAACTCGTTGGCCGGAAAAAATGGAGTTCTTCGCCGGAAAACAGAAATAATTTCTAAAGTCACAGAGGCTCTGGTACCATGTTATGAATTGAAACTTCAATCTTATTTATGAAATGCAAAACTACATATTTATATACAATCAATGTAATATGAAACCTATTTCTAATACTGTACAATTTCATCAATTCGTGTGTAGATTTGTGTGTGTCGACAGACGTTATTCTTGACTAACAAATATCAAGATATTAAAAGGGATATATGGTCATATAAAGGGCAAAATCTGTAATAATTATATAAAAAAAGAATTGCACTTCTGTTAAAAATGATAAAAAAAATTAATGTGGTTGAGATGTTTGCAAAGAAAGCTGATAGGAGCAACAGCTAAAAAAGGTCGAGCAATTTATGTTAGCTCATTAGTATATGAATAAGTATAGGGATTAGCTAGTGGTGAGACCTGCACTATCAATTTACAGTTTTAATGCTCCAAATTTAAAGTTTTCAACAGATGATAAGATAATTAAGAAATTATCTTTATTATAGATTGAGTTAATATAACTCTTTGTCTCTGAAATTTGATTCAATTTTGGTTTTAATCCCTCAAATTTAAAATCGGCGGTTTTGGTATATGAAGTTTGATCCTTGGTCCCTCAAGTTTGAAATTTTTGGTTTTAGTCCCTCAAGTTTGAAAAGGGTTTGATTTTTTTCCAGTTTGGTTCGTTTTCCACCAAGTTTTTCTCAAACTTAAGGGACCAAAACCAAAAATTTCAAACTTGAGAGATCAAGGGTCAAACTTTAGGGATCAAAACCACCGATTTTAAACTCGAAGGATAAAAATCAAAATTGTATAAAACTTTAGGGATCAAAAGTTATATTAACCCTTATAGATTCTATAGCTATTAAAATAATTGTTTTAAAACATAAAAGTATAAAAAAAAAATAGAGTTGGACATGCGCATGAGTTTGGGCGGTAATCACCTTCCCAATCGTGTATAACAATTATTAAATTTACATGGAGTGCATGTATTGTCCGTGTCAAAGTATTGCAAGATTCAGGTCCGCGGATTTTTTAGCGAAAGATGCCCATCAGTTGGACGAGGAGATGAGAATTCTTCACAGACCTATTCCTGGATGCAGACGTTTGCTTAGCGCAGACAATTCATATTTTGACGGAGTTGGTTGAATACCACTTGATGGTGATGCAATCAAGCATATTTTTTTTTGATGAATGCATTGGACCGTCTAAGCCTTCGGTGCACCCAACATCCAGGTATCCGGCGTTAACCTGAAGGCCAACGCCGGATTTACCAGCATGGGCCCCCGACAACCGACTAGTCCTGGCGCCCCCAATCGAATAGGCCCGACAGGTCACGCCACCTTTGGTGGTGCCCCAGGGAAGAGAGCTACCGACGAGGATTTTTTAAATCCGCCGTTCCAGGGATCGAACCCAAGAACGGCGAGATTTGGCGCAGATGCCTATCCATCTGCGCCAACCCCCGTTGGTTGCAATCAAGCATATTAACTTGCCTTATCGAATGCAAAACAAAACAAAAAAAAGTATTGCAAGATTATGCTGGTCGCTTTACACGCCACCTTATTCACAAATGAATCAATAAAATGGTGATTTTGACAGAGTCAATTCAAACTTTGTCAAGGAGACAATTAGTATATTCCATCATCTTCTACCGACAATTCCAGCTTCAAAAACAAAAAACGATCACGTATTCATTGATAAATGACAACAGTATTATACAGGATTGGCTCACACATATAATTCAAACAAATGATTAATCAAAACCTTATAAAGAATAAGATTCACATAAATAATCTACATATTTCAAAGAGGGAGGCAAGAGGGAAGTCATGAGGAATGAATTCCTTATTCAGTGTCTCTCAGGCATGTAAATGAATGAATGAAAGGTGTTATTTGGTTGGGGAGTATTATGAATATGAATATGAATGGGTTGTAGTTGTACGTACGTGGTTGGTTGCTGTGTTATTCAGCTGGGCATGGACTTGTTTTCCAAGAATGACCTTAACAGAATGAATGCCTGGCGAGGCTTGTGAAGTGGAACCTCATGCCCTGCTCCTGTCACCGTCACCAACGTCACCCCTTTATAAACTTGGCTCCAACCTCCAACCTTCCCCACACACCAAAATATAACCACTTAGTAGAAATACAACATAACACAACAAGAACAATACTGTTACTGAACTATATGTTTGTATGTACACATAGTTGTTGGTTGTTACTGTTCAAAGTCAATAAAACTGTCATTCATTCGGTTTGGTACCCATCAGCTAAAAGAACAGTTGAAATCCCATTCGAACCACGTTAGTCAAAACAAACTGCTCTCAAGACCATTTTAAAAATTTAGACATTTTGAAGGCTCTTCTTTTTTTTTTTTTTTTTACTACTTGCCATTTTAGACGAGTTTCCATATCATGCTGTGTTAGTAGTTAGCACCAACCTTGCCATTATCATTCCAAGGATACCAGTTGACGATGGTAGGCAGCTTCAAGGATTCAAATGATTTCCAAAAATAACCCACAGCTAGAGGCCCAAGCCATGAAGGTTTTTTTTTTTTTTTTTTTAAAGATATAAAGGCAAGTATAGCTTGAGATAAACAATTAGGATATAAGCCTAACCATCAGTGCCTAGGACAAACAAAGTTTGTCTTTCAAAAACATACTTAAACAACCATACGGGACTTCCGGTACAAACACCATTTCAGACACATCCTTTTGGCCTTCATTAGTCAGATAGTCGGCACATCGGATAGTAGCCATGAAGGTTTTTTAGTTTGTAAGTAAAGTGACATAGAAATGTTCCTTTTTTTTTTTGGGCAGAAATAATATATACTCATTCCAATCTTAAATATAAGATAAAATTGACTTTCTTTGGAGAGATTAAGGACATTAAATAAACTACTTATTCATATAATATGTTGTGTATCCTTAAATTATATATCAGTTTATTAGTCAAACTAATTAGTTTGAAAAAAAAATATAAATATAAATACTCTAAGATAATATAATTAGCTTCCTTAATTTTTTTAAAAAACTAACTTTATCTTATATTTAAAATCAAATGGAGTATATGTTTTCCTATCAAATTGATTAGGGCAGGATCTCCACCATATGAAAAGAATGAATCCCATCCTGTCCTTCCCACTTATCCCATCCTGTCCTTCCCACTTGTTGTTTAATTTTGTATCCTCTCTTGTTTGCCCCACCGGCCTACCCCCAAGAATATCTCAGCTTTGAACACCAAATATACTCATATTAACTGTAAGTCACACTTTATTGGCGCGAAAAAAAAAAGGAAAAAAGAAAAAGAAAAAAAGAAGGTAAGTAATTTAAAACATTTAGTCGCCTTAAGTTAAATCAAAATAAACCAAATTATGCAGTGAAGGGCACAACTCAGATTGTGTTCTCTTAAGTAGCCTTTTATTTAATTCATAATCTAAACTAAGTGACAAAAAAAATATTAAGATGGATTTTAAATTGATTTTTTTTCTTTTTAATAATGAAAAATAACCTAGACTACTATTTTTTTTTTTGGGTTTTTGAGAAATTGTTGAGATAATTAATGAAATTGTGATTTAAACAAATTGATGATGAATGCTTCTTGGAAAAATGGAATATAGGTTATCCTTACTCAAAATAAATTAGGAGTTAAACTACTCACTAAGTCAAAAATCAAACCTTAGCAATCCGCTAAGTCTAGTAATATTAATTAGTGATTATCCCTAGAAATCTAACTAGATAATTATTTTTTAATACACTATTCAATACCACTTAGTGTGCGATTTAGAATTGGATTTATGCAACTTATTCTTCTATACAATGAACACTCAACTGAAAAATTTAATTCAAACAAGATTAAAGTAGTTGTAATACTCATTCAGTGTGCGTTTGGAATGGCTTATTTTTGTCCAAAACGTGCTTATAATTCGTGATTCATGGTATACGAGGTAAGTATGTGAGAGGAGTTTTTTCTCGGCTTGCGTAATAAGTGCGTTTTTCCTGTACAAAACACTTAAACAAACAAGCCCTCAAGCAATGAAAGAATAGCAAAATCACATTAAACCAAAAAGAGAATATAGAAATTTAAATCTCAAACCACATAATCCAATCTAAATCATAATTGTTTAATCCAAATTAAGATTAAAAACTTACAATCTCAGTAAATTAACCACATAATATAAATTCCTAACTCAAGAAATCTGTTACATAGCTAAATCAAAATATTAAAACAATTAATTCCCCTGAATGTATCTCTGAAGTTCAAACCAATCTTCCATCTTTAAAAAACACAAAAGTATTTAGCCACTTATCATGAAATTCATTACTACTGCAACCTTTTGAAGGCACCAAGAATCGATGAAACTGAGGTGAAAGGAATAGATTAGAGAACAAGGGAGACGATGTTGGTGATAGGAAGCAATTCTTGTTGTCTCTCTCTTGTTCTGCGGCTGCTCCTCTCTCTCTCGTCCGTCTGCTACTCCTCCTCTCGTCTGTCGCTGTGTGCGTGTGTCCTGGTTCTAATTTCAGGTGCCGATAATGATATATATATTTTTTTTTAAGATCGAAAATCTAGATAAAATCCCTCCATTTGCGGCAGAATCCCTATGGGAATATATTCAAATAAGATCTCCATGAATCAGCCGCCAAAAGATTCAGTTCCAGCGGTAATTTGCGACTTTTTGGACCAAACTGGAATGTTTGGGATTCGGGGTCATGTTCTGTAATTTTCTCTGATCTTTTCACCGTCAAAAGAATAGCTCCAATGGAGATCCTCGGAATTTTGGACCCAACTAATTTTTGGAAATTCGGGGTCAATTTCTGTTATTTCTGCTGATATGTTCTACACTGAAAGCGGGGATAATATTACAGAAAGGTCCCCAAATTTCTGAAATAATTCCCATCAGCCACATGTAGAATTTCTTTTTCTTTGTTAGTCCTTGTGCATCTTTACTCTTTGATCCTTTATCTTCAACTTTCTAAAATGACCTACAATTCAAATCAATATCTTGTAATATCTTCATTCAAAATTCAAATTTTAAAGAGTGACCACAAGATTATAACAAATATATCTTTTTAAGATTTATTTTCATATAATCATCTTTAATTCAATTTAATCATAATAAATGTCATTTAGCCTAAAATTAATGATAAAAAGTGAAGGGCACAACTCAGATTGTGTTCTCTTAAGTAGCCTTTTATTTAATTCATAATCTAAACTAAGTGACAAAAAAAATATTAAGATGGATTTTAAATTGATTTTTTTTCTTTTTAATAATGAAAAATAACCTAGACTACTATTTTTTTTTTGGGTTTTTGAGAAATTGTTGAGATAATTAATGAAATTGTGATTTAAACAAATTGATGATGAATGCTTCTTGGAAAAATGGAATATAGGTTATCCTTACTCAAAATAAATTAGGAGTTAAACTACTCACTAAGTCAAAAATCAAACCTTAGCAATCCGCTAAGTCTAGTAATATTAATTAGTGATTATCCCTAGAAATCTAACTAGATAATTATTTTTTAATACACTATTCAATACCACTTAGTGTGCGATTTAGAATTGGATTTATGCAACTTATTCTTCTATACAATGAACACTCAACTGAAAAATTTAATTCAAACAAGATTAAAGTAGTTGTAATACTCATTCAGTGTGCGTTTGGAATGGCTTATTTTTGTCCAAAACGTGCTTATAATTCGTGATTCATGGTATACGAGGTAAGTATGTGAGAGGAGTTTTTTCTCGGCTTGCGTAATAAGTGCGTTTTTCCTGTACAAAACACTTAAACAAACAAGCCCTCAAGCAATGAAAGAATAGCAAAATCACATTAAACCAAAAAGAGAATATAGAAATTTAAATCTCAAACCACATAATCCAATCTAAATCATAATTGTTTAATCCAAATTAAGATTAAAAACTTACAATCTCAGTAAATTAACCACATAATATAAATTCCTAACTCAAGAAATCTGTTACATAGCTAAATCAAAATATTAAAACAATTAATTCCCCTGAATGTATCTCTGAAGTTCAAACCAATCTTCCATCTTTAAAAAACACAAAAGTATTTAGCCACTTATCATGAAATTCATTACTACTGCAACCTTTTGAAGGCACCAAGAATCGATGAAACTGAGGTGAAAGGAATAGATTAGAGAACAAGGGAGACGATGTTGGTGATAGGAAGCAATTCTTGTTGTCTCTCTCTTGTTCTGCGGCTGCTCCTCTCTCTCTCGTCCGTCTGCTACTCCTCCTCTCGTCTGTCGCTGTGTGCGTGTGTCCTGGTTCTAATTTCAGGTGCCGATAATGATATATATATTTTTTTTTAAGATCGAAAATCTAGATAAAATCCCTCCATTTGCGGCAGAATCCCTATGGGAATATATTCAAATAAGATCTCCATGAATCAGCCGCCAAAAGATTCAGTTCCAGCGGTAATTTGCGACTTTTTGGACCAAACTGGAATGTTTGGGATTCGGGGTCATGTTCTGTAATTTTCTCTGATCTTTTCACCGTCAAAAGAATAGCTCCAATGGAGATCCTCGGAATTTTGGACCCAACTAATTTTTGGAAATTCGGGGTCAATTTCTGTTATTTCTGCTGATATGTTCTACACTGAAAGCGGGGATAATATTACAGAAAGGTCCCCAAATTTCTGAAATAATTCCCATCAGCCACATGTAGAATTTCTTTTTCTTTGTTAGTCCTTGTGCATCTTTACTCTTTGATCCTTTATCTTCAACTTTCTAAAATGACCTACAATTCAAATCAATATCTTGTAATATCTTCATTCAAAATTCAAATTTTAAAGAGTGACCACAAGATTATAACAAATATATCTTTTTAAGATTTATTTTCATATAATCATCTTTAATTCAATTTAATCATAATAAATGTCATTTAGCCTAAAATTAATGATAAAAAGTGAAGGGCACAACTCAGATTGTGTTCTCTTAAGTAGCCTTTTATTTAATTCATAATCTAAACTAAGTGACAAAAAAAATATTAAGATGGATTTTAAATTGATTTTTTTTCTTTTTAATAATGAAAAATAACCTAGACTACTATTTTTTTTTTGGGTTTTTGAGAAATTGTTGAGATAATTAATGAAATTGTGATTTAAACAAATTGATGATGAATGCTTCTTGGAAAAATGGAATATAGGTTATCCTTACTCAAAATAAATTAGGAGTTAAACTACTCACTAAGTCAAAAATCAAACCTTAGCAATCCGCTAAGTCTAGTAATATTAATTAGTGATTATCCCTAGAAATCTAACTAGATAATTATTTTTTAATACACTATTCAATACCACTTAGTGTGCGATTTAGAATTGGATTTATGCAACTTATTCTTCTATACAATGAACACTCAACTGAAAAATTTAATTCAAACAAGATTAAAGTAGTTGTAATACTCATTCAGTGTGCGTTTGGAATGGCTTATTTTTGTCCAAAACGTGCTTATAATTCGTGATTCATGGTATACGAGGTAAGTATGTGAGAGGAGTTTTTTCTCGGCTTGCGTAATAAGTGCGTTTTTCCTGTACAAAACACTTAAACAAACAAGCCCTCAAGCAATGAAAGAATAGCAAAATCACATTAAACCAAAAAGAGAATATAGAAATTTAAATCTCAAACCACATAATCCAATCTAAATCATAATTGTTTAATCCAAATTAAGATTAAAAACTTACAATCTCAGTAAATTAACCACATAATATAAATTCCTAACTCAAGAAATCTGTTACATAGCTAAATCAAAATATTAAAACAATTAATTCCCCTGAATGTATCTCTGAAGTTCAAACCAATCTTCCATCTTTAAAAAACACAAAAGTATTTAGCCACTTATCATGAAATTCATTACTACTGCAACCTTTTGAAGGCACCAAGAATCGATGAAACTGAGGTGAAAGGAATAGATTAGAGAACAAGGGAGACGATGTTGGTGATAGGAAGCAATTCTTGTTGTCTCTCTCTTGTTCTGCGGCTGCTCCTCTCTCTCTCGTCCGTCTGCTACTCCTCCTCTCGTCTGTCGCTGTGTGCGTGTGTCCTGGTTCTAATTTCAGGTGCCGATAATGATATATATATTTTTTTTTAAGATCGAAAATCTAGATAAAATCCCTCCATTTGCGGCAGAATCCCTATGGGAATATATTCAAATAAGATCTCCATGAATCAGCCGCCAAAAGATTCAGTTCCAGCGGTAATTTGCGACTTTTTGGACCAAACTGGAATGTTTGGGATTCGGGGTCATGTTCTGTAATTTTCTCTGATCTTTTCACCGTCAAAAGAATAGCTCCAATGGAGATCCTCGGAATTTTGGACCCAACTAATTTTTGGAAATTCGGGGTCAATTTCTGTTATTTCTGCTGATATGTTCTACACTGAAAGCGGGGATAATATTACAGAAAGGTCCCCAAATTTCTGAAATAATTCCCATCAGCCACATGTAGAATTTCTTTTTCTTTGTTAGTCCTTGTGCATCTTTACTCTTTGATCCTTTATCTTCAACTTTCTAAAATGACCTACAATTCAAATCAATATCTTGTAATATCTTCATTCAAAATTCAAATTTTAAAGAGTGACCACAAGATTATAACAAATATATCTTTTTAAGATTTATTTTCATATAATCATCTTTAATTCAATTTAATCATAATAAATGTCATTTAGCCTAAAATTAATGATAAAAAGTGAAGGGCACAACTCAGATTGTGTTCTCTTAAGTAGCCTTTTATTTAATTCATAATCTAAACTAAGTGACAAAAAAAATATTAAGATGGATTTTAAATTGATTTTTTTTCTTTTTAATAATGAAAAATAACCTAGACTACTATTTTTTTTTTGGGTTTTTGAGAAATTGTTGAGATAATTAATGAAATTGTGATTTAAACAAATTGATGATGAATGCTTCTTGGAAAAATGGAATATAGGTTATCCTTACTCAAAATAAATTAGGAGTTAAACTACTCACTAAGTCAAAAATCAAACCTTAGCAATCCGCTAAGTCTAGTAATATTAATTAGTGATTATCCCTAGAAATCTAACTAGATAATTATTTTTTAATACACTATTCAATACCACTTAGTGTGCGATTTAGAATTGGATTTATGCAACTTATTCTTCTATACAATGAACACTCAACTGAAAAATTTAATTCAAACAAGATTAAAGTAGTTGTAATACTCATTCAGTGTGCGTTTGGAATGGCTTATTTTTGTCCAAAACGTGCTTATAATTCGTGATTCATGGTATACGAGGTAAGTATGTGAGAGGAGTTTTTTCTCGGCTTGCGTAATAAGTGCGTTTTTCCTGTACAAAACACTTAAACAAACAAGCCCTCAAGCAATGAAAGAATAGCAAAATCACATTAAACCAAAAAGAGAATATAGAAATTTAAATCTCAAACCACATAATCCAATCTAAATCATAATTGTTTAATCCAAATTAAGATTAAAAACTTACAATCTCAGTAAATTAACCACATAATATAAATTCCTAACTCAAGAAATCTGTTACATAGCTAAATCAAAATATTAAAACAATTAATTCCCCTGAATGTATCTCTGAAGTTCAAACCAATCTTCCATCTTTAAAAAACACAAAAGTATTTAGCCACTTATCATGAAATTCATTACTACTGCAACCTTTTGAAGGCACCAAGAATCGATGAAACTGAGGTGAAAGGAATAGATTAGAGAACAAGGGAGACGATGTTGGTGATAGGAAGCAATTCTTGTTGTCTCTCTCTTGTTCTGCGGCTGCTCCTCTCTCTCTCGTCCGTCTGCTACTCCTCCTCTCGTCTGTCGCTGTGTGCGTGTGTCCTGGTTCTAATTTCAGGTGCCGATAATGATATATATATTTTTTTTTAAGATCGAAAATCTAGATAAAATCCCTCCATTTGCGGCAGAATCCCTATGGGAATATATTCAAATAAGATCTCCATGAATCAGCCGCCAAAAGATTCAGTTCCAGCGGTAATTTGCGACTTTTTGGACCAAACTGGAATGTTTGGGATTCGGGGTCATGTTCTGTAATTTTCTCTGATCTTTTCACCGTCAAAAGAATAGCTCCAATGGAGATCCTCGGAATTTTGGACCCAACTAATTTTTGGAAATTCGGGGTCAATTTCTGTTATTTCTGCTGATATGTTCTACACTGAAAGCGGGGATAATATTACAGAAAGGTCCCCAAATTTCTGAAATAATTCCCATCAGCCACATGTAGAATTTCTTTTTCTTTGTTAGTCCTTGTGCATCTTTACTCTTTGATCCTTTATCTTCAACTTTCTAAAATGACCTACAATTCAAATCAATATCTTGTAATATCTTCATTCAAAATTCAAATTTTAAAGAGTGACCACAAGATTATAACAAATATATCTTTTTAAGATTTATTTTCATATAATCATCTTTAATTCAATTTAATCATAATAAATGTCATTTAGCCTAAAATTAATGATAAAATCCCTAATTAAGATATTAGATATTATAATAAAATTGGGATATATCAATAAGTCACCCATCGTGTTAAAGTTATTTTTTTCTCATTTGGGGGCATCTTAACAAGTTACACATTTTTCACGATGGCAAATCTCCGTACCACAATTCATGTGTAGTAAGTATTACAATTTGAGGATTTTTAGTTTATGTTTGGTTGGGCGTGTTGCAAGCCTGTTCACGTGATTTTTGGTCTCTCGTGTGATTGTCCACTATTAGCAATTTTTTGAGTGTTTGGTTTGGTGATTGTGAAATTGGGCTTTTGGATATTGTAACAGTGAAACGCATGAAAAATATAAGTTCCATTTTGGAGCTTTTCAGTTAATTTTTGGTGCAATATATTATATAGAGTAAAATACTCTAACCACCCCTCTGTTTTGCCTTAATTACACAAACTTCCCTTTTATTTTGAAAACCCATATAAACCTCCCTTAAAACTAAAATATATATTACACAAACCTCCCTTATATTTTGAGATTCTATTTCCATTCATCCAAACTATTAGTTGACCGTTAAGTTTGACCTTTGAACTTTTTTTTAACCAAAATGCCCCTCTTCACTATTTGAATTATTTAAACATATATATATATATATATAGAGGCAAATAAAAATTTATACAACCAAAAATTTATTCTAATAGATTTTCTAACTTTCTAATTTGTTAAAAAAATTATTAATTTTGATATTATAAATCAATTTTGACTTAAAATATATATTAAACACATATATTTTTATCAAATATAATAAATTATATAAGTTTGAGATTGTATGTGTCATTTAAATTTATAATTTAATAATTTTTTCACAAATATTTATAAACACATTTGATCAAGCACATTTTTATTTAAAAGCTTGCTTGAATATTCAATGTTTGTGATATTTACATTAACCAATGCCAAAATCATCAATAAAAATAGAAATTAAGGAACAGATAAAACTCTTAAATTATTTAAAACATTTTAGTCAAAATGTGCAAGACAAAATAAATACACCAGCCATGTGAATGAATTTGAATAAAAATTTGATAAGCTTAAATTCTTTAAAACAATTCTAGTCAAAGAACAATTTTTTCAACAAAAAAAAAACACGATCCATGCCTTTTTAAGTATATCATGCACAGTAAAAAAGTTTGAATGGAAATTTGATAAGCACGACACTTAATTAAAAAAACCATGATCAATGCCTTTTTCAAGTATATCATGCACATTGAAAAAGTTTGAATGAAAATATGAGAGAGAGAAAAACCACGACACTTACCGTGAATAATTATATATTCATATATCATATACAATGAAAAAGTTTTAAGAGCAATAAAAGATTACGGAATATGCGAAAGTCATTATTTAATGAATTTAAATAAAAATTTGATAAGCTTTGTACTTTTTTGTGTTCATTATCCGCAGATCCGTATAGTTGTCTTCTTCATAGCTATTCTTAAAGCTTGTGTTTTTTTTTTTCCGGAAGTCTACAAACTCTCAAGGAAAACTAGGGATTTAGTATTAAGGGTAAAATAGTGCATAAATTTTATTTATATATAAAATTTAATTAAAAAATATATTTTTGGAATCTTGTTAGAATATTCTTAACGGAGTTAACTATTTGGACTTAAGCGTATGTTTTTAAAATAGAGGGGAGGTTTGTGTAATTAAGGCAAAACAGGAGGGTGGTCAGAGTATTTTACTCTATTATATATGACAATTTCTTTTCAAACTCCACCACTTTTCTTTAACTCTAAAATGACATTAGCTATAGTTGCTTCAAGAAAAAAAGTACCAATTAATAAAAAGAAAGGAAAGGAATATATATAACAACAACAACAACAATAACAACAACAATAACTATTTTTTTTTCTTTTGAGAAAAGCTTGCCATTATTATTATTTATTCCTAAACTTAAAAGCTTCTATTTTAATTAAATTGAAATCTCACAAATAATGTATTACTTTGATATTATAAAAAATTTCAAGAAAATCATCTTAAATTAATATTGATAACTTCTTAAATATATCAAAATATATGTCAAATTTATTAAAATTGGGAAGTCATCACACCCCATACTTACATTAAATCTTGTTCTTAAGATTTTAAAATATCAAAACAGCCAAAGAAAATCATGGAAGAAAGACTTTTTAATTAGTTATGTAATATTATTTCATCAAATTGTGTTAGTTTTAATTCCCAAATTTCCCAACTTTAATTTTTATAAATTTTTTATAATTTGAAATTTAATTTCTCTCTTACCATTATCAAAAAAGTCACTTATGCTTAAACCAATCCAAACAAATCTTACTTTTACAAAAGTCATTTATACAACCGACAATCCAAATATAAATCACATTACATAATATGACTTTTACAAAAAATAAGATTGCAAAAAGTCAAATTAAAAAAACCATTTTTATAATCATTATTTCAAACACATACTTAAACCTTTGAATTAGCAATTCAACTACGAGAGAAAGGAGAGATTGTGATGGAAGTTGCTACATCGAAACAGTTCAGTTATGTGCATATTTGTTTTTTGAATATAAACTTGATATCATTAAATTTTAACATTAATATAGAAGAGTTTGCTGCCAACTACCATCTTTCATCATTTTTCACCTCATGATAAAGAGGTGGAGGATAGTTATGAGCATATTCAAAAAGATTCTCTTGTAGGAGAATTTATATATATATATATATATATCACTTGTTATATGAATGTACCACTCTGGTACGGTTGTTACTATAAGTTACTAGGAAAAATTTTTTGTTCCATATATGAGTCACTGGTATGGTTATTAACAATTATTTTTCAATTTTATTGTTATTTAATTCTCATTGAAAAAAAGAGAGAGGATAGATGTAAGAATATTTGTAAATGCAGATAAAGAAAAGAACTTTAACAAAAGGTAGATTTGAAAATTTTATCAATTTAATGCATTATTTAGTATGTGAAAATGAGTTGCAGGTGACTTAATAGTCACACCGACTATAATTTTTAACAACTAATTTATTGTTTTATAGATGATTATTTTCTTAGACTTCTCATTAAAATTATATATACTCACACTAGAGAAGTATACGATGTTGAGTTGTAATTTCAAGAATAAGAATTATGTTGACATGGTCATACATTTTTCCGATCCGAAACCCCTTCTTTTTCCTTTCCATCCTCTTCTCCACTCTTCCCTTTCTAACTATTAGATCAATATTTAAATGGTTAGATTTAGTTTTATGTAAAATATTATTTTTAATTTCTTTATTATAGTATTGAACAATTCATATCAAAATTATTTTATTAATAATTTTTAATTTTATAATTTAAAATTTTAATAATAATTTTATAAAAGATCAAATCTAAATCATTTAAATGTTGTGATCTAATGATTACAAAAAAAGAAAAGGAGGGAAGAGGATGGAGAGGGAATAAGAGGGGTAGTTGGGGTTCCAAGCCGACATTCTCTTCTCGACTAGCTGGTTATGCATTCGAATCACATTCAAAGAAATTGGAAAGAAGAAGAAGCTAATTTAATATCACTTTAGTCCTATTTATAAGTCTTTTTTGACCAAAACTTTTAGTCCTATTTATAAGTCCATTTTCAGGATAATAAATGCATTTTGTATTTTTTTACCCCAATTAATTGCAATAAACAAAAAGAATTTATTCATGTTGACTTTTGAAACCAATCATTGATAAGGGTGAAATTGGAAATTTAGCCTATAGTTAATGAGTTAACTAACTCTCCTTGATATGTGAGAATTAGTTAAAAGGAACTTACCACTCTGGTCCTATTTATAAGTTCTTTTTAACTAATTCTCACATATTAAGAAGATTTAGTTAACTCATTAACTATAGGCTAAATTTCCAATTTCTCCCTTATCTATGATTGGTTTCAAAAGTCAACATGAATAAATTCCTTTTGTTTATTGTAATTAATAGGGGTAAAAAAGTATAAATTTCCAATTAATAGGGGTAAAAGAGTGGTAAGTTCCTTTTAACTAATTCTCACATATCAATGAGAGTTAGTTAACTCATTAACTATAGGCTAAATTTTCAATTTCACCCTTATCTATGATTGGTTCCAAAAGTCAACATGAATAAATTCCTTTTGTTTATTGTAATTAATAAGGATAAAAAAGTATAAAATATATTTATTACCCTGAAAATGGATTTATAAATAGGACCAAAATTTTTTATCAAAAAAATTTATAAATAGAATCAGAATGATATAACTAGGACCAGAATGCATAATTAGACAAAAGAGGCAGTTAATTAAAAGGGGCTAACCATTTACAAAGTGATCTCATACCAATTGAACGACGCGTTTTGCCAGCTGTTATTACTCTGCGTTAAAAAGCGTGCCTCAATTTTAATTGCTTTTTCCAACCCCTTGAAAAAATCAGCACTCCATAACTCTTCATTTCCTTTTGAGCAAAAAATAACTCTTCATTTCCTTCGTCATTTTCCATTTTCCTTTTTGGTTCATTTCCTTGCCCTCCCCTCTCCCAAAATTTCAATTCACGGCATTTTTTTAGTAAACAATTCACAGCCTATTTTATTTATATTTCTCCCTATATGTATGTGTGCATATTCTCTTGCCCTTGCACAAAAAAAAAAAAATTATTTCCTCCAAAATGTTGTGAAAGGGAAAATTATTCTAATAATTCTTTTGGTCAATGCATATCATAATGTGTTCGTTACCTGTGATCATGTACTGTGTTACTTAGTTACAACTACAATGCGGCATCCAAATGTTAATTTTCAATTCAAAAGCTCTTTCTTTCCCTTTTCTTTTTTGCTTTAATTCATCTAGTGAATAATTTTATGTGCGTGAATTTATGAATACAGAGTATAATGTGCATTCATTAATCATTAGTAGTTCACCTAATCAATAATTTTAAATTATACCTATAGCCCATGTGTATACATACTTGTTGGCAAAAAAAAAAAAAAAAAAAATGTACACACATACTTGTCCAAAGTCTTGAACGTGAGAATTAATATGTATGCACTCGTGAAATGAATGCTATGTGGTTTTGTGCTAGGGGTGGGCATGGGCATGGGCAGGGGCAGGGTTGGGCAGGGCGAGACCCCTGTCTGATGTCCTCCCCGAAGGATGAACGGTTTCCATTTTGCAATCCGATGTCTAGTCTTGCCTATTAAAAGCCCTAACCATTTTGGGTTGGGCAAATGTGGGCTGGGCAGGGTGGGCTTCCCTGCCCAAGCGATAATACTTTGTTTTGTTCACATATGAAAAAATAATTCCGTGTAAATTTCATAAACATTCTTGTAGTTACCAATCCCATATGTCTTAACTTCACCCTAAGTAATATAAACTTCAAAGATATTCGATGATTCCACATCTTGGGATATTTCAAAATAAGTCTACAACTTAAGTCTTGAAATTTAAAAAATACCATATGTCTTAACAAATATCCATACTTTAAAAATTAAACAACATCCATAATCCATTATAAATAAGGAAACAAAATGATTATAATTAAAGCTGTGACGTCAAAATAGTTTGCATCAATTCAATGTCCCAAAAGTTGATCAAATGATGAAGCATCTGGAAAAAAAATAAAAAGCAACTATAATTTAATACATCACAAAGTAAAGAAGAAATGAAGAAATCTACTTGTAAATAGTGTTTAGTGGCTAGGGTAAAAATGAGAGGACCAGAAGAGTATTATACAATAGACAATATATATTTTAAATAAAAATATATATATGAAATAATATTTAATTGATATGAAATTTTATATTTTAAATAAATGAAAATAATTTTTAGGGCAAGGCCAAATGGGCAGGGCAGCACCCCTTACCCGATGCCCGGCCCTACCCAGTTATTACCCGCCCAAAATTGCCCAAAATTTTTTCGGGCCACTTTTTTAGGGCTGGGTTGGGCATTTTTTTGCAGGGCCAGGGTGGGCACATCGGGCCACTGGGCACCATGCTCACCCCTAGTTTGTGATATATCCAGTAAGAGTAATAATAAATTTGCTACCATATAATTTAGAGGTTACAAGTTTAAATCTTAAAAATAATCTCTCTACCTCGGGGGTAAGTTTACGGACATCTATTCCTCCCCAAGCTATATATATATATATGACATGGTATTTAGAGATCACGTGTCTATAGCTGGTCTTGAGCCTATCACTAGCAAATATTGAAACGCTGAATGTATCTTTTTATGTTCAATTAATAAAGGGTTTTTTTAGCCAGTAATAAAAGGGTTAAATGTATTTACCTATATGCTGGTAAAAAAATGTACTCTTCTATATATTCAGTACTTAATTAATGGATTTTTTTTTTTGGGCCTGAAAGTGCCTAATTAATGGATTGAGTGCATGCCTCCTTATTATATATGTTCAATGAACAAAGGCATAAGAAGAAATTAAATGACAAATAACACCTAGCGTGACACTAATTAAGAGTTGTATATATTTACAAGTTTAATTCAAAAATATTTTGAAGTTATAAAATCGTACTGAAAATTCTCTAATGTCACAAATTTGGTGTTGTTGTGAAAAAACTAAAAATTAGCCAATAAAAATTAGTCCAGTTGGTAAAGAGTCCCACGAGACTGTGAGTTTAAACCTCATTGATATGAGAACTTTGTTGGTAGTTGAGCTATACATATTTCTGTAAGCGCATTTTGAACCCGAAGACATGTTATAACCCTACGAGACTGTGAGTTTAAACCTCATTGATATGAGAACTTTGTTGGTAGTTGAGCTATACATATTTCTGTAAGCGCATTTTGAACCCGAAGACATGTTATAACCCTGGTAATCCCGATCTCAGGACCCAAATCACCCAAGCCATTTTTTTAAATAAGAAAACTAAAAATTGTAATACGTAATCTTAATTAATTTAGTGTGTGTGTATATATATATATATATTTTTTATTTTGATAACATATCGATGAAATTTCGCCAGTAATAAATGATAGAGCCTAAATTCAACTGTTTGGGTTTTGAAACACGAGTAAATCAGGGATACGAATCAATTTACAAACATTTCACCCCATTAATTTCGTCAACATCTATGAAACACCGCAAATTAAAAAGTTGGACTTTCTTAGTATTGAGTTGGATCCTCTGGAGAGGAGAGAAATAGAAAGAGAGGAAAGATTCATTGAGCCCCATCTCCATTATATTGTTGAAGAGATATCCAAATACATTGGAGCACACATGGAAAGATTTTATCAATACACAGATGCACTCCCCTCATGAATGGGTTACCTTCAAAACGTCGCCAATGGCAGCCCTTCATGTGTTTAAATATCAAACCCTACCAAGCAGTGTTCTTCCACACCTCCACAAGGAACAACTATGGCTCTTCCATCTTCTTCTTGCTCAAACACTGACACTATAGCCAGTGGCAGCGTGTCAGTCTCCCAAAACGAATTTAACCAGTTTCACAGAATCGATCGCATCCTTTTCACGCGTCTCTTGGTGTCTCTTGGCCGCGAAGCCAACGAGGCGATGCAGGTGATCGCATACCTCATTTGGCTGGAGAAGATGAGCAGAGATTTTAGGCTTGTATCAAAGCTTCTCAATGCTTCTGATTCTTTACTCCATGAACTTGTCAATGAGGTGGTCTTGGCCTTGGTTTGCATAGAGACTGACCAATTCCCTCATGACTCCAACGTCCTCAAGGACTTGCGTTTGACCCAAAGCGTCGCACACACAAGCGTCACCATCCGTTACCTGCTCCAAAACAGAGTGGCCATAATCCAAGCCATCACCAAAATAATCAACGACGTCTGCATCAAGGCCTTCACGGACATAGTGCAGAGAGTGGAAGGTGAGAAGGCTGTGATAAAGCGTAGCTTGATGAATCCGATGGTGCAACCTGTTTATTATGATTCTACTGATCATGTTGTGCCCCAACACAACAACACTATTGCTAATTGGTGTCGTTATGAGCCTCAGAGTAATCATCATCATCAGGTGATGGCCAGCGACGTGTTAAAGGGGTTGGAGCTGAGTGCCATTGGTGCGAGAAGGAATGTGCCTGCCGATGAAAGGACCATTTTTCTGACTTTCTCCAAAGGCTACCCTATTTCTGAGGCCGAGGTCCGAGATTACTTCTCAAGGTTCGTATTTTGGGGTTCCATACCTTATTCCTTGTAATGGGAGTTATATTTATATATCACGATCGAACATTCTCTTGGCGGATGATCATACATGTTTTTTATTAGGAATCAAATTAGTTATACTATTGCTTAAATCTGATCCCCTCTGATTGTCCAATTAATTATGACAAGAGTAATAGATGCATGTTTTAGTTTAATTTAGTCTAGGGCAAAAGTCATGATGAAATCTTTGTATCGTGATGATAGCATAGGAGATGAATATAATTGTGTGTGATTTGGGCAGAAGATATGGAGATATGATAGAAGAAGTGTATATGCAAGAAGCGGAGATGTTGGAGCAAGCCCTATATGCTCGAATGGTGGTGCGTGGGAATGCCATACATTTGATAGACACAGTGCTGGAAGGGAAAGGGAAAGTGAAGTTCAGCATAAATGGGAAGCATGTGTGGGCCAGAAAGTATGTTCGCAAGACCACCAAATCTCCCCCAACTTCCCCTTCTAATAATTACTCTCTCTTTTCCTCATAATTCATTACTTCCCTGGAATGTCTATATTCTATACATTTGTGTAACTGTCTGGTCATCTTCCCCCTCTCGTTATTGTATGCCACATACTGATGAAGGCTATAAAGTTATGCTCAAGAGGAGACCTGCATACATATATTTCTGTTTGTTGTTAATCCATGCACCCTTTGTACTATTTCGCTTGCTTCATTAGTTGGTGTGCTTGCCTGGCTTCTTTTCTTTCTGTGCCCGAAGGTTGCTAGTTTCTAACTAATTTCTGCCTAAACTCCCAAAGCATGGGCACAAAATTAAACGAGAGGATTAGGGCTTGCTCGTCAAAGTAAAATCGCACCAGGAAGTCACGGCCCAGCAAATTCATGACCAGACTCTTCTGGGCTTGCTTATTTTATTGTCTTCAAATATTAAGAATATTTGTGACTATACTATATGAATTTTAGTAACTTCTTAATTCTCACTTGTAGTTGAGCATCGATATACACCTTATTTTGTTTTTATTTTTTTGGCATAAAGCATTGGTGTAACTTAAGTGCATGAAAATTTAGTACAACTTCGATTTAAAAGTCCAATCTAAATTCGCAAGTCAAATGTCTTTGTAACCTAATATACATATAAATATATAATTTGCTCTTAATTGTTCACGAATTTGCTCTGTTTTTTTTACGGGGCCTGAGAAGTTAACGCCTACCCCTTTTGGCCGTGTGTGTGTGTGTGTATATATATATATATATATGAGAAAAAGAAAATGGAAGAAAAACTATCAATATTAACCAACAGTAGTTATGTAGGTAAGTGAATATGACTCAATTTTCCTTAAAATTAAGGTAGAAGAGATTATAAATTGGAAAATCAAGTTCGAGAGAAAAGTAGCTTGACTTGACTTGACGAAAAGAAAAATTAAACCTCAATACATGTGTATAAAATAAAGAAAATCTCATATACGAATAAGCTTGATCCGTGATGATGTACATAAATGGGAACAAAAACAAGTTTGAAAAGTAATTAATTACTACCTCCGGTCCTAATTATAAGACAAAGTTGATTTTTTTTGGAGAAATTAAGGAAGCTAAATAAATTACTTAATTATATCATATATTATATATTCTTAGATTATATATTAATTTATTAGTCAAACTAATTAGTTTGAAGAAAAAAATAAAACTATTCTAAAGTAATTTAATTAATTTCCTTAATTTCTTCAAAAAATCAACTCTATCTTGTAATTAGTACTGAATAGAAGATATTGAAATTGAGGGGTTAGTCTCTATCCGTATGTCCCTTGTCAAAGGAGAAGTCAGAGAGGGCAATGGTGATCTCATGTTGAGGCGGGGGATCATCAGAAGCATCGGCGATGGGCTCCAAAGCAGAGTGATCGTGGTGGCTGGGGGAGGGAGAAGCCTCCAAGCCCCTGTGGTCGTGGTCGTGGTAGCTTGAAGAAGAAGCATCGAGGGCACTCTCAGTGCTTCTGAAAGGGTGGTTGCGAAGAAGATGAAGAGGAGACATGGCGTGGGTGGGAGTGGCAGGCCTGCTTGAGAATGGAGTCACTGACTCAGAGTGCTTGCCCTCTTTCACGTTCTTCTTTGCTGTGTGGTGCCACTTCTTCAGTGCTGTTGCTACCCTCTCGTCGAATATGGTTGCCTTCATGCTTGATCCCATCTGCCATCCAACACAACTCATTTATATATATCACTCAACTACTGCTTTTTAGTTATTCAACAAACTAGCTGCTACTTTGCTTCTTACCTGCGTGACTAGAGCATAAAGAGGCAAGGTCACATAGCTGCACAGAAATTGAACCAGTACCCTGCACATTTTCCAACTTGTACATTAATTACTACTTTAGCTTACCTATATATATAATTTCCAAAACATACAGGAGCTCATGAATCATGAACTTACCCCATTGTGAGTCTAATAACAATATCCGCTGTTGTTCGGTGGAAGCAAGAGTTTAATTTGAATTCATACTGAAACACAAAAAAACAAATGGCATAGACAAGGTTAGACAAGTATTGAAGCTGGCTATCTAAACATTGCAAATTGTTTCTAAGTTATAACCCGCTCATATAAGTATGCTTCAGTTGTTTTTTTAAAATAAACTTTCAAACACTAAATTATCCACCAGCAACGTCTCTAGAAAAGGGCAGGAGTCTGGACTAAAGAAAATATATAACTCTGCAAGTGCAAGTGCTGTTGTGGCTTTTTTGAAATTTTCATGATCATGTTGGCACTCATTATTTATTCTTAAAAAATAAATCTGATAAAAGCCTTTTACAGTCATGTCCATTAATAAACAAACACGAGTATTCAACTTGAAGCACAAAATCAAGTGACGTTCACCAAGTTGAGATAAGAAACTTACTGTACTCCAAGCGAAAAATGCAAGATCAAATGCGTTCTGCAACAAAAAGAGGCCAGCAATTCAATCAAAACTAACTATTATCATGCGCAGGCAGTAGCATTAAAAGTGAAAGGAAGTATATGAAATAGAAAAAGAACCTGAAAGAGAACAAGATGAATCAAAAAGAGGAGAAAACGAGGGCGATTGAACCAGAATAGGTGATCCCCCGGTTCAACCACTGGCGCACCCTTCACCACTTCCCCTCTTTCTTGAATCCTCAATGCCATCTTTGTTATAATCTCTTGAAGATGGGCACCAACCAATAAGATTATCTACACATCCAAATTGTATATTATCAGCTATATATACATAGCCTATCATCCAAACATACATATATATAGCAAGACATATTAAATGCAATCTTCTGAAACCAACTAGTGTTTCCAAGAGTTCTCTTGCTACTTACAATGAGTGGGATGAATGGTAACCACAAATAAGGACGCCATCCTGTACACACAGAATCACACAAGTTACAATTAAGGGATCAACTAGAACGTAAACATAATAGTATAGTAAATGAAATGTAACTCTTATGTTCTCATTGGAAACACATGTAATGTATATATTATCAT
Source organism: Inga oerstediana (assembly GCA_963210345.1). Taxonomy (NCBI): domain Eukaryota; kingdom Viridiplantae; phylum Streptophyta; class Magnoliopsida; order Fabales; family Fabaceae; genus Inga; species Inga oerstediana. Next base: position 92,588,246 of record OY723399.1, on the reverse strand, counting down.
GTGTCATAAGCAAATTACTTCAAAAACTTTTGAATTAGGCTTACCATTGGTGTTTGTCAGCAGGAAGAGAACCGCGGTAAACCATATGATGGGGCTGCAAGTGCCAATAAGTTGAAGATTAGATTGCCACGTAAGGTTATTTAAACAAGTTAAGCATTCCATGATCCATATATAATGTCCCTTACCTGATTCCCACCACAACTTTAAAGTCCTCCTCAAGTGATCTCTTGATGTACTTCTGGAAATCAAATCTTGCTTCGCTTCCGGGGGCCAAATGAGCCTACAATTACAGAATTAATAATTAGTCTTAAGTTTGGGGTTGTCTCCTGAACTAAATTATAAGCTTTTTCATTCAGACACACTTGTGAGAGCAGAGAAACTCACAATGATAAATCCATTCCTCAGTGCCATGTAGTCAGCCTTTGTAATTGATCCAAAGAACTGTCTAAAGAAGGTAACCTGGTTTTTTAAAAAGGATAAGAATGCCTTTAGAATGCCGGGCTTGACGAATACAATTATATTATTATGGTGTTTTAAATTCATATATATATATATATATAATTAGTCATCAATTTTAGAGAAGTTAATGTAGAGATCTGACTGGGTAAGATAGCATTATCACTAATGTATGCAATTTTTGAACTTACAAGCCATAGTGAAATGGGAGAACGAGTCCAAATATTCATATGCCTTCTTCCAAATGTTGTCTCCCGCGTAAACCTGAACCTCTCAGGATCTGTAATACAATATGCAACTTGCAAATATCAGACATGTGCGTTCACCAAACTTCCATAATCGTGATAATTATTAGGATCAAATTTTTTTGATAAAAAAGAATTTATAAATAGGACCCGGGTGGTGTACCAGAGGAACTGTATTGGAATCTGGATATTAAATGTGTTGCTTTTGTTCATTTATTATTATTTTCCTATTATGCTTTCATTTTTAACTAACTCGCTTAAAAGCATATAATTAAAGTATGGGTAAAGTTCGAAACATTTATCAATTTTGTATCAATTTGATGACTTAACTTCCATTCCTAAGCGTTGAAAAGAGAAACTTAATAATTAAACCACGGTAAAATAACGCTTTGGTACTCTACTGGTGAATAGATCATTGTCATCACTCATCAGATCGGTATGTACCATTATGGAATTGATATTCAATGGTCTTTGTTTCATTTTCCCACGCCTTCCATTTTCTCATCTGCATATCCGGCGAAGCAATAAATGGAAGATTAATTAAGATAAGAAGAGAGGAGCAGCAATAGTTGAATTTGAATAGCGTAAGTTGAAGATTAAAAGGACTCGTACCTTAGTTCTGCCCAAAGTAAGCGTGATAATGCATTGAAGGACATGGAAAATTGCAACGAAAAAAATGAATATATGGAGCTGGTGGATGCCGTAAGCAGAGACAAAAGCAACTTGACCCTGCAAATATAAAACAAACATATACATATATAGGATGCCACATGATTTAATTTCACATGATTGAGAATAATAAAGATATGAAGGTGGGTAATGGAGGAGGTAGCTAGCTTGCCTTGTCAGTGCATTTATCGTATCCTTTGGTTGCCAGAACACGTCGAGGGGAGGGGTCCAGAAACTGGAGAAGCTTGCGAGCATTGATGTCTTCAGAGTTTGTTTTTGGAACTTCACACGGATGCCACGTGGCTGCCACTTTTTCCGGTATGCAGATATTGGAGATGGGCTGTTGAAGCACCGTGAGCAGCAGCGATATGAACCCCAGCAGCATCAGCTCTGTACGTAATGCAATCAACTTGATGAATTGTGTGTATATACTTGCATGGATTCAAAAAGGGAACTGATAAGTATACCTCCTTTAACCTTCTCAAGTGCTTCATTCAAAGCCGTTTTTTGTTTCTTCTTGAACCACTGCATAATTCCAAGCCATCAGAACAGTGCACCATATAATTATTTTAAGCAAATCACATGTATGTTGTTCAACTCCATATACATGCACCATGTTTTTGGATACATCAGTGGCAGAAAAGAAAAACAATTAACACACACACACGTACATGTCCGACAACGTGAAGAAGATGTTCAATGGCGATGGAAACGGCAAGCAAGACGAAGCAGACAACAGCAACGGCCCACGTGGGTGTTTGCTCCAAGGTTCGCTCCTTCTGTAGAGCAGCCATGTTGTTGCGAGCTGTGTTTGTTCTGCTGATAGGTCTCTAATCTCTGTTGCCACAAAAAGGAGAAATATGGAGACGGCGTTGGATGCTGAGTTTGATGGGTTATTTGCAGTGGGGAGGGGTATTAAATATGGGAAGAAGCTAACGGAGGACAAGAGAACGCGCAACTGTATCTACTTGTTCAGCTCAGAGAAATAGGACTCCTGAAGTTTTCAAACCACTGGCCGGTCAAACACGGAGTCATGGACCAAAGTGAATAGGAACAAGAGTAAGGCTATTTAAAACGACGAAGTACGGGGGACAAAAATTAGGACCCAGACGATAATATCTTTCAGCTACAGGCGCCACATCAGAGGCACATTTCTTTTTAGTTACTTATTGGAATATCTAAGGACTTATTTGAGTTAACGGTTATATAAATTGAGATAAAATTTTTATTATATTAAGTTATATCGTAAAGGTAATTTTTATCGTTAATCTAAATAGATATTTGTTAAAAGACGTAGACGCAAGGGATTGTGAAGAGGTGAGATAATGATGGAATAATTAAGCAAGTCAGAGGCTGTGAGAAATTTAATTGGATAAGGAGAGCTTTGAATTATAGGTTGTGAGAAAGCGGCAGAGGAAGGAAGGAGGTGCGTGATTGGGCCGCGTGTTTACTTTTGTTGTTGTGATGGGAAATACAAGCCATAAAAGAATAAGAAGTGCGTGGTTGTTAGTGGTCTAATCATGAATCAATCAATCAGTGATGGGGTCAGTGCGGAAACAAGCATTCCCACCTGTCCATATATAAGATAGTGAACTTAGAGAAAAAATAGTTTGATCAAGTACATGGGATAATTAATATTTATTTTTTAATTTTATCCTTATAATTAATATTTATTTTTAATTTACCTATTTAATAAATTTTTAAACATATTTTTTAATAAGGATAAAAATAAAAAAAATTAATTTTGGACACATTTATTGAATTAACTGTTATTTATTATTTATTATAAATTAGTTGCAATGCCTTATATTATATTAGGGATCCGAAGAAGTATGTATCATTCCATGGATATCTATTTTCTCCCTGTTATACAACATTCCATCAGCAGTCATCATCTCCCCGCACCAGTCTATCCGGTATAATTGTTCCAATTATATCAGCTCTCATTAATTTTAGAATCATAAAGATTGATCCAATTGATATATAAAAATTTTATTGGTGGATATAAAGCGTTGTTTAATCCTTGAGGCATATCTTACTGTTGGTGAGCTTAGGGCCCGACTTATGTATTGGTGAGAGCATCGATAAAGTCAACACCATTTTTTTTTTGGGGTTAATTTAGTGGGGGATGAGATGAAGTAGTTGCATGGATAAGGAAAAATCCGAGGGACCTCCGATTCCCATTTCCCAGGATCATCATATGTCAGCGCATGTCTTGGTCACTACTCTCATTTATTTATATCAAACCCATGATTGTCTTCCCAAATTATTATTATAAACAACCAAATTATACCGTTACGTATTCTCGTCAAAGTCAATATAATGCATCATTTTTCACCAAACGGCTGATGGACATGGACTCAATATTTTATGAATGTTTGATCCAAGTGATAATGTGCGTGAGTTCCTTTCTTCACTTTCTAATTTTCCATGACTTCGAATAGATAACAGACTACGTAAATCCGTACATACTTTTTTTTTTAAAAAAAAAACTGCACTTGACATATTTGATATTTATATGTCAGGTATATATTATAACAATTATTATATAGACATACGACGTCCTCCAGAAGATTGATGGGATTGGAGAATACAAGAAGGCAGTAACGAACTAAAGAAGAATAGTACTTCCTCCGGTCCTAATTATAAGATAACGTTAATTTTTTTAGAAAAATTAAGGAAGCCAATTAAATCACTTTAGAATATTTATATTTATATATATTTTTTAAACTAATTAATTTGACTAATAAACTGATAAATAATCTAAAAATACTAAAAATATAGATACTCTAAAGTGATTTAATTGATTTTTTTAATTTCTCTAAAAAATTAATTTTATCTTATAATTAAGATTAGAGGGAGTATTTAATAGAGAAGGAAATGTTCAAATTAAGGGAGAAGAGAGCGTTTCAATTTGACCGCAGGTGACTGCCAGGCCGCGTATTTTGAGATTATTGCTTTTAATTGTTTGTTTCCAGTGGTAGGCCACTTTATATAGGAAGTCAAATGTACGTCACTCTTCTCTCTCTTAATATTCCTCCTTTTCTTTTGGAATCACTACACACCTTTCCTCTCCATACAGCTTCACCCCCTTATTATATGTATATATATATATATATATATCACCGACCAACGTAACTCGGAATCTATTCTCTATTCCTTTTCCCTTTACTTCACTGGATTCTTAGTGTTTATTTGGGATAATTTATTTTTGGATAATAAGTATTTATAAATCATGATTTACGATATACAAAGTAAGTATGTGAGAGGAGTTTTGTCTTGACTTACGTAATAAGGACTTATTGTCCCAAAATAAGTGATATCAAACCCACAAATGTTATGACTTTTGAAATCAATTCACACACAAAATTTATTGCAACTTATCCAAAATTGAACATCGATAGAAAAGTAAATCAAACATACAAGTTTGAAAACTATTTTAGTTCACATCAAAGTATGATTAAGCTTTAGATGATAATATACAAAGTCAATATATAATTAATAAAGAGGAGGATTTACAAGGCGCAATTGTCAACCTAAACCTTAAGTACCTTCCTTGAACGTATCCCATAAGGAACCTTGCCTGGAAAATAATAATCAACTACGGGATAAGTCACATGGACCCAGTAACCACTTCTAATTTAACAAGTATGTAGGGGACGATTACAAGATAGTTAAGCGGGGCAAAATATATGTTCATACTCCCTCCGATCCTAAATATAAGATAAAGTTGACTTTTTTGGAGACATTAAGGAAGCTAATTAAATTACTTTAAAGTATTTATATTTTTCATTTTTTCTCCAAACTATTTTTCCTTACTTATAAATTGATATATAATCTAAGAATACATAATATATAATATGATTAAGTAATTTATTTAGCTTCCTTAATCTCTCCAAAAAAAAGTCAATTATGTCTTATTTTTAAAACTAGAGGGAGTATAACATAAAGTCTAAATAGTCTTCCAAAAATATTAGTAGTTTAAGACAACAATTCAATATGCATAGAACTCATTCAACCATCCTTATAACCACTATTAGAACTCATAGGCTACAACACATAATAGGATTAGTCTTTTTAACAAGACTGCACCAAACTCTGTAATAATGAGGTGTAACCCGGCCAAAGACTATAGAACTCATATTAGACCGTAGGGTTCCTTTTTGTCGAATATGGAAAGGTGTCACTTGTTTCTTGAAATGACCCTTAACCCAGTCAAATGAAAGGGTGATACCAAAGGTCCTGAGAATATCAAAGTCATCCACTGTGATACAGTGACGGCTATACCATATGGTATAATAGCATCAAACCTCCCATAATCAGAATTTCGTGCAATCCAACACAACTCGATATACATTCCAACAAATCAACATCACAAATCCAATATCATCATGCTTTTCTCATAATACTTAATGCCACGCATTATTAATTATTTAAATAAATCATTCAGGCCCACTTAACTAAGAACTTTACTAAAAACATAATTCATATTTATTATACATTTTTTTTTCATATATAAAACTATAATATATTTATGGCAATTAAAAATTCCAACATACACTTATAATCACCTCAACAAGCATACAAGGTAAATTGGGAAGTGATTACCTCAAGTTTTTGATACAGCTGAACTTGAGAGAATGCAAGTTCAACAAGCCAAATTCAAGTTTCATTCAACAATAAATATATAATTACACGTTAATAAAATTAATAATAATTGCTAACTAATACAAAATAATAAGTAATAATCCCTCATAATTGGCTCACTTTAATCTTCTTAGAAGAATAACAATAATTTATCTGTATTCCTCATATTCCTTTCAAATCACAAATCCTAAAATTTCTTAACTCTATTGAACTCAATAAAATCTTTAAGAACAATAATCCTCTAATCACCTTAACAATCCAATAGTCATAAAATCATCAACATCAATATCCTAGATCAATTAAATCTCTTTTCTAGCTTATATGAGCATAACCTAATTATTAAACAATATTTGAAACCTCCATATAATTAAATCATATCAAACTCTAACTCAAATATTAAATCATAATTTATAATTTCATATAGCTCAAAATCTAACAAACTAAAACGATTAAAATTTTAATAATACCTCCAATAATCCAAATAAATTGTTTAATCCAAATTTATTTAGTTAAAAATATCCTAAAAGTATAATTCACGGTCTGTTTTAAAATAATTTAATTATAAAATCATAAAACAACCAAATGATAAATCTAAACTCATTAAAATTAGCTATTAACCTTTCTCTATATATGTATAGCCATCTATTATCAAACCTCAAAACTCTCACAGAATTCTAACCCAAAAATTTTCAATAATCAGCACAATATTATCATTTTTAAAAAGAGAAAAATATGTGAAACAATTTGTATGAAAGAAGCTTGATAAGAAAAAATAATTTTAAGCACCAAAATTATTTGAAAAGCTTAAAACTTTACCTGAAATTATAGTACAAAAAATCGGACCGGACCGGCCGGTTCGACCGGTTGAACCGGGAACCAGTCCTTGGTCCGGTCCGGTTTGATCAGTAAACCGGTCAGACCGGTGGAACCGGTTGGACCGGTGAAAACCGGTGGTCCAACCGGTTGACCCGGTTTCTTTCCCTTTTTTTTTTTTTTAAATTTTTCAAATTTTTATTTTGTGTTTTTTGAGGGCAAAATGGAAAGTTGAAGACTAAAATGAAGAGAAAAATAGATAAAGAAAGAACAAATCTAAAAAAATGAAGAAAATAATGAAAAAAGTTATTTAAAAAGATATAATAATTATAGGAAATGAGATATTTTTGCATAAGTATAGGTATTATAACTAATACTAATAGATTTTAAATATTTTTTTTCTAAAAATCTTTATTTTTATCTATAGAAGTTTAAAAACATATTAATATATATTATCACTAATAAATTATAATATTTTAATATGACCGGTTATGATCGATTCAACTATCGATTAGACCTCAATTAACCCATTAACCCTTAAACCTATACTGTGACCGGTTCATTGCCCGGTCCGATTTTTCGTTCCTTGCCTGAAATAATGTTCAGAATCCGCACCCTCTGGTCTTCACTATTCTCGCCAATTGAATTAAAATGGATTGGACGGTGGGCATTTAATATTTATTAACCCACCACCATCATTAGACTTGAGGGCCACGTGCCCTTTAGTCTTCTTCTTCTATTTTTTTTACATTATTTTTTTTTATTTTCAGTTTTTTATTTCTTTCTTTTAATATTTTATCCAAACCCTTTTTTTCCTAATAATTACTTGTTAAATCCATTTTTTATAGATAATTATTTTCTAATTATAATTACATCCTAGAAATAAAAATAAAGATGTTACAATATTAATATATACATTCTTCCACTTTCACCTACAAAATGCCTCCTAATTAATATAATGTCCTCATATCATAAGCAATTTCCCTTTTTCCTTATTTATAGAATAATTTAGTATTCAACATTCCATCGTGACCCGTGATAATGCGTCTTCTGGCGTCATGTACGTTGTTTTATTCAATAGGTTCCAACATGTTTTTCATCTGCAAAGCACCTCTGGTACTTACAAGTAAGCTTTCCTAACTATATTTAAACCAACTGGTACTTAGCTAATGAATATTAGGTATTAAAGAGACGACAAGAAAAACATAAAAACAATTGTAGTTAATATAAAGATATTAAAATGGATATATGGTCATAACGGACGAAATCTGTAATAATTATATACAAAAACAATTGCATATCTGTTAAAAATAATAAAAAAAATTAATGTGGTTGAGATATTTGCAAAGAAAGCGGCTAGGAGCAACAGCTTAAAAAGTTGAGCAATTTATATCAGCTCGTTAGTATATGAATAAATATAGGGATTAGGTAGTGGTGAGACCCGCACTATCAATTTACAGTTTTAACGCTCCAGATTTAAAGTTTTTAACAGATGATTTTTAAATTTAAAAAAAAAAAAGATAATTAAGAAGTTATCTTTATTTTAGATTCTATAGCTATTAAAATAATTGTTTTAAAAGATAAAAGTATAAAAAAAATAGAGTTGGATATCTGGATGAGTTTGGGCGGTAATCACCTCTGCAATCATGTATAACAATTATAACATTTTCACGGAGGGCATATATTGTCCGTGTCAAAGTATTGCAAAATTATGTTAGTCGCTTCACACGCCACCCAATTCACAAATGAATCAATAAAATGGTGATTTTGACAGAGCCAATTCAAACTTGGTCAGGGGGGTATTCATTGATAGATGACAACAGTATCATACAGGATTGGCTCACACATATAATTCATACAAATGATTAATCAAAACCTTATAAAGAATAAGATTCACATAAATAATCTACATATTTCAGAGAGAGAGAGAGGCAAGAGGGAAGTCATGAGGAATGAATTCCTTATTCAGTGTCTCTCAGGCATGTAAATGAATGAATGAAAGGTGTTATTTAATTGGTTGGGGAGTATTATGAATATGAATATGAATATGAATGGGTTGTAGTTGTACGTATGTGGTTGGTGGCTGTGTTATTCAGCTGGGCATGGACTTGTTTTCCAAGAATGACCTTAACAGAATAAATGCTTGGCGAGGCTTGTGAAGTGGAACCTCATGCCCTGCTCCTGTCACCGTCACCAACGTCACCCCTTTATAAACTTGGCTCCAACCTCCAACCTTCCCCACACACCAAAATAAAACCACTTAGTAGAAATACAACATAACACAACAAGAACAATACTGTTACTGAACTATACGTTTGTATGTACACATAGTTGTTGGTTGTTACTGTTCAAAGTCAATAAAACTGTCATTCATTCGGTTTGGCACCCATCAGTTCAAAGAACAGTTGAAAACCCATTCGAACCACGTTAGCGGTTAGCCAAAACAAAATGCTCTCAAGACCATTTTTAAAATTAAGACATTTTGAAGGCTCTTTTTTTTAAAACTATTTGAGCATTTTAGACGTATAACCACTCATTCTTTTTAGTAAAATTACAAAATGATTCCTAGTTCAATTCAGGGTACGGCTTCAGAAAGCTTGCTCTAAGCCTATGAAGCATCTTCCCACCCTCCCCCCACAAAAAAAAAAAAAAAAAAAATGAAACACCTCTACTTGAAATCGGAGCTCCAGCGTTCAAATTGCACATAAGTGATATATGCACATATTTTCTCATGCGAGTTTCCATATCATGCTGTGTTAGTAGTTAGCACCAACCTTGCCATTATCATTCCAGGGATACCAGTTGGCGATGGTAGGCAGCTTCAAGGCATCAATAGAATATCGAGTTGCAGTTACTGGGACCACAGCATCTGTATCTCCACTGCCAAAATGATATATAAATGCAGAGCCATGGTCAGACACAGTGCAAAGCTAACAATTCCTAGAAAAACCAACTATCAAGCAGTAAGACACAACAAAGCTAAACATATCCCACATAAAATAGCGATTTCATGGATATTGTTGGTCAGTGAATTCCCCGATATGTTTTATAGTTTACGGGGTATTCCACAACCCATTACTGTTTTCAACATGCTTCTTAAACAGATCAGCATAATTTATCCACCTCAAAGCTGAAGCATCCTTTTTCCCTAAGCTCCAATTTGTCATTTGATATTATGCAGAAACTCAGTAATGCTGTATAACTAAATTTTCTATTCTGAAACCCAGTCTGGTCATATAACAATTGCTGCCCTTGGATCTGAAGAATATATTAACACTCACGAACAAGTCTGGAGACATTGGTTACAGAAAGTAGAAACAACCAATCTGATCAGTTATACATCTCCCATGTCCTCACCTCGTTCACCATGGTGCAATCAATCACAGTCCAACTCTATCTGCTCATTTTCAGGCAGCCTTTTCTCCCCGAGCAATCAAATATAAGAATTTGAGCCAAGAAATTTATCCCATAAAGCTTTTTCGTTTTTTTGAGCCTGGAAGCAGGGATGACTGAACAAGCCCACATTTTTGCTCACACGTTTCCAGATGCCACTAGGATATTGAATTTGTCCAACATAACTAAGACAAGCAACTCAAAAAGAACACTTAAGACCCAAGAGGTTTTGGTAGGATGCAAGCTCCTCATATATAAAAACAGCCACTGTGAAGTCTCAACTTCGCAGTGACTTGATAGGTTCAGGATTATAAGTTTTAGACTGTTTAAGATGGAACCTTAGTACGAGCTGTGTAGCATCAAGTCAAAGTGCCCAACATAAATTTGAAATCATGGCATAATACATAAATAACTAGGTGTGGGTGGAAGCCATGGAAATTCATTTTTGTCTTCCGTTCAGATTTGGAGGGGGTGAAGACAGCTAAAGATCTAGAATAGTTGCTTATACAGCATCTTCTGAAAGTTTTAAGTGGAGTTTGCCATCAATCTATATACAAAAATGATTTCCTATTAAGTTCAGACAACAGTAAATCCCATTATAGGCACTAGAGCAATCATGTAACTGAAATATTTCAGCTTCACAGGTAAGTGCTGGGAGAAGAAAAGAAAGGTCAGAGGAAGCAAGCAGACTCACCTGAATACCCATATTCTGAGACCAGCTTGAATGAGTTCACGGTATATAGGAAGCATAGATAGTGGAGAATCCGCCCAATAATTCCCAACAATGTCACTGTTAAATGAAACTTTTAACACACTAATAGAATAACTCTCAAAAGAGCAACTCATATATTGCTTTTTTAAAAGTATATACCTGCATGGCTTCCATGAATAATTAATCCCAGTTGTATTGGCATGCAGTGCTTTCTGAACTTCTGGACGATTAAAGTATAAGTCTGTAAACCTTTCTGTGCAGGGATCGTATGCTCGAGACATCCATGGCTGTGAGTGGAAATCACAGGTTTAAACACTACACCAAATCAACCAAATAGCCTAACAAAATTGACCTAAGTATATTAACCCAAGGGAAGAAGGCACTAAGTAATATGACAAAGCAGAACATTTCAGAAATCATATCCTGTGAAAGATCTCTTCCCAGCAGTTTGTTTCCCTTTTAATTAAAATTTTATTGAGATGAGCATATTTGAGGCAACCACAATAGTGAGTTCCTTCCCTAAAACCCGTCACAAATCATGTCTGAAGTCTTAACCTAAGTAAAATATTAATAGAAAGAGACAGGCATGCAAGAAAAGGCAACTTGAAGAAAACAACATTATGAAGTGGCTGCTTAATCAATGCTTGAATCAACTTGTTAACCAGTAAAGCAAAATGACAACAATATAATTGAAAATAAACCTGCTTTTCTAAAGTGTAGAAAACAAAAAGTATTTTTTCCCTCTTTGCATCAGGATGGGACACCAATGCAGTGTACAGTTTAGGAAAACCAATATGCCATTATTTAACCAAGAATTTTGGGAAGGTTCTTCCAGGAGTAGTCTCCTCCAAAGACAATCAACACCTTTGAGAATTTCCGCAAAATAAAATAAAACAGATAGCTCAATGTACCATAGTAGATACCCATTAATTTTTAGTTTCCAAGCTTCCAGTACTTCCAAAAGAGCCAAAATTCACCCCGGGGAATGTTTCATTGCTAGAAACTTCCTCAAGCAGTAAGACAGGAATCATATGCAGTTTCATGATTCCATTTTTCTCATGTAATATACACCATTATGATCTACATCTACCCAAGTGTGTAAAACCCTGCGTCTAAATGCACTTTGCATGCTTATGAATAAATCAAACAGGTTGATATAAGCGCGTACATAGCGACCCCTCAAGCCATGTCTAAGTGATGCTGTGTTATTGCATGGCCGTGTGTAAATGCTATATGGATCAATGTTGCCCTGTTCCAAAACTGCCATTCTGAGGGCCTCCATGCATTGCACTGTTGGATGCTGGGAGGACCCAGAAGTACAGGCCTTTCGCAACATCCTATATGTGGAGTCTGAAATCAAGCCATGAGTCCACCAGTACTCAAATGTACCAATGTAATCATGGTAATCATCAGTAACAGCATTTCCAACCTGATAGAGATCAGTGAAAGATGGCAACCATTAGATGATTATTGGAAAACTTAAAGGCCTCTCAATGAGCACAAAAGATTCGATCTTTTTCCCCTAACTAAAGATTTGTCGTTGTCACATAGATCTTACAAACTCACCATAAATCCCTTAAAATTAATAACCGGATTCTTGACACCCTTGTTTTTCTGGTAAATAATCTGCGCCAACTGAGGAACATAGTGGCCTGAAACGAATTTTTAAAAAATCAGATCATCATCTTCTTTACAGAAAAGAATTGGATCAGAAATTTTTGAACAAGTACCAGCATAACTTTCTCCAGCAATGTAGAATTCTCTATGTCTATACTGAGGAAATCTTTCAAACCAATTAACAAGAAATGTATATGCATCTTCAGCTGCAAAAAGCCACGAAACCCAGATCCCAAAATTTCAAACTCGCGAGCAATTATATCTCAAGCAGATAGGACACAATTGCAACAAGTGCTACTCAAAAAAAAAACAAAACAAAACAAAACAAAGCTACAGCAACTTATTTACCTGTTCTCCGATCTCCCATTGTAAACAGATCTGAAGTTTTGTTCGTATATGAAAAGCCAACACCAGCGGGGGAATCAAGGAACAGTATATTTGCCACTGCAATACCCAAAAACTCAATAAAGACGAAGATGTGTAACGGGCGGAAAATTAATGAGAATGGGAAACTGCTGGTACTGTGAATTTCACTGACATTTGTTCCAAGCGTAAGGATTCAAGTAAAGTGACGTCCCATCAGGTCTAATGCGAAAAGGTCCTATCTCTTCAGAAGCCCCATAAGCAATAGAGGAGCATCCAGGACCGCCATTAAGCCATAACAGTAATGGCCTTGACTTGGGTCCACGATTTGTTGGAGCTTCGGTCAACCAATAAAACAATGCCCTCCCTGACTCCTTATTCACTGTCACATAGCCAGAGTACTGAGCAAAACCCACATTCTTTGGTTGTCCTGGCAACTCAGTGATCCTATCTCTCTTTTGATCTCCAAGAGGAGAAGCCACACAAATTCCCAAAATAATGAATAAATGCAAACATAAGCAGAGCCAAGAAAGGAAACTCATAATTTATCAATCTGAAAGTTGGAAAAGGCAAGGAAAACCCAGAATGAGAGACAAAAAAATTCTGGGTTTTTTTGGCCTTCTTACTGCTAGCGTACTCCAAAACAAGGCAGAGAACAGAAGTGGAGAAGAACAATAATGACGTAGTTAATGGAAGAAGCGCAGATCCCAAAGGGAAAAAACGATCTGGGTTGTAATGCCAGAGATTAAAAGCAAGTAAGAGCCAGCAAATCCACCCTAACGAAGCGCAGGAACCCAAGCCAAAGAGAGACAGGGACAGAGATTTGGTAAAAGTGAAACTAAAAACGAACAGGAGAGTAGGAGAGAGCAAAGGAAGGGACAGAGTGATAGAGTAAGAGAGAGTGAGGAAAGTTGAAAGGGATGGGCATTTATAAGAGGCAATTCCTAGTGATTGTAATGAGTTGTAAGTTGTAACAATTTAGGTGCAGGCATTTATATGCACTGCTTGATGGTCGAGGTTTGCAATAATGATGAATACTGCTTTGAATATTCCTGCCACTTGCGAGTGTTTGGTTTTGTTTCTCTTCCTCCATATGCGTGTACCACGCAAGTTGATTGAGCAGTTGGGTTGGCGCTGGCGCACATGGGACTGTACAAGAAGAGGATGGATTATTTGTATTTGAAGCACGACTCTTCTCTTCATTTTTTATGACCAAATTTTGATTATGTGATTAGTTTTAATTAACAGAAAATTATGACTCTATGATAATTAGAAGGATTGTTTATAAAACATTAGAAAAATCGGGGGAAGTCACACATTGCTTCTTAAATACTGTCAATCTTCCAAACTTTTAATAATTGAAGAAAGCAATGTTTAAGAAATATAAAAATATAAAAGGATGTACGTCATGAACCTTTTCTGTTATTGTATGAACAAACAAATATTTTATTCAGTGAGAGAGATTGAAATGAGCTTTGATTGAATAAAGGGTAACTGTAGTGTAGGGATGGAAAAGTTGGCAATCTAATTTGTTGAAGGAGGAGTACTGTATAAGGCATTACAGAGAAAAAGGTATAACCACGGGGTGGGGGGTGGCATATGATGTAAGTATTGCTTAATTAGTTGGATGATGAATTTAACGTTTTTTGGGTAAGTTTATTACATAAAATAGGTCAATTTTGGATGGAAACGAGAATAATCAGGTGCTTTTAATTTGCATGCTAAAATTGAATGAAACCAGAAGCTTGTCATCTTCTTGGTTGCTGGTCTTTGCAAATGAAAGAGCCCCACATGCTGCTATGTAATTCCCATAAGAAGAAAGCTTTGCAAAGATCGAGCTTATTAGCAACATGACAAAGCTAATGTCTTTTGAGCAATTCTCGGCTGCCCACTTTGATTTTGGATAGGAGGAGGAAATTGAAACATGTTTTTACCTTCCCCTAGTTTAGGTATTTCTTGAAACTTGAAAGGATAAAAGGATAATTTATTTGTGTTTGGTATCACTTATTTTTTAACAATAAATCTTTATTACGTAAGCCGAGATAAAACTCCTCTCATATACTTACCTCGTATACCGTGAATCACGATTTATAAATATTTATTACCTAAAAATAAATTATTACAAACGGAAACAAAACAAAATAGAATGAAGATGGAAGAAAATGGGTTAACGATAAGTACAATAATGCGTTTGCCATGTTGCATGCGTTGTCTTGTGTTTTTGGTGTCTAGGAATGTATTAGTGATGGACGCTGTTTCTTTCTTCGCCTTGTCCCCTGTCGCTGTCGGCACGCAAAAGACAAAACTCCCGCGCTTCTACTCTTTATTTTTTGATTACATATGTCACTTCATTCACATTACCCTTCGCCGTCCTCAAACCAAACAGTGGGCCAAGCTTAAACATTTAACCCTTGAATCCAAACACCCTCCTGCACTACAATCTATTTTAGCAAGAAACTTATAGTTTTTCAGAAGTTATATTTTTTATAAATTATTCTTTAAAATCTATTTTTTAAAATTATCTATATCACCTTTTGTCAAGAAACTTTCCTCCGTAAGCTCATCCAAACACATTTTAGAGGGATGACAATGCCACACTAGTTGTTATTATAATTAGTTAATTTAATTAATCTATTGTTAACAAAAAATAAGTAATATTACATATAATATACTGTTTAAAAAAAGAATAATATTTTTAATAATCTATTAGACAACAATTAATGCATCGTGTCTACCCCCATTTATGGATCAGGAGCAAAATATGAAAGACAATTTTATTTACACAAAACATTTTATGAATTTGTATGCATGCATGCCTAACCTAATTCATTGCTTACATTAATGAAGCAATGGAGGGAGGATTAGTTACTCATTTCTTGTTCTTTTATTTTAAAATAAAGTTGTTATTGGGTGTTTTTGTTCTTCCTCTAGCACGCATAACCCACCCAACCTTATTAATGACGGCACATGCGGAGATTGTTGGAATAATTCCAATACGCATTAATGTATGATATGAATAGTTAAATTGATGATTACCATAATCTCACTTTATATTTGCATGCCCCAACATAAGTGGCTCTCATCTTCGGCTGACGAAGCGAGTTGGGTTGTTTTAATTCTCCAACATATATATTGTCACCATTATATATATTGTCCACCTGCATGCTCCCCGTGAATTTAATCTTAGATTGCTTCCACTCATCCTATATATATATATATATAGCAATGAACAAAGACAAAACTCACTCATCCTATATAGATTGGCAATATGCTTGCACCTTAAATACATATATATAAAATTAAAAATATTAATTGATGGAGAAATATGTATGATCTGCTTCCAATTAAGTTCCACGTCTGCTAGCTGAATCGAGCTCCATGTTTTTGGGTTTGAGACAAACGTTACAATTACCGGCAGATTCGGTCCTCATTATATAGGTCTTCGTTCCAAGGCTGGACCTAATGTTGGGCACAGACAAAAGGAAAAGTAAAAATCGCACAACAATATTAGCAGTTGGGGCATTCCGAGAATTGAACTCGGGACCTCTCGCACCCTAAGCGAGAATCATACCACTAGACCAAATGCCCTGTTTATCGATTGCGTGATTAAACATCATATAGAATCATTAATTGAAAATTAAATCCCTCGTCTCACTGATATGTCCCTTTCTGTGAGAGGTTTCACTCAGCATCGGCAGCGTAGAGCAATGGCAAGAGCGGCTCTACTCCAGTTGTTGCGATCGCAGGCGACGCGCTCCTCTCCCAGATTCCTCCCTTCAGGTTTTCTCTCTCCCCTCTCCCTTATCGGTCCTTTCGTTTTTTTTTTTGTCAATGACCTAAAAAAATATTGTGAATTTGCATTCCCATATTCATCAGTGCTATGGGGAATGGGAATAGAATTAAACATTTAAAATCCCTTTTTTGCTGCTTGGAAAAGATTCGGACTTTGCTCTGTTTCCCCGTCTTGGAGTTCTCTTTATGGACTCTTCATTTCTAAGACCGGTAAGGGGCGAGTGTTACTGACTAACGTACGGCGGCTTAAACTTAGTGCTTCTGGTTAAATATGGGGGGAATCAGTTTTCCCAAGTGAAGTGCACTGAATACCCGCCACCATGGATTTTCTTATTAGTCTAGATTAGCATCATAATTTAGCTTCCACTACATGCTACCTGAGTTTGTGATGAAAAGAGCTATGTAGCTTGGTACAAGATTATGATGGTAGCGACAAGTGGCATTGCTTTGATTGTTCCAACCACTGACAAAACCTTATAATTAAAATTGTTATACGAAGGTTGTAGATTAACAGCTTATTTTACCCTGGTTCTGACAGAGTTCAATTTGCATTAGGAGTTAAAATTCGAAATCCGCTATTTTGATTGGTTCGTCTAAAACAGTGTGCAGAGCATCATGTTCTTGCACTGGGGAGTAGATTTTATAACAACTTTTGGTAATTGACGAGAAGACATGACTCCACGAAGCCCTACTAATTTTATTTATGGATTCCACTGCACAAAAAGAAAAGAAAAATGCCAGAATGTATTTGGCAACTATTTTTGGATAATTTAGGCTTGGAGCACTTGATTATCTTCTATGTCACCAAATAAGAATGCTACATTTCTCCTTTGCTGCTGAATTTGTTCTGTGAGGTGCGTTATGTGTAATACGCCACATTACATCTCAAGTTTATTACTCCCAGTTATTTGAAGATGTTTAATCCATCTAAGAAAATAAAATAATATAGGTTCTGTCAACTCTTCCCTATTTAAATCTTTTCTTGTTGCATTGCATATCTGGATTTAATAGTTCCCTGCATATGATAGCCCACATTCTATACCTCTTGCTTCATGTATCATATGTCTTGAAAAGTTTTTGTGCATAGTCTAGTTTGTTCTTGCTAGTCGCAAATCTTGGTTCTTTTTATCTGCTACCTTGAGTTGCATCTAATTTGGTGTAGTTAAATTAGTCTTTGATATTAAATATATGTATATACAAGTCTTTCTGGCAATGTAATGTTCACAATCTATGTATAATTATTGATAATAAATTACATAACGTTTTATTTTATGTTTTATGTTTGCCTCCATGCTTCAGCCTATCATTGTTCTAGCTCCTGGACATACAGACGTGTTATCAGCACCAATCCTGCATCCTGTTTTTTCACTCAGCTTTCTGCTGTCCAAAAGAGATGTGCATCCCAATCTGTGACAACAGAGGAAGATGACAAGATTAGTATTGGACCTCGTGGTACTGGACAATCTGGTGAACATGAAAAGGAAAACGGAGTTGTCTATTATGGTCCTATCTCATCCACCGTTAAAAAAGTTAAACTTTTGTCTCTCTCAACTTGCTGCCTCTCAGTATCTCTGGGCCCTGTCATAACCTTCATGACATCCCCTGATATGAATGTCATCTTGAAGGGTGCAGTAGCATCATCTGTAATATTCTTAAGTGCTTCTACAACAGCTGCGCTTCACTGGTTTGTTAGCCCATACATTCACAAACTCAGGTGGCAGCCTGGTTCAGATAGCTTTGAGGTGGAGATGATGTCATGGCTGGCAACTTATATGCCCAAGACGATTAAGTTTTCTGATATTCGTCCACCCGACACCAAGAGACCTTTTGTGACATTTAAGGCTAATGGGAACTATTACTTTGTTGACACAGACCATTGCCATAATAAGGCGCTTTTGGCAAGATTGACACCACAAAAAGCACCTCTGGAGTCAGCTTTCAAAAACTTGTGATTTGAAACACACCGACATAGAACTCTCAGATAGTTTGCTGTTAAGGATGGTAGTGATACCCCTGGGTCAAATTCCATCTGCGGATTAAATTTCTGTCCCGATATATTTGCTTGGATAAAATAAATGTTTGAGATTTGACTTATAAAGAACTCACTTAGGCTGGCATTTTGCAGCATCATATGCTCCAGTATTTTGATGCAACTGTAGCAATACTTTTATTTTACAGTTATTTCATGTTGCTCAAATGAGTGCTTGTTCTTCGTGTGATTCTGCACGTTATTATTAGAATCTGTAGGCACTGTCTGTTTTGATGTTGCTGTGCTACTGCTGTAGTGCTGCCTCCATGATTATTGCTGGTAACTTGGTGGTATTGTAGAAATGAGGATACTCAGAAGTTCTCGTTGGTTGTTTGGACCTCTCGAACTGTTGGCTTGTAATGGCCATATATAGATTTTAAAAAAAAATTGATGAAATCTGTTGTCTACGTTTACTTACCCCGTTATCCATATTGACCTGCTTCTTTGTTAAAAATAATTTATGTATCAAGTGTATATATTGTTTCTATTATCATTAATCTAATATTAACCAAATCAGCCACGGGTTTTAAATAATTTGTCCATTAAAAAGTTTGTGATTGGTTAATTCATTAGTACTCAAATGTTTGCTAAGCAATAGCTAGAGATGTAAATTCTCCTGAAGTGTTTATTTATTAGTTATAAATTATGAATGAATGAAAATTAATAGAAAAGTTGATATAAAAGAGATGAGAAGCTATCCGGGGTACCATAAATTGTTTTGAAGTGATGAATGAGAAACACCATTCACATCCTCAGCAGCCACAGCCCCAGGAGATACTTCAACATCCTTCTGCCATCTCTCATATTTATTTTCCTTTTTGCTACGTAAAAAGGAGTCAGCCTCCATGGAGGTTTTTGTCACCAATTAGTCATATTAAGAAAAACCATTTTCTGAAGTAGCTTCATTTGGCAAACCTTTTCCCTAGGACGAGCCA
This sequence comes from Inga oerstediana, assembly GCA_963210345.1. Lineage (NCBI taxonomy): Eukaryota > Viridiplantae > Streptophyta > Magnoliopsida > Fabales > Fabaceae > Inga > Inga oerstediana. The sequence continues at coordinate 92,568,575 of OY723399.1, read as the reverse complement.
TGACCGTAGCTTGCCCAACTTCAACTTATATTGATCTCTCCCAAATAAAGTCAATTCGAATAAGCTTGAATTTTCACTTAGATTTATTGGGCAAGATTTTCTACTTGTCCTTGATTAGGTTTGTTAATCAGATTGCATTAAGACAAGAGTTGAAGCAAGATCCCTTTCCGCATCAAAAAGGCCTTTAGGCTGAGCCCCTGCAAGTTGCAATGTCTTGTTACAAAGTACGTCGAACTCGACAATAGAAAGAAACGAATGAAAGTCTGTATTGAGGTTTTCTTTCTTTCTTGCCACACCCCAATTATTCCTTTTTTTCTCCCAAAAAAAAAAAAAAAGTGGACAAAGTTATTCCCATACCAGGAAATGCAATTTAGCTTTTATTTTTAAACCCTGAAAGAATTTGGCCACAAAAAAATATCCCTAAAATGCTTGCAGCGTATGCCCAACAAAGAGCATTACTTTTTCCGTTTTTTTTTTTTTACAAATTTTTAAAAAAATTTTAAAGTGGAAAATGAAAGGGCTCAGCTTCTCTCCATTGAATTTCCCATCCATTGCGCCTCCATTGCGAGTACACGACATGCGATTGAGGCAGATGATGAAACGCAAATGTGTTTTGTATGGCAAAAAATGGGAGCTTAAAAAACTAAAGAGAAGTGGGAGGTTGATGCAGTGATATTAAAAGAGACCCACAAAATTTTAATAGCAGAGAGTGATATTTTTATCCAAAACACAAAAAAGTCATTTACAAATAATTAAGGTAAAGTAATAGAAAATGAATTTTGAAATTATAAAATCTCAAATTAGATTTGCTATTAAGAATTGGTAAGAGATTGATAAAACTTGATAAGCAATTCACAACTCATTTTTAAAAAAATACCTTATTTAAAATTTTATAATTTCAAAATTCTTTTTCTATTATTTTCCTAATAATTAAATACTATTTTTTTACGTAATAAAATTATGGGAAAAATAAGAAAATACAAATAAAAAAATACCACTTGAGTGTCAAGATCTCAAATTAGTGATTTCTGATTAAAATGAATTGTCAATTGTTATACTCTTATAGTCAATATATATACTCTGATAAAGAACAAGATTAATTTGAGATTTTGAAGTTCTAGTAGTGTTTTCTTGTCTTTTTTTCTAAAATTATTCCAACTAGTCCAAAATATAGGACACCTTCTAAAGAAATTATTACTTCTTTAGTCCTATTTATAAGGAAGAGAGAATAATTTTTTTGTTATATTTATAATTCATATCATTAAATTTTGGGAAAATGGTATCAAGGTCTCAAATAAAGAAAATAATGTCAGAAAAGTCTCATAACTTATCAATAACAAGTGAAATAGCAACTATTAACAAGTTATGAGATTTTTCTAATATTATTTTCCTTAATTGGGATATTAGTATCATTTTCCCATAAATTTTTCACGTAGATGTACAATTTTGCATATAAAGGGTAAAATTGTATATTTATATGAAAAATTTAATGATGCGACTTATAAATATAACAAAAAAATTATTCTCTCTTCCTTATAAATAGAACTAAAGAAGTACTCGCTCCGATCTAAATATAAGACATAGCTTGTAGTTGATTTTTTTTTTTTGAGAAATTAAGGAATCTAAGTAAGTTAATTAATCATATCATATGTTGTATCCTTAAATAATATATCAGTTTATAATTTAGGCAAAATAGTTTGGAGAAAACATAAGAAAGATAAATACTTTAAAATAATTTAATTAGTTTTCTTAATATATCTAAAAAAGACAACTCTATCTTATATCATACAAAACACATTTGCGTTTCATCATCTGCCTCAATCGCATGTCGTGTACTCGCAATGGAGGCGCAATGGATGGAAAATTCAATGGAGAGAAGCTGAGCCCAAAATGAAAGCCAGAAGCTGATATACGGGAGTTTCATTGTTTCTTTTCATGTCAACACAATCCCCAACTAATTGTCCATACCCAAATATTTGTCCAAGTTTAGTGTAGAATTTCAATTCATTTTATGTCATTCGAAGTTTGTGTTATTGAACCAAATACAAATCCCCAAATAATAGTTTATTTCGATTGCGTTCTCGAATCTTTTAAAAGATTCTTCAACCATGAAACTCCAAATCATAGCATAGTTCTAGAGTTAGGAGCTTTGCTTATATGATACAATCTGCAGCTATTAATATAAAAGCTAGTTGAGGATTGTATTTAGTTTTAAATATAAAATCTTGATCCGTTTTACCTTCCAAATCGGTAATTTTTTCCCAAAGTAACCTTATTATTCGCCCACATCAAGAGGTTTTTATTCAAGGATTGTCATGATAAAAAGACTATATTTTAAAGAAACAAACTATATTTCTTAAAAAGGCTAAAGTATTCATTTGGTCCTTTATGTTTGCAGTAAGTATCATTTTGGTCCCTTATATTTAAAAAGTGTATTTTTAATCCTTCAACATTAACGCCGTTAGTTTTATTTGACGGAAAATGCTGACTCACCAAATTTAAGTTTTGATTGTGCAATTAAATACTGACAAAGCTTTTTTTTTTTTTTAGTCTTTTTTTTAATATAATATATTTATATTTTAAATAATATAAATTAAAAAAAAGATTCAAAGCGAAAAAGCACCCTAGGTTTAGCTGTCTCGTCATATAGTCCAAAAAAATGAGAATATCACAAAACAAATTATATTCAACTTAATTAATCGTGAATCATGAATGTACAATAAATTGACTTGTGCGTTGGAATTCCTGCCTCATGTAGACGGTCACTGATAGTTGGAAGAATTCCCGGTAGAACCATTAAGCAAGTGAAAAACTATTGGAATACCCATTTGAACAAGAGACGCCCTCGAGGCAAACGGAAAGCCATCAATTCAAACGACGATGACCAAGAAACCAGCAATAAATCACATATTAGCAACTCAACTCAGACTTTCCGATGATTTCCTCAAGCATCGCAGAGACAAGGTTGTTAGGGAAAAACTGGGAATTCGGATGAACTAAAACGGAGCAGAATTGGGGGTTGTGGCGAGGCTATGTATATAACAATTTAAGGGGTTGCCGATCATCAAAGGGGTCGGCTCTCACTCTAATGGTGGCAGAGTTTCCAGATTCAGAGAAAGGGAGGATAATGCTCATGACACACACAAACTCAAACAGACTGTGTGAGAGAGAGAAAGTGAAAGATGTAATTTTTGTTAAAAAGTATAATCAAAGTTTAGAGCTTTCCTAGATCCCCACTCTCTAAAATTATCATGTCGGAGACTGGTGTCTGCTAGCTCCGCTGGGAATGGGGGCGGATGCGAACATGGTGAACGCCACGATGTTCCTGCAAGGATTTTCATTTTAAATCTTCATTTAAAATATAAATATATAATGTTCAAAAAGATTAAAACAAAAAGAACACTTTGTCAGCATTTAATTGCATAGTCATCACTTAAATCTGACGAGTCAGCATTTTCTGTTAAATAAGACTAACAGTGTTAATATTAAAGGATTAAAAATACACTTTTTAAACATAAGGGATCAAAATGATACTTAATGCAAACATAAAGGACCAAATGAATACTTTAGCCTTCTTAAAAATAACAAACATAGCTTTGTACCAAAAAAAAAAACTTTCTTAATTTATTTAAATTAATCAACTAATTTTTATATTAAGGACAAAGATAAGAGGGAGTAAGATATAGCTCTTGACCCAAGTATTGCTTCACAAAGTTCCGGGAATTTTAGATGGAAAGAGGGGAGCCAGGGAGGCTACAATAATAATGCTTCTTAAAACTCTATCTTCAAAATTGACCAGGTAATAAATGAACCGTATAACAAATGGCAGTAGTAATCAATCAGCTGTAGCATTTGGAAAGATGAACGTTTCATGTAAATTGGATTACCCATGACACCAGAGACATCAAACGCAGATCCCAGGCCGCTTAAATCCAAAATATACAAATTAAATAGGTTTAAGACCACCCCCAGCGCCCAAAGAGAGAAGAACGGAAGCAAACTACCCTCAGAAACATGAATTAGGACAGAAATATGATAGGAGTAACAGTATCATGCTAAAACTTGAATAGACGAGTCAGCGGCCTCCATACAAATTTGATTGTCCAATCAAAGACACTTAATATTGCACAGGCTGAAAGTAAACGCCAAAACAAAACAAAGAAAAAGAGAAAACCACGCCATCGTCGATCAAGAACCCAGTTCTGGGAACAAAGGTTGCAAGATGAGGGTGGAAACTTCAAACTACCAACAATACACCATAAACTTTGACACTGGAAAGAGGTATTACCTACACGAGACCAACGTTCACTGTAACCATAATCACATACTTCCTTTGGTAAAGAAACCCGCACGATTCATTTGCCCTTCTTCTGTGCAGCCTTGGTGATCTTGGCTGATGTAGCATCTTTCTTCTCCACGCTCTTGATGACTCCCACAGCCACAGTTTGACGCATGTCCCTCACAGCAAAACGACCAAGGGGAGGATACTCTGAGAAAGTTTCAACGACCATGGGCTTGGTGGGAAGCATCTTCACAAAACCAGCATCACCATTCTTCAAAAATTTGGGCTCCTTCTCAAGCTCTTTACCAGATCGCCTGTCAATCTTGGTCAAAATTTCAGCAAACTTGACAGCAATGTGGGAAGTGTGGCAATCAAGCACTGGGGCATAACCATTTCCAATCTGACCAGGGTGATTCATAATGATAACTTGAGATGTGAAGCAGGCAGCCTCCCTGGCTGGGTCATCCTTAGAATTTGAGGCAACAAATCCACGCTTGAGATCCTTAACTGCAACATTCTTAACATTGAATCCCACATTGTCACCAGGAAGGGCCTCCTGGAGGGCCTCATGGTGCATCTCCACAGACTTAACTTCAGTTGTCAGTCCACTAGGACCAAAAGTCACAACCATACCAGGCTTCAGCATACCAGTCTCAACACGTCCCACTGGCACGGTTCCTATTCCTCCAATCTTGTAGACATCCTGAAGGGGCAATCGAAGAGGCTTGTCTGATGGTCTCTTTGGCTCCTGGATCTGATCAAGGGCCTCAAGTAGGGTTGGACCCTTGTACCAATCAAGGTTGGTCGACCTCTCAATCATGTTGTCCCCCTCAAAACCAGATATGGGAACAAATGGAATTTTGTCTGGGTTGTAACCAACCTTCTTCAAGTATGAAGACACTTCCTTGACAATTTCATCATACCTGGCCTTGGAGTACTTGGGAGTAGTAGCATCCATCTGTCATGGAGATTAAAAGGCAGTAGAGCAATTATTAGCTAATCCAATAATTAAGAACTTGACTTCACTAAAGTGAGAGTGCATGGATCTATGAGGCTTAAACACAGACCTTGTTGCAGCAACAGATCATTTGCTTGACCCCAAGAGTGAAAGCAAGGAGAGCATGCTCACGGGTCTGTCCATCCTTGGAAATACCAGCTTCAAAACCACCAGTGGTAGAATCAATGATCAGAACACCACAGTCAGCTTGGGATGTCCCAGTAATCATGTTTTTAATGAAGTCTCTGTGTCCTGGAGCATCAATGACGGTGCAGTAGTATTTGGTAGTCTCGAATTTCCACAAAGCAATATCAATTGTAATTCCTCGTTCCCTCTCAGCCTTAAGCTTATCAAGAACCCAGGCATACTTGAAAGATCTCTTGTTCATCTCAGCAGCTTCTTTCTCAAATCTCTCAATAACACGCTTGTCAATACCACCAAGCTTGTAAATTAGGTGGCCAGTGGTGGTTGATTTCCCAGAGTCGACATGGCCAATGACCACAATGTTGATGTGAGTCTTTTCCTTACCCATTGCAGCTTAAGCTAGAATCAACTGCCGAAAAGAAACATGAAATCACAAATTACACGCAACATATTTCAAATACACGGAACAAATCTAAAATACCAATGCATATTCAACCACATGTGATTAACACAAGACGCACATGAAAATAATATTGCATTAGATTACGTAATCAAGGTGTAAAGTTCTAGCAGAGGGAAGAAAATTCCTTTGGCCCAATGGACATTCTAAACGCACTGGGTCGAACGATTAGTTCAATATGGCATCGAAACATGCAATGATCCTCCTCGATAAGGAGATCAATTCATTGACAGAAGCAATCATTCAGAACCACATGTGATTAACACAAGACGCACATGAAAATAATATTGCATTAGATTACGTAATCAAAGTGTAAAGTTCTAGCAGAGGGAAGAAAATTCCTTTGGCCCAATGGACATTCTAAACGCACTGGGTCGAACGATTAGTTCAATATGGCATCGAAACATGCAATGATCCTCCTCGATAAGGAGATCAATTCATTGACAGAAGCAATCATTCAGAAAGTCGCAAAACCGCATACCACAACAATTATAAAAAGACGCGGGCTCAACAGCTGAATCAATAAGAGCTAAACATTGCCAACAGAGTTGAAACTATAAAAGAAAAGCATCGATGAAAAATCAGGAAAACAATAATCGTACACGGATATGAACGTAAAATTATAATGAACAGAACGTGATGTAAAAGGATATTCGTTGAATGAAAGCAATATATAATTAATATTTCTGCAAAACCATCCAAGATTCCAAATATCTAATAGCAGCAAAAGGCAAAGAAAATGCACCTTGGAAGAAAAACTCAGACAGCAGCGCTACTATAACCCTAGCTGCAGTGGAGACTGACAGGAGCAGAATGTGGTGAAGCGGAGGAAGGGAAAGCGTGACCGTCTGAGGATGATGATCTTTATAGGATGCTTATTTCTATTGTACCGAAAATGGCCTCAGCTTTACTTTATCTTGACAGCGATGTCCAAAACCCTTTTCTGCCAAAAGAAAGAAGTACTAGTATATTGCTTTCAAAAGATCCTTCAACGCTTGAAAAAGAATTAAGCAAGCAAGGAGAGAAAATGAGTATCGGAATAATTTTCTTTTAACCATAAATGATAGTAAATGTGTCATTATATAGGCATCCAATATTGACAGCTGTATAATTAATTTATTCTAATTAACTACTTTATGCTAACCACTTTACAACAAACAATATTTAGACTAACTAAATATATACATTAATACCCCCTCAAGCTGGTGAGTGGATATCTATTATTCCTAGCTTGACAAGCAATGTACAAAAAACAGATGGTGCCAAGGGCTTTGTAAAAATATCTGCCAGTTGATCCTCAGACCGAATAGGAAGAAGATGGATCAGACCCTGTTTGAGCTTTTCTCGAACCACATGACAATCAATATCCAAATGTTTGGTTCATTCATGAAAGATAGGATGACAGCAATGTGTCTTGCAGATTGATTGTCACAAAACAAAGATGCAGGAACAGTAGGGGGTAAACCAAAATCTTTCAACAAATTGCATAAACACTGAAGCTCACAAGTCATGGCATTAAGTGCCCTATATTCGGCCTCCGAAGAGGAAGTGGAAACCATATGTTGTTTCTTAGAATGCCATGTTATTAAAGCTTGATCTAAAAACCCACAAAAACCAGTAATAGAGCACCTTGTGTCAAGCCAACCTGCCCAATTTGAATCATTAAAAGCATTAAGTTTTAATGTAGAGGAAACAGGGAAAAACAAGCCTCAGTCTGGAGACCCTTTAAGATATCGTAAAACTCTATGTAAAGCACGCAAATGTAAGTCAGTGGGCTGCTGAACAAACTGGCTAAGCTGCTGTACTGCAAAAGACATATCTGGTCTGGTGTTTGTGAGATATAATAAGCGACCAACTATAGTACGATATGCAGAATAATCAACCAATGGTGTACCAAAATCTCTAGAAAGCTTAGTAGTACAAGACATAGGTGTACTAGCAAGTTTACAATCAAGGAAGCCAGAGTCAGCCAAAAGATCAAGAGCAAATTTCCTTTTGCACCAAGAAATACCAGTAGATCTACGGGTGATTTCCAAACCCAAAAAGTACTTAGCATCTCCCAAATCCTTGATCTTAAAACAATGATCAAGATAAGACATGATACTATCTATTTCAGTCATATCTGTACCACTAACAATGATATCGTCGACATAAACCAGCAAGGCAGTGAAAGAGGTAGAAGTATTCTTAATGAATAATGAATAATCAGCCTATGATTGAATGTAACCACGAGATTCAAGGGTTGTAGACAACTTAAAATACCACTGACGACTAGCATACTTGAGGCCATATAAGGAACGTTGCAATTTACACACTTTGTTAAGTGAAGGTAGTGATAAACCAAGAGGTGGCACCATGTAGACCTCCTCATCAAGATCACCATGAAGGAATGCATTATTAACATCCAATTGCTTCAAATGCCAATTATGGGCTGCAGCTAAGGCAAGTAATAACTGAACAGTGGTTAGTTTAGCAACTGGGGAAAAAGTGTCATTATAATTCATACCTTCAACCTGAGTGTAACCTTGAGCAACAAGACGACCCTTGTATCGATTCAAACTACCATCTGAATTATACTTCTTAGCAAATACTCACTTACACTCGATAGGACGCTTACCAGGAGGTAAATCAGTCAACACCCATGCATGATTCTGCTGTAAAGCTGCAAGTTCAACTGTGATAGCATCTCGCCACCCTTCATGTTGAATTGCTTTTGAATAGGTCTTAGGAATATCAACACTTGAAACAAAACAAAAAAATTTGTGATGGGAAGAAGAAAGATGAGCATAAGAGAGTACTTTAGAGAGAGGGTGATAGATACCTGCCTCCAAAGATTGTGGCAAAACTGATGTACATTGAAGGGATAAATGGTAATCATGCAGATATTTAGGTAAATGGCGAGTTCTAGTAGAGCGCCTAGGGATAGGTGATGGAGAAGCGGAAAGATGCTCAAGAGGTGGGGTTGGAATAGGAGAAGCAATATCAGTATAATCAAGAGGGGGTGTAAACTGAGGCAAAGGAATAGAATCAGGTGGTATGGTAGAGTGAGGTTGAGAAAAAGGAAAAAACAGACTCATAAAAATGAACATTTCGAGAAACTGAAATTTGTCTAGTATGAATGTCTAGAGTAACATAACCCTTTATACCAGCCTTATAATCCAGAAAAATGCATTTATTTACTCTTTTATCCAATTTAGTTCGATGAAGAGACAATGTAGAAGAGAAACAAAGGCATCCAAACACTTTGAGCACGCTAAAATCAGGTAAATGACCAAATAATAGTTCAAAAGGGCTTTTATTATCTAAAACTGGAGTTGGTAAACAATTGATGAGATATACACATGAGTTAAGGCATAAGACCAAAAAACTTTAGGAATATTTGCTTGAAATAAAAGAGCTCTTGTAACATTTAACATGTGTTGATGCTTTCTTTCTACTCGACTGTTTTGCTCAGGGGTCTCATTACAAGATGTTTGATGAAGAATGCCCTTTGTAGCATTAAAGTCAGTCATTTGAAACTCCAATCCATTATATGATCTAATGGTTTGAACATTAGTTTGAAATTGAGTAGAAACTTGAGAAACAAAAGATTCAATATGAGGGCAAACTTTAGATTTATGTTTGAGCAAATAAACCCATGTGTATATCTAGAGTAATCATCTACTACTGTTAAAAAATATTTATGACTATGTATAGAGGGAATATGATAGGAACCCCAAATATCCATATGTACTAAACCAAACATTTTATTAGAATGATTGCTGCTTACAAGGAAAGGAAGCTTGCGTTGTTTGGCATAGTGGCAAACATCACAACAATTGAAACTAGGATTGCAAGATACATGAGGAAATTGTTTATTGATTGTATGTAAAGTAGATCTAGACAAATGACCTAAGCAAAAACGCCAAAGATCAAAGGGGTGATAAGAGTATGTGATAGTTGAAACATTACCAATGATTGGAGATTGAGGTATATCTACACTCTTCATGATGTACAACCCTTCAAAGACATCAGCTGGACCAATCATCCTCTTTGAAGGCTGGATTTTGATGTGGCAAAATGTTTTCTGAAACAACACAGAGCATGGTAAAGAATAGGTGAGTTTAGAAACTGAAATGAGATTAAAATGGAATTTTGGGACATATAATACATCCTAAATAATAAAACAATGAGAAAAGTGCATTGTACCACTATAAGAAGCTAGAACCCGAGTACCATTAGGTAAGTTAACAAAAAGTGGTGTGATGCGTTTATAGGAAGAAAATAAAGAAACATTTGAACACATATGATCAGTTGCCCCTGAATCAATGATCTAGGAGGTAGAAAAAGAATTTAATACACAAACAAAAGAGATACCAGATCCTAAAATGGGAGTGGCAGAAGTAAGAACATTATTAACAGCAACAGGAGGATGAGGGACAGAGTTATCAGACTGAATTAGAGCCAGCAACTTGCGATATTGGTTGGGGGTGAAGCTATAAGTTGGATTAGCCACCTTATTGGTTGTAGCAGGAATAACACCAGAAGTAGGTTCAGAGGACATTGCATTAACAACTGAATTCCGGAACTTGAAGCCAGGTGGGAAACCATGTTTCTTATAGCATGTAGCCTCTGTATGTTTATATTTCCCATAAAATGTCCATTGCTTGAAGGAACCAGTTTGATTAGGCTTTGATTGTCCTGAGTAAGGTGGTCGAGGACCAGCAGTATGGACCTTAGTAACCAATGCAGTGGCTTCAGGTGTGGGAACGTCTTGATGAGGCGTTGAGTGCCTTGGGGAAAGAGGTTGTGTACCAGTGTTATGGACCTTAGTAAGTAATGCAGTAGCCTCAGGTGTAGTAAATCCCATCTCTCTTTCTTGTTGTTGAACCAATGCAAATACTCGAGTAATATTAGGCAAATGATCTATTAACATGATTTGTGATTTAACGAAAGAAAATCTATCACTCAATCCCTTCAAAAAACGAATAACATAGTCCTGATCAATATATTTCCGATATAAATCGAGGACTCCACATGAACACTTAGGAGAACAAGAACAACATAGCATCGGTCTCATAGTCAAATATTCATCCCACAGAATTTTCACGCCAAAAGGTAAAGATAGAAAGAGAAAATGAGAATTGAGCACTAAAGTCAAATGTGCATAGTCTGAAATTTGACACTTCATGTGAAAAGGTGAAGACAAAGAGAGAGAAAAAGATGTGCACTAAAGGTCAAATGTGGACCCGAAAAAGAAGAAAAAAATTTTTAGAAGATAACAGGAGGTGGAAGACTCTCCCTCTCTGATACTATATTAAGTAAGCAAGAAGAGAAAATGAGAATCTGAATAATTTTCCTTTAACCATAAATGATAGTATATGTGCCATTATATAGGCATCCAATATTGACAGCTGTACAATTAATTTGTTCTAACTAACTACTCTATGCTAACCACTTTACAACAAATAATATTTAGACTAACTAAATATATACACTAATAAAAAGGGGAAAAAATTAGTTATATCTGTTGAAATAATCTTTTATTGGAATTTGCATCTATAATATATTGAGACCAATTGATGATGTATCCGTTAATGTGAATGAATGAAGGAAAGAAGCTAAGTAGAGCCGGTAATTTGGGTCGGGCTGACGGGTCAGCCCAAAAAAACCTTAAACGGGCTGATGGGCTGATGCGGGCTAGCCCGCTTTTTTTTTATTTATTTATTTATTTATTTAAATTTTTTGGTTTTTTTTAAATAAAATAAATTTAAATACCCTTATTATTACCTTTCATTTGATGCCGTGTTTAATTAATTCTTCATACTTTTTATTTGACATTTTTATTTTCATATTATATTTATTTATTCTATTATTATTAAATTTAAAAGAGATGTGTTTATATGTTTTTGTTATGTGAGTAGATGAAAAAAAAAAGGAAAGTAAGAATAAAATTGACTTCATAACACAAGTGTATAAAAAAAAAAAAGAAATGTGATATGAGCGGGTGAAAGAAAAAAAGAGTAAATATTTTTTTAAAAAAAACAAAATTAAAAAAAGAAAAGAATGGCCCGCCAGCCCGCCAACTCTCCTAAACGGGCTCAGGCTAGCAAAAGCCAGCCCGCGAAGGGGGAGGGCTGGTGCCTAAGATTCTAACCTGCGCGGGCTGGCCCTCCCAGTACTAAAGCTAAGGATGCAAGAGTAAGACTATAACAAATAGTGCTTCTAGTTTTGAATATAAGAAATTTTTAAGGATATTTTTTTTTGTGACAAGAAATAAAGAGGTGAATTAATTACATTATTTTAGTTATTTCCTTATTAAATAAGGAATAGAAATTAAAGAATATTTAAATATAAGGTATAAACATAAAGGCTAAATTGAAAGTATTTACGAAGTGTTTTTTAAAAATAAAATTGCGAGATCCATTTCTCAAAAATAAAAAAACACAAATGGCCCTACTTCAAATTAAACGCCAACACCTAATTAACCTCCTCCACATCTCCGTACATAATACTAGTATCATTTTCAATTCAATTCCCCCAATCTCACCTCCCCACTCCATTCTCTAGCGTAGGCGAAGGTAGCATATCATATAATGTAGATGAATAAGAATAAAAAAGAATTTGATAGGCTGTTTATCCAATCATTAATCAGTACTAGCTAAGCTGGGCATGCATGATGCCTTGCGTGTTAAAAAATAAACTAAAGTAATTTATAACGCATTTGGTCTACTGTAGCAACTAATTTCTTACTAAGAATAGGAATCAGAATAATTACAATATAAATAAATATATATATTCTCCTAAGCCAACGATTTGTTGGGTAACTGTGGCATTTGGTGGCTTTATTTGAAGCTTTCTTGGCCAAGTTCTGGTGCCTCCGCCTTCACGTTTCACGCCTGGCCATCAACTTGTCCTCTTCACTGGGCTCAAACACCCAACATTCACCTCGCTTCCCATATCTCTGTTTTCATGCAAAGGTATTCTGATATTGTAATTGTAATCCTCCCATATCTGGCTCCCCAATTTGAGGTTTGTGTCAGGTTCCTTTTACAGTTCCATGCAGGGATGAATTTGTCTTGGTTTTGACCCCTTGCTCGCTGGCTTTGAATCCAATGAACAAATAATTATATATGCATCAGCTGTGTCCAGTATATATATATATATATATGTAAGATCAATCAGGAATTGCTTCCTGCTGCATATACACCAACTACTTTCATACACATAAATTACGTCCCGATCGTAGGGTGTTGTACGTACATGCACTCTGGCAGTACGTTGAATTAAAATGTCCGTGTATTCCTTATATATGTTGAGATTTGTAACTCTTAATTAATTAGCACTTGTTCATCCCTCCCTTCTTGTAACTTTTTTCCTTATAGAAATTCTTTTCCTTTGTTGTCTTCAGAGATAAATGGCCTGGACATATGGCTAGAAAATGGGGTTGGTTTTCTGCAGTCAAGAAAGCTATCGTTGGTTTTGCTGATTACAAGAAAGATCAGGTTCAATTATATTATTTTGTGAGAGAGAGGGATTCCCATATATTGTCGGGCAAGAAAACGCAGAAAGTATTTTTTACGTTTATGCTCTGAAATCAGAACAGATTTTAATTCGTCACAATTCTTTTGTCTTCTAAATAAAAAATAGAAAAACAATAAGTTGAAGACAACATGGCCTGCCGAACCAGTAGATTTGGAACCAGCTCAGTCATCCAAAGAAGAACCAACATTTGATGTTGCTCCTCCTCCTCCTCCTCCCCCTCCTCCCCCTCCTCCCCCTCCCTCCATTGGCACTGATCAGGAAGAGATCAATGAAACGATCATCAAGCAAGCAGCTTATTCGGTGGATGATGATGATGCTGCCACTAGTGCTGTTGCAGCAGCAGATGCTATAACTGCTGATGATGCACAGGCCCCTGAAGAGGTTGTTCAACCAGCAAGTCCGCCTCATTACTTGGAGAAGACAAAGGAAGAAATAGCTGCCATCAAAATTCAGACTGCATTTCGGGGGTTTTTGGTATGCCCATGTGCATTTTCAAAAGCAGTTTCTTTTCTGCTGATACAGTTTGCAGCAATTAATACTAGGTAATATTTTCTTGTTTCTGGGTTTTCAGGCAAGAAGAGCACTGCATTCGTTGAGAAGGTTGATGAGGTTGAAAACATCGATACAAGGGCAGTGTGCGAAACAGCAAGCAGCAGCGTCCTTACGATGCATGAGGACTATTGCAAAGGTGCAGTCTCAGACTCGTGAGAGGAGAATTAGAATGTCTGAGGAGAACCAGTCCCTTCAGCGCCAACTGCAGGGCAAACTTGAAAAGGAACTCAATAAGCCCCAAACCATTGTATATTCTCTTCATAATTCCTTTTTAATGAACAATCAATATGGTGCAATGTGTGTTACATTGAAAATTTTCATTGAGATGCGCAGGTTTCATGATAAAATGCGTCTTTAATCACATCCATGTTTGTTTTTGTTGGTGGTGATTATACAAGTACAATGTTTGCAGGGTTAACAATCGAACTCAACTCCTCAGTCATGTATCTCTTGACCATATATATGGTTTGGTGAATGTTTCAGGCTAGGATCTAAGGTTCTCGTATTATGTTTACATGTCTGGATGATATGGTATTTTAGGAATTCACACGCGGTTAATAAGATAATGCTTGCATAATATATTTTGGTGTTAGCAGGAGGCTGGGAATGGATCTTATGTAATGTGATGAATACTGGTTTTTATACTTTGAACTAATTTGCAGTGGTGAACGAATGCATGAATGCAGGGTGGAGAAGATTGGGATGTTAGCACGAAATCTAAAGAAGAAATTGAAACAAGGTTGTTGGACAGAAAAGAAGCAGCAATGAGAAGAGAGAAAACTCGAACGTATTCATCCATACATCAGGTATATTGTATGATATATGAAAATGTTTGAAATTAATGGTTGCTGCAAAAGACACTAAATGTTGAGAAAATGTTGGCAAAACTAGCAAACATGGAGGAAGCAGCAGGCTTCAAAGAGTGGAAACAGGAGGAGGTTGAATCCAGACTGGAGTTGGACATGGGGGGAGCGGTGGATGGGGTCACGGCCGTGGGATGAGAGGCGTGGCGGTTCAGAGGGTGATGGCCACCGTCCCCAAAAGCACCAGCGGAGGCATAGCATTTCAGGATTGTCAGTAAGAGACGATGAGGACAGCGTGGCCAGTAGTAGTCCATCAGGGAAGGCCAAATGTTGTGTTGCACCTCCCAAATTGCCTGCTCTCTCTCCACCCACCAACACTTGTCCCTCTGCTTCAACTTCTAAGAGGCATTCTTGTCCCCCTCACTTTCTTCCATCACCACCAACCACCCCTCCCCTCTGACTCATAATGGAGTCAATCCCCCTACGCCTTGTCTCACAATTCCATTTATTTATATAATACTCACATGTACTTTGTTCAATACATTTTCACCCATGACAAGATTATTGCCAACAGATCCGTATCAAAATTTCTTTATTAACTAGAACATTATGACTCTTATCACAATTTACTTGCAGTGGAAGAGATTTAGATGGTTGTATTACTCACAAACTAAAAAAGTTTCTCTGTCAAATTTAAAAAAAAAAAAATCTAGGCACAATTCTATGTTTAACTTTTTTCACATTCACTAACTATCAGCGAGAGCTTTCATATGCAATTAAGCTTCCTAAAAGAATGGAAAGATTCTCCGTTTCACTATCCATCCAACCGCAAAAAATTAAAGCAATATCAATTCTTTTCTTATATTCTAGAGCTCAAACTCCAACAATCGAACTGAAACCGCCCTTAATAGCTCCTGATCTTGTTTTGGGCTTTATAGCTCCTGATGAATGTGATGTAGTTTCTGTTCCTTCAACTGTATTCACTTATTTCAATTTGCGCCTTTCCAACTTCCTTGTTTCGAGCACCGAGAAAGAGATTGCGTACCCAGCTGTGACTCCAAACGGTTAATCAGCACTGATGTCTACCAACAATCCTGTTGATTCTTTCTTTAATTCCGTTAAAGCTGTGCAAGAATTGCTTTCGCCGCTGGAAGTGGGCATTCGGCAGGCGGCGAAATTTGAACATTGCTTGGCGGGAGCTAAGAAAAAGGGAAATGGCGCCCAAGTGAGCGAAGGTTGTAAGTTTCAGATCTGTGCTGTGAAGAAGAAGGCTAAAGATGAGAAAAGGAAAGGGTTACAGAATTCAAGAAATGGGTTAAAAGAAAAGGCGTTGACTAAGGACGATAGGTCTTACACCAATTGTTTTCAGTTTGCTGTAAACTGGTCTTTATTGCTTAATGGCTTTCTTCAGTCGCTGCCAACTCCTTTCAAATCAGGACAAAAGCGACTCCAGAAAAAGGATGCTGAAGATTATCCATGTTCGTGGGAACCGAAGCAAACAGAATTTAACGGTCAGTCTGTTGAGATATTTCAGTACAAGGATGTGAAAAAGGAGGTAAATCATGCTTCATTCGAAGGCTTAACAGGTTTTTTTACCGATCACTTAACTTCAAATCTTAATAAGTTGGATCAAGGATTGCGAGGAAATGACTGTGACCGTGAGAAGACTATTCTGCTGCATCCTTCATCTGATTTTAATCATTTGAAAGCACTCATCTCTAGTGTTTTGGAAGGGCACCAAGTATATGCAAATAGGTTCTTACAAAATTTAAAATTTGCAAAAGTGGGCCGTGTGCCATCAAGTACGGTCGATGCAAGCCTTGCAGCTAAACAAGAGGACGATGGTAGCGCTACTGTTCAAAACAGTGAAGAAATGGGAAGAATTAAGTCTTGTGCTTCCTCAATTTCATCGACAGAATTGATGGAGATTCTGCGAGAACATCCTGACGTGAAGAAGCTATCCTCGGGACAAGACTTCTTTAAATATACAGAGGACGAAGGTATGCGATGTCCACTAGAGGCAGAACAACTTAAATGCTTATTTATGCTAATTCCTATTTTCATCATCATATTCTTACAGGGAGGAGGCTCTTTGAGGAGCTAGATAGAGATGGTGATGGCCAAGTGACTCTGGAAGATCTAAAAGTCGCAATGGGAATGAGAAAATTGCCACCAAGATATGCTCATCAATTAATGTCCCGTGCCAAAAGTCACTTGTTCTCCAAGTCTTTTGGTTGGAAACAATTTTCAACTGTGATCAAGCAGAAGGAGCCAACAATTCTTCGAGTTTATACTTCTTTGTGTCTAGGCAAGTCTGAAACACTTACAAAGAGTGAAATATTGGAATCACTAAAGAATGCTGGACTCCC
Source organism: Inga oerstediana (assembly GCA_963210345.1). Taxonomy (NCBI): domain Eukaryota; kingdom Viridiplantae; phylum Streptophyta; class Magnoliopsida; order Fabales; family Fabaceae; genus Inga; species Inga oerstediana. The sequence goes on along the minus strand of OY723399.1, from coordinate 92,551,444 downwards.
AGCAAATGAAGACAATGCAGGGGCTATGATGCAATTTCTGACTGCACACACAGAGGGATCTATCTCTTACAGACACTTCCGCAGTTTTATGCTTCTTCTCCCCCCATATCATCTGCAAAAAGATTCAAGGTAAATAAATACTCACACACACACATATAATCATGCATACATTTATCATCAACTGTTTTATTGTCTTTTCAATCGGAGGAGTTCTTAGTACCCTTTCTCCAGCAAGTGTTTGATTTATCTTGAATTATCCTACGTGTTGGATTAAACGCTCTTCTTTTTCTTAATGAATTATGAAACTACACTACAAGATTAAAAAGAATGCAAAATGTTGGATCAGTACTTTGATTTCCTTATTGTCCCAATTCTCACTAGCTGTTAATGACTAAGATTCAATATGCTTATGTTAGAAACTCTTGTATACCTTCAGGAGTTCTGCAGTTGCTATTCCACCACCTGTTGAAAAGCCTGCTGAAAGTGTTCTAATATCTGCGTTGGCAGGGGGCATTTCTTGTGCCATGTCTTGTGCATTAATGCATCCAGTTGACACAATCAAGGTCTATTCTTGCTAACAATTTCATTACATTACTAAAAATGTTGATGCCTTAGTGCTGCTAGTAACTCCATCTTCCTCTCATTTATCTGATATTTTTGGATCTTTAACACAGCTAACGGTCGTCATTTTCTTGTTTGGTATGTTAGACTCAATTACAAGCATCAACCCTAACCTTACCTCAAATCATTTCGAAGCTTCCACAAATTGGAGCAAGCGGTTTATACATGGGGTCAATCCCAGCAATTCTGGGACAGTTTTCAAGGTTGTACATGTTTCAATACTCTCCACATCTTTCCTACACCTGAAGCAATAAAAGCATAAAATAAAGGGGAAAGCTTCATCAATGCTTTCACTCGGTAATGATAGTGTTATCACTCTAGTAAGCTCATGATAAATTTTGATAATGCAGCCATGGCTTGCGAACTGGAATATCTGAAGCAAGTAGGTTGGTGCTGATAAATGTTGCTCCGACATTACCAAACTTCCAGGTCTCTTGTAAAATTCCTATAATTTTCTTTTATTTATATGCTAGTTAGTTCATGGTCAAGTTACTGCATATCTTTCATCCTCTTTTCATGTTGTTTAGGTTTTGAAGAACTTAAGTAATTTCCTTAGTGATTAGGGTGTATTTGGTGGCATTTGAAGGGATGAAAAGCTTGTTTGGAGCCCAAAACCTGGATTTTTCTTGAATAGATCCTCTCGTGTTCTGGCATTCGGTTTCCCCCCTCTGAAGCCATGTCTGTCCCTCAAACGTCTCTGTTTTCATCAAAGTGAGGAAATTTCCTTCTGCATTGGATGAATTGCATTGATGCTGTAAATCTCGTTTAAAATAAAAAGTTTCCAAACATAAATCATGGTTATGTAAAGTCACTTTTGAAGAAAATAAAGTTTGGAAAACTCCAATCCAAACACATTCTCAGCATTCACATTGATGGATTTTCTTGTGATTTTAGGAACGGGGCACTGCTTGTAGGTAAGTAGCTTCTCTGCTTTCCCTCTAGCAATATAGTTAAAACAAAGTTGCCCTGACTCCTAAACAATAAATGCATATTTTTCCCCTTTAAGCTGAACTACTGATCTGCTTAATTTTGTTAAACTGTCGTTGGTGCTGTCATTGCTGTGTTTCAAAATATCAGTTAATATTTTTTGAATCCACGATGCTAAATGTATAGGATTTTATGCAGATACAATCTATAACATCATTCAGCAGCACATTTTTGGGAACGGCAGCACGCATACCGTGTGAGGTGTTAAAGCAGCAATTGCAGGCGGGTCTTTATGACAATGTGGGGGAGGCTACCGTCGGGATTTGGCGCCAGGCTGGACTTGGGGGTTTCTTTCGTGGGACTGTAGCTACCCTTTGTCGTGAGATTCCCTTTTATGTTGTTGGCAGCGGCTTTTATGATGAATCCAAAAAGGTGCATAATTTCAATGCATTCCAGTTTTTTCATATCAATATTTGATGATGTGCGTGTTTATGTTCACACTGACGTGGGTTTGTAATTGGAATAGTCCTGCTCAATGTTGTGACTGGTTGATAGTGTTTGTTTGATATTGAGAGTGTCATGTTGGTGTGGAAGGCTGTGCAGCAATTACTGGGGCGGGAACTGCGGCCTTGGGAGACAGTGGCTGTGGGGGCTTTATGCGGTGGCTTCACTGCTGTCATGACGACACCGTTGGATGTAATTAAAACCAGAATGATGACGGCGCAAGGTCAATCTCTGTCGGCGGCCCTAGTTACTCTCTCTATACTCCGGCATGAGGGGCCACTCGGCTTATATAAAGGAGCAGTGCCCAGGTTCTTCTGGGTTTTACCACTCGGTGCCTTCAATTTTGCAGGCTACGAGCTGGCTAGAAAGGCCATGACTAGGATCATGAATGAGGAAAAGGTGGCCACTCCTCAATGACACAATCCTTGGCCCTTGGTTTTCTCTATTCCTAGAGCGAATTTCTTTGCATGGATCACAATTTTTGATTCATCTGTATCTCTCCCTACTACTTCCTGTTTTCCCAACTATATTAGTGATCCATTTCAATTTGTAATGGTAATTGTTATATGGAAAACAAGAGTTGGCTATTTCTTTCACTTTCGTTTAGTCCTTTATTTCTTTCAAATAAGTTATTCTGGAGTACCATAGCAACAGTCTGGCATTGACTTGAATGTAGATGGATTTTTATGTATTTAAGAGTGGAAGCTTATGATTATTTGTGGTTAAACTTTGATAAACTTCAGTCTTTCGCCAACAATCACAGAACAAAACATGATATGAAAATTAATAAATTACCCCCCGATTGAGTCCCATGCGATTGGCACGTGTGATATGGATGTGATCTCATCATGACTCATGACCGCCACATTTGCTCCATTATAAATCCAGCAGGGGACTCTATATCGTCCCTGAAATCCAACTGGGGCCGCTCCACGAATCTGCTGCCCTGCCATGGACGCTTCCGGTGAATCCAAGTCCAAGACGCCGACTGTGGTGAAGCTGAGGGCAATCGATGCGACTCCCTCAACTTTCAAAGACTACGGTCAGGTCATCGAGGCTTCCCCAGACGGCGACGAGTTTGGCCCTCATGACGCTCAATTGGACCTCAGCCGAGGAACTCCCAGGTCCCTACTAACCTTTCTTGAATATGACTGTGCTTTGTTCATCTGTGATGCAAAAAGCGACATTTAGATTCTGCTCTCCCTCCCTCCCTTGGTTTTTGGGATTCATTTTATTCGGTCAATTCAATTGATCTCTTGTTAAACGGTATTACATCTGAGTATATTAGCGGGGCATGGTTCATAGTTCTGAGTATGTCAATTTCGAGTCACTTGATAATTGTGGTTGAATCCTTTTAGAAACTGGTAGTGGGGAAGAAACTTTGAGTCTGCAGCATAAGAAATCATAACTTTTTGTTGGGTTCTTACTAATATTGTTAGCCTAGGTCAATATGCATGTCAAGTAGCTGTTTATTTTGTTCTCATAGTTAAAAGGCTGGACCTATGGCTAAATTTGCTGGTCAACAAGTGAGTGATTCAATGTTATTTGATTGATTTCTATTATCACCAAAGATGGATTGATAACAAACTACAGAGATGAGTTTGGTGTTTGCACAAATCCATTCATTCACTTCTTGGAGCATGTTTTTGGGAGCTAATATTTGGCCAAGCATGCATTTGGAGTTGAATAAGATCCAATCCTTGGTATTGGCAGGTTTTACATTATGCATCTTGAAAATCGTCCTCTAGAGTTTTCTATGATTACACACCATGCAAGTGTGACCCAGTGCCTTGGCTCAATTGGCGGTCATGTTTGGTATCTTGGCGTAGCGAAGCCATCCATTGTTGATCCTAATGAAGTCAAGGATCATAATAGCAAGAAGGCTGTGCAATCACGCTGTGGTCATCTATACGTGCCTCCTTCTGTGGAGGATGTCCAGGTTTTCAAGGTTTCTGGCTCCAAATTTCTGAAGCTTAACCGAGGGACATGGCATGCTGGCCCTCTATTTAAGGCAAAAACAATGGACTTTTACAATCTTGAACTAAGTAACACAAATGTGAGCCTTTTCACCTTTCCTTTATTTAAACATGCCTCATAATTCTTGTGGAAGGTTCTTCTAAGTGCCTGTAATGTTACCGTGTTGCCGTTAACTCCATCTATTTCCGATATTTAATTTAAGATGTAGTAGTGTGATAATTTGGATGCTGAACTGAACCAGCGAGTTAACAGAGCCAAATAATAAATAATGTCTTAGTCAGTTAGATGGAAATGGAATATAATGGCAACATGTATTAAAATACAATTTTTGCTTGCGTTTTTCTCATAATGATTGTTTCCCAAGCCGTTTGCGTTGCCTAACCCCAGGATCTGTTTGTACAGGTGATTGATCATACGAACCACAACTTTATCAAAAACGATGGCGTGGTGTTTTCAATCGATGAGTAATTCTATTCCTTTCTTTAGTTGCTTGCAGCATTTTAACTGGCACTGCAAATTGCACATGGTTCAATAATAATACATGGTTGTCCCAATAAAGAAAAGAAGGATACTGCATGTAATTTAATGTTTATTTATCAATTGCTCCTACCTCCCGTGATTAATACGTATAAGACCCACTTTGTATTAAGGATAGGAGGCAGTAAAATTGATGTGTTGGCTAAATAAATTTTCTTTGTACAGAGTTTGTAGAATGAGTTGTACCCCGTACGTCATAATATGTAATAGTGTGATGGATAATATATATATATATATATAGAGACACATATATATGTAATTGGCTTGCATTTTAGGAAGGATGGGAGGGTCAATGCCAAGCATCCCTTGTGGGGAAGGCAATATCTTGTAAATTGGGGTTATTAGTGGCTGTGGCTGGTTTCTTTTCTTTAACGCATATATAAAGATTAAATAGATATATAATGAAAACAATTATAATTGAGAGGATAAAATTCTTAATTATGAGGGAGGGAAATTTATACTTGGAAAGATTTAATTATTTTGAACAATTAAAAGGATATCTTTGTGAGCCTCCTAAGAAACCATCAAGGGGCAAATAATTCGACCTGCAACAAATAATTTTACTTCAAAAGTAAGCAAGTTAAGGAATCATAAAAAATTGTGAGAATCAATTCACTTGGATTTGAAGGATATTATCACTGTATAATTGATTTTTTTAAGAAGATTCTAAGCAAGGGACCTGAGCCTAGCAAACACTTGTTAAATCAAAACTCTACACGAGCACTTAAAAACTTGAAAGAGTCAACAAAAAAAAATAAATAAATAATAATAATAATAAAGAGGAAGCGTCAAGTATATCTGTTTCCACACTGTCTGTCTATGGCAAGAGGAGATGATAAGAAAAATGGGTTCTCTAATGATGAAAACTTAACACTGATATTTGAGCAATCTTGTTGTGCTATGACTGAGGGAAATAATCACTGCAAGCCAGGCAGCCTTCACCCTGCAAAGCTTAATTGATATACATGACTGTTCCGTAGTTTGTCTATCTGCAAGCATTTAAAACGAGTTCATGCAATCAGAAAAATGAGGGAGCGTCAACTTAAATTAACAGTCCAAGACCCCATTTTGATCATCTTTAGATATATATAATCAATTTTGATAATCTTCTTTAGAGTTCTGGCTAGTAAAATCGTCTGAGTTCAGATAGAGTTGCACAGAAGAGAAGCAAGCGCGCGTGTGTGATTCATTTAATTATTTTGTTTGTTGAATCTTTTCTCTCTGAACTTTAATAAACAATTTTACAAGATACCAATTCGATCAAATATGCTAGAAAAGTTATGTTTTGCGGACAGAGTAACTAGATGGGATGGATTTTGGAGGCCATAAAATTAAAATGAACGATGAAGATGTGTTAAGAGGTTAATGAAGCTGGTGATTCCAAAACGGGATAGAGTGGAAATAAAACATAGCATAACAAGCATCAGAATCTTCAATAACCCCCCACATAACAAAACCCATAGATTTTGTAAAACTGACTTACCATAGGAAAAATAATTCAATCCCATATCTCAAAACCGAACGTCATTAGGCACCTTCATCGCCTGCATATTTTCAATCAATAAATCAGTTAAGATGGTCAGAGTTCATACGTGTGATGATAATCCAAAAATAAACAGTGTGTGTGTGTGTTCCAAAATTAAATTGGAGAAGGAATCAATTAAGATGGTGAGAGAAAGGACCATGAATAAATCTTCGAACATGCCCATGGCGTTCCTTCGCTGTACTCCATAGAATTTCTCCGCAATGGCATCTATCATCTACGAACACCAACACTTTGATGTTATACCAACCACACCCATTTATTCAACGTCAATAATAACCCCACATACATATATTATTAATACGATACATGTAAAATTAAATTTGGAGCAAACCAAATGGCTATGTTGAAGAATTGAGCACGGTGGGACTTGGGAGAAGGGACTCAAAAAGCTTCAAGCATTGGACTGAATCTCATCATATATAGTAATATTACTGTACTAACCTCGTTGAATCCAGGTTCCCTGTTAATACATGACTTGTATTTTGATCTCAGCATGGTAAAAAGAGGAAAAACTTTCCTCTCCAACCTGCATCATTAGGCAACAGGGGAACAAATTATAAACAGACTTGGAATCTTCACTAAATTTTAGGATTTCTTAGACAACCTAAAACTGATTCTGAAATATTCTTAATACTCTTGATGATCAATCATGAATCTAAACATGAAATTGTATGAAAGGTACTAATACTTAGCGTCCCTTGTCTTATTTATATAAAGAAAGATAAACATGGGGCATCAGTATTTTGTGCAAGACTTCATCACAATTGACATCAGAGGATTGAACTTTAGAGGATCCAAGTACTACCGATCATTAAAAGGAGAGTAGGAACTAAAAACACACACACATGCATATGGAAATACATGTCTATTGGTGATATGCGGAGTGAGGAACAAAAGTGGGAGAATAGTTCCCAAAAGAAAAAGATGAAAACTTACGTACGTTGGCAAAAGGAAACTGACGAACTGCATCAAGTCTGTCTGAGGCAACTCAATGTCTGCTGCCTCTGCCTCGCTCTTTAAATTTTCCATTAGTACTTTTGCATCTTTCAGATTACCTGAAGATAAGTACCTGCCATGTCATGCAACAAACACCTCATTGATTTTCCCACGCCTGCCCTTTTTTCAAAAAACACATTTCTTCGATCATTTGAAAAGTATTCCAACGCACACAGAGAGCAATGATGAGATTGCAAAAGTTAAACAAAACAAATGAGAAGTCTAGCATACATGGAGAACAAGGGAAACCTCTTGTTTACCTCAAAATCGCTCGAGCAATGGCCAGATCATCTTCTCCAGGATAACACTATAAAATAGTTGGAGAGGCTTATAGATTAGTAGAAGCATGGGGAAGAATAGTAATGAGACACTAACTAATTGGTAAAAGTAGAAGAAGAAGAGTGGAGGAAAGCAGACCTTGGCCATAAAATTGACAAGAGTAGAAGCCAACTTGTGAGGATCATTTCCTCTCACATAATGATAAGTCACCTTAGCCATATCCTGCAATAACATGAATGAAGAATCAATAACAAAAGAAGGGGGGGAAAAGAAAGGTTTGAAATGGTGAAAATAGAGGGATTACGGGCTCAGGGGACTCAGAATAAGCGTATTCGGCGAGGAGGAGGTGGAGGAGGGGAGAGCCGTGACCGTCGGGGCCAAAGACGGCGGACCAGCGGATGGCGGCTTTTAAGAAAGAGCAACAGCCGTCCACTCGTATTTTGGCAACCCCAATCGCTTCTGTTAGTTTCTGCATGTCATCCTCATCCTCCAGACTGCTCGGCAGCTTCCCTCTTGCAAACTTGCTGTATATCTTCTTCACCCGTTCTGTTCATTCATCATTCCTTATTAATTACTCCTTAATTTACTCTTCACAAATACACAAAAACGCATACCTAGACTTTGATCGTCACAACGAACTTTGGCTTGCTCCATTGTCTCCGCAAATATTAAAGCAAGCTCTGCTCCGCATATTTCCTGATTCATTTCATAACGCCCACCCATTTTAATTCCCTTCCTACAAACTTACATTGAATTCAAATAAAAATGTCGTCTATATGACCTGTCCCTCTTCCAACTGCATGCACGCTCCTGCTTGCAGTATGTCTAAAGCTTCCGAGAACCTCTCCGCATTTACATATCTGTACGTACGCACCCTTCATCAATCTCTCTTTCACTAAATTACTTTGTATATTCAAACTTACACATCTTTATTATTAAAACATGATAAATTGTATCTTAATTTCTAAATATGCAAAGACACATCTTCGGAACAGAAAATAAATCACATTACCCTAATGAATCAAATACAGTGATGCATTGGAAAGGCATGAAAAGGAAGGAAAGATTTGAACCTGGTACTGATAGATTTGTACATTTGTTGAGCTCGATAGTGATTGCCCTCTTTTACCAGCTTCTCCAATCTATCAATATGCTGCAGTTAATTTCATATCAGAACCTAACAAATACCAAATCAATATGCAGCAGGCACAAGACCTATAATGGGGTGATGCACATATGAGAGACATACAAGAAACAAAAAGCGATAAAGGAAAATACATATGCATTCAATAGAAAAAGATTTATATTAATTATTCGCAGAATGTAAGAATTTGTGATTATGTATGTGTGTGTATATATACGTACCTCTTGAGCAGGAGGTAAGACGGCTCTTCTGGTTCTTTCTCGAGACATTGCGATGGCAGAAATGGATCTGTAAGCTTTGATTAGGCTTCGAAGGGGAAGAAGCTAACCACTGAAAACTGGCGCGAAATCCAAGACCTGCCCCTTTGCCTTTGCCTTCACATCACAAATCCAAACGCTTTACCCGCCATATTTGTTGCACCTTCCTCGAATTCTTGCCAATTCAGCTTATTATCGCCGCGTTTAAGTTTTGTTTATCTTTTCTTTTTCGTACATAATAATATTCGATTCAATACACAGAACAAATAAATTAGTAAAATTACCGAGGTATTAAAGTCCGGATCGGGTATTGAACCGGTTGAGGTACTGGGTTAAGGGTCAGTGGGTCAGACCGAGACCAAAACGGAGCTAAATCGGGACCAAACCGGTGAAAAATAAAAAATTTTAGATTTATAGTATGAAATTCTAAAGGAAAAATTAAAATTTTTTTTAAAAAAATAGTAACCCGGACCGGACCGGACTGGGAACCGGACCGGTTTACCGGCCGGTTCGCCGGTTTTCGGGCCGGACTGGCTGGTCCGATCCGGATTACATAACTCTGAAAATTACTCGTCCACCGTGTATAACTTAGTTTGGGATGAATTTTGATATTAAATATAAGATTTTTTTCTAATATTTATCATTTTTTTAAATTAATTTATATAACTTATAAATTGACATATAATTTAACGTTGCGCAGAAGTATTTTATAGAGATCATGTAATATATGTTATAAATAAGAAATTTATTTAATTTTCTTAATTTCTCAAAACTAAGCAAATATATATTACGTGAAGGGCTAGAAGAGCACATAAACACTGGCAAAAAAAAGAAGAGCACGTAAACAACTTCCCTCTTTATATTCTTTAATTAAATTGAGATAAATTATTCTTTTGTTGCCAAACATTAGGCTTGTTATTGATTGTTCAAATTAACAAGGGAAAAATGATTTTTATTAATTTGAATTAATGTAATCCATGTTCCATAAGATTTCAATGCAATTTGATGATTTTAAAAGATTTGCTTGTAATTTTTTCTCTTATGTGAAACTTATATGTAATTCCCCCAACCCATTAACTGACTTTTGTTTTTGCATTAACTGACTTTTGTTTTTGTACATGTGCTTTGATTTTATACATAGCCCAATAAATAGAGAGTTGAATGATGCCCAATAAAATATAGTTTCCCAATCATGGAAAGTTGAAATATCTAGAGGGAATTAATCACCACTAAAAAAAATGGATGATGCATAGCAAACAAAAAAATAAAATCTAAATGTGAATTTTAGAATTAGAAGTTAAATAACAAGGGTAGCGATATTTGGTTGTAAATAAATATAGGGATAAAGAGGAGACAGATTCTAGAATGCCATCTACATGTACGAGAACAAAGGAAAAGGCACAACACTGTTATAAAGGAGACCACACGTGTCAAAATGAAACACACGTGTCTTGCCATGGTGCTATGAACACTTTATATAAGAAAGTGAGGTATGGTTATAGGATCTACGTCAATTCTTAAGGAGGAGGAGAGTGATGGGTTCAGAGACCTTCTTAGAAGTTATCTTAGCCATATTGCTTCCCCCTGTTGGAGTCTTCCTCAGATATGGCTGTGGAGTACTCTCTCTCTCTCTCTCTAACCATTATGTTATTTACTCTCTAATTACAACTTTTCTTTTCTGTATTTGTGTTGCTTTAATTATGCAACATTTGCTGGAGAATTTTGGAATCTTTTTTCACATAATAATTAGACTTTTTTTTCCCTTAGAGTTCTGAATATGAAATCTTTTGGTCTAAGATTATTATGTTTGCTCATCTTATTTGAATTAGAGTTTATAGCTGAGGTAATTAAGATTTAATAAGAATCTTCATCAAGAACTTCTTGAGTTAGCAGACTATTGGAGTTTTTTTTTTAGTTGCTTGTAAATATGTTGCAAATAACTTGGGAATACTATTCTCTGATCTAGACTCTGTTTTAAACCTTTGTGTGTGTTTTCCTCCTTCCTCACCCGTATCAATGAATCTGGGAAGTTACCCTTATTTCTGGAGTCAAGAGAATTGAAATGAATTTTTCTCTTGATTTATTCCTGTTCTATATAATGAATGAAGTATATTAACTAGAAATACAGAATGACTGATAAAGGGAATGAATTGGGAATTGCAGGTGGAGTTCTGGATATGTTTGTTACTGACAATTTTGGGATACATACCAGGCATTATATATGCCATTTATGTCCTCGTTGGATAACAGTTTATATATGTATGTGGGTTTGACTTACTGTATCTTCTTTCCCCCCTCTGTTGTCTTCAGAAGGATACACCTTTTTTGCTGCTCTTAGTAGAATAGTAATAGTAATAATGATTGTGTACATATGACACAGGCTTTGTGATTTGCAGTGGTGTACTCTTTCTAAGCGGTTCAGTTCAAATTCAGTGTAACATCAGTATGAAACATGATCTGATTTCAATAAAATTATTGCAGTTCTTTGGAACAGAACTCGCTCTCGTAATGCTCTTTTCATTTATAGAAAGACACCTTATGAAAATTTGAAACACTCTTTCCTGAGACTGACACCAACAGTTCCCAGAAATTCCAAACACAGTGAAATATGATAAACACCGCAGTTCCATGAAGAAGCATATTAGGATTGATTTGTACTAAGCTCCATAAGTACATCACCACAGTCCCCAACAGCTGTAATTGGCTGACGATGATGTGGAAGAGCTTTATCCACTTTGTGGGAGAATAGCCTCTTGCCCTTAACACACAACTCTGCTTTCATTTTGTGATGCACACAATAATCCTTTGAACTCTTCATATCATCTTTATCTTTCACTGCTTTTGATCTATTCTCATTCTCATCCCTTCCTGCTTCGCCCTGTGAGTGGAAGCCGTCAACCAAGTTAAAACTCAGCATGTGATTGAATCATGAGAGCTAAATAAAATCGAATGCAACTGACCTCATCAAAGTATCCCATTTTGGGTGATGGAACTCGAATGCCAGAAGGTTTTAAGTTCCTTGAAGAAAGGAATGCAACAGAATTGCTTCCATGTGCAGAGCAAGTTCCTTTTGGACCAACTCTGTGATCTCTACGGCTGGCTGTTGGCTTTGGGACCAGATATGAGAAATTATGACATTCACTTTGGCTTTCTGAAGCTTGTAGAGGCGATCTAGGTTTACCTGCTGCTATCCAACTTTTCCCTGAAATATACACTTGAACATTTCAGTTTCTTTCTTCTTTTTTTCGGTGAGATTCCTCATAGAAACCACTTCTGCTATCACTGCCATGATCATGTTCAAGCTTACCATTTGTGACTTGAACTTGTTTACTATTGACTTCATTTGTAACCCTTTTGGTGGGAGCCATTGCATTACTTTTAACCCTTCCTGATGACTTTGGTGGCTTAAGAGATGATGATGATTGGGGATTAAATTCACTCCCGTCAGAGCACTGTCATCAGTAGACACATGTTAGCTTGTCTCCAATAACAGTAATATACAAGCCTATCCAGTGAACTGTAAAAAATGATTTTAATTTTGAAAAGATAGTAAATGCGAAACAGACTTTCAAACAGTGCATGAAGAAACAGAGAAGAGTGCGAGAAGCGAAGTGGCAAGTCACAATCAAGTCATAAAATCTGGTTAACTATAAAGGAGCATGCCTGTTTGGATGATAGGCCTGTGGAAGGCTGTTTAGAAATTTTGCGCGACAGATGGGCAGTTTGCTTTCTGGGATTTGGCAACGATTTCATCTGAATTTTGGGAGCAAATGAAGCATCATTCAAAGCAAAACCTCAGAGTCAGTCAACCGTGACAAAGCAAAGAACATATACCTTTGGTTGAGTTGGCCCATCCATTGTTTTGAGTGCTGAGAATTTGACAAGTTCAAAAACAAACCAAGGTACAGAAACATTAAATAATATATCATGCATCATACTGGTACGGATATGATGTGGTAATGCTGGAGATAGTGAATGAGAGTTGAATCTTACAATGAAGATGGGGCATTTGGGAGTGGTTTGGAAGTTCAAAGAGTTGAAGCTCAAGGGAGGCTAACGAGGAGGAGGAGGAGGCGTCAGAATGAGTGGGGAGAGATGAGATCCTTAGCTCTTGGATTGCAGAAAGAAGATGCATGTCAGACTTGTTAAATCCTCTGTTCACTAGACTCAGTTCCACTGGATCCAACACTCCTGCCACACTAATCATATCCATAAGCCAGACAACAAATCTAGAGCAAGCAGTTGGGAAATAAGGGAAAAGGTGAAGAGGATGCCTTCTGAAGTGAGGAAAGCATTGTCCCATGCCAAACTGCTTCTTGAATTCAATTCATTAGCTTCATTATTACTTCTCATTTCTCTTGATGACGACCACGACGACGACTTCTTCTGGTTATCCCAAGTACCCTGAAACAACTCCTCTGGTTCTAGAACTCCTGATCATACAAATGCTCACATGGTTGTTGTATAACAATGGAATCAAGCTAATTAATCTTTTCAAATAATTAACTAACTTAAATCAATAATGAGTAGTATATTTACCTGGACTTGTGAAAAATGCTGAATCCCATGCCAAACTCTTTCTCAAATCAAACTTTGACTCTGACTCGCCTTCTGATCCCACGCATTTCACATCCACCTTCTTTCTTTTTTCCTTACAGTCTGCACTCCATTTGAATTTCATAACACTTCCAATTATATTTATTTTCTACATAAAATCCAACTCGTGCATTTCAATTTACTTAAGAGGTACGCACAGGGCATGTATTTCTTCTATTTATTAAATCGTTTATATTATATATATTTTTTCTTTTCATAATATCATTTATTTCAAAAGAAACATGCTGTGAAAGATATATTTCAAATCATCAATTAAACATGATCATTTTAAATGGACAGAGAATGGTAAAATATGGTACGTTTAAATCCAATTAGGATGAAAAATATATATATATATATATATATTTTACTCATCTCTCCGGAGTTATATGAAGATGTGGATTCAAAATGACCCTATAAGCATTGACATGAAAGTATAGGTGACCACTTTGTTATTATATGGGTTGATTCAGGGTTGCGAGAAAATCTATCAGTGTTTGGTTTCGAGAAAGATGGAGACTGAGGGATGAAATTAAACAGTGAAAGTCATAATATAACATATGAAGATCCAATGCAATTACCAGAGCATCCAAACTGGGGGGTAGCCTTTTGTGGTTGCAGAGCCATGGATGGATGGCAAAGCTTGTTGTTGCAGCAACAATAAAGAGAAAAACAAAGATATTGGAGGCTCAGTTTTTTTGAAACGTTGTCATAAATGGACCTAATTACGCAAATCAAGAGCATTCATTATTTGCTTTCAAACTTTGCTTTGCCGCCACCATCCATTTTGTCCGTTTTATTTTTTTTAAAAAAATCATTATCTGATATTAATTATTTATATAAGAAAAATCCATAATTTTTGACATGACGACGCTTTACATATATATTAAGAATATATTAATTTAATTAATATTGATTTGTTCATAAGTTGAAGATATCAATGTATGATGACAATCCAGCTGCTGATGGCAAAATCGTTTAGAATACTATACGTACAAACAAATGAAGGTCAAATTGTTGGGAATGATGAATTAAAATGGGAACAGCTTTTTATGGATTGATGTTAAAATTAAAATAGGGAATTGAGTGATTACGAAAATAACGAGAATGTGAGGTAATATCAGAGAATTGGTTGGCGAAAAAAACATAATAAAAGAGAAATGAAATGAATGAATGATATATATGATTATAGCATTGCGTTAATATTATTTAGTGGTAGGCTGGGGATTGCTTGATGAAGTGTCTGTTTGGGTTGATAGTAGAAGCTGTTTTTCTTATATGATTTATGATATATAGGATAAGTACGTGAAAGAAGTTTTACCTTGACTTACGAGAACGTGTTTCTCCAACACTAACTTAAACCAGCTCAAAGTGGCCGTCACTAAAATTCCTTACTTTTGCGTGATTCTGCTGCATGCATGCCCCCACTAATTCATCAAATTACCATATCACTATAAAATCCTTAATTATCACTACTACAAAAAACGTTTTTAACGTCCCTTTTTTAGGCCTTTTAACGTCTGAAAATAAGGGGACGTCTATGTGAGCGACGTAGTAAAAAATGGCAATAACGTCCGTAGATAAAAGGACGTCTAAAATCTGGACTTTAGACGTCCCCATTTTAAGAAGGGACGTCTAAAGTGCTACAGTGACACTTTAGACGTCCCCACTTTAAAATGGGGACGTCTAAAGTGGGGACTTTAGACGTCCCCATTTTAAAGTGGGGACGTCTAAAGTGTCACTGTAGCACTTTAGACGTCCCCCTTTTAAATTGGGGACTTCTAAAATGCTTTTTTTTAAAAAAAAAATCGTTTATATTACATATCTGAACTGAACAGTATTTAAAGCCAGAAATTACAGATCATCGTCAATAAAATTACAGATCTAGTGTCTAAAATCCAAATCTACACAATAATAACTCCAAAACTGAAATCTCATAGGGAGAAGATGAAAACAATAAGTGGAATCAGTTGTAAAAAACTTATCTCCTTCTATTATTGAAATTCATTTTCTTGTAATAATGAATAGAGAAGAGCGACAGAGAGAGATGAACCTCGTTTTCTCAGCGGAACGTAGCCATGAAGCATGTTTCAGAGTCCTGATCTACAAACCATAACAACACAAGTGAGAAAATAAACTAGAAGGAAAACCCAAAGAAAAAAGAGAAAGAGGATAAAATAATAAACAATAGTAAGAAAGCATAACAGATCTAGAGGTGAAAAAAAGAGAGAGAAAGGAAGAAACAAGAGTAAAATGAGCATATAAAGAAGAAGAAGCAAGAGTTAAAACGCGTGGTGGTAATGACTTTTCTTATGTTTATGGCGATGGGAAAAGAAAGATGAGTGTAAAAGTAGTAAAAGACTGACAAATAAAAACTGTCAGTAAAGATTTGAATTGTTTTTTACGTCCCCAATTTAATTTAGGAACGCCTAAAGTTATTCAGTTTTTTTTTTAATTTATTTTTACTTTAAACGTCCCCAATTCATATTAGGAATGTCTAAAGTATGACTTTAGACATTCTCATATATATTGGGGACATCTAAAGCATTTTAAATTTTTTTTTTATGACTTTAGACGTCCCCATATATATTGGGGACGTCTAAAGCATTTAATTTTTTTTTTTTTTGTGTTAATGGCGTCCCTCATATATATATATATATATAGGAACGCCAAAGGGGTCATCAGGGATGCCATTTTGGCGTCCCTAATACTATTATTAGGGACGCCATTTTGGCGTCCCTATATATAAAGGGCGTCCCTCATTCACCAAAAAAAAAAATTTAAAATGCTTTAGACGTCCCCAATATATATGGGGACGTCTAAAGTCATCAAAAAAAAAAATTAAAATGCTTTAGACGTCCCTAATCTGAATTGGGGACGTCTAAAGTAAAATAAATTTTTTTTTTTACTTTAGACGTCCCTAATTTCAATACGGACGTCTAAAATTTGTAAAGTTACATTTTAGACGTCCCTATTTAAATTGGGGACGTCTAAAGCTATTCAGTTCTTATCTATAATTACAAAAATGCCACCGCCTTTATTTTTTACCTCCTTTTTTTAAAAAGGGACGTCCTTTAGGAACGTTAAATATATATTTTGTAGTAGTGTATCTTTATTCCCTTATTAACATTTCCCATTGCATGCACTCTCAAGAGTATTAATTTATTCCAAGAAATGAATTTTGAATTTAAAAATAAATTCAGAGTGTTAAAATGATGTAAAAGAGGGGGAGGGGGCAACAATAGTGATAGGCTAAGAAATATATGAACAAATTTTCATCTGTCTTGTTTGATTAGAAAAATAAAACCAAAAGTGTATAGACTTTAGTTACTAAAACATATTCATGATGACTTTTTCTATTGGGTTACATTAAATATAGTTTGGGTACAAGCGTACCATGTTAGGGCTAAGCAATAAGTAAGGTTTTGAAACTCGGACCAGTCACTGAACCGGTTGAGATATTGAGTTAAGAGTTAGTGGGTCTGATCAGAGTCAAACTGGGGCTAACCCGGGGTTAGATCGATGAGGAAGTGAAGATTTCAAAATTATTTATATGAAATTATGAATAAAATATTTAAAAAAATAATCGAAACACCGGTTGAATCGTCCAAAAACCAATCAAACAATACAAAACCCAGTTGAATTGGGGTCAACCACCAGACCGAACCGGTCGAACCACCGGTTGGCCGTTTCTAGCTCAAACCGGCCAGTCCGGTCTGGCTTTCAAAACATGGGAAAACATGGGCAATAAGCGGGTTGGGCAGCCCATGCCCTAATTCATTGCCTGTTCATTTAACGTTTCACAGGTATGGGTTATAATTAAACAAAAATCTGGACTATTTTGCCTACTGAGGAACCAAATCTTCTTATTTAAAATATGAGGGATCAAAACCAAAATAAGAACAAATGCACAGATCTTAGTCTTATTCGCCACTCAATAAAAAAAAAAACACTAAATCACTCCTTCAATATTAAAAACAAATTTATATCTGCCTTACGAAATTTTTTTTTTGCTATAATGTTGTATTTATATCATTCTTTTTTTTTTGCCAAATATTTATATCATTCTTAAACATATCATAAAATTATTTTTTTCCCACAAAACCCCCAATTTAATACTTGAATTCTTACCTGATATTTAACGATTATGTCCTTAGTTATTGCTCCTAATTTAATAAAGAAATATTTAAAATAACATAATTGAGACATCAAGAATGAGTTCTTGGATTTCTTATATAAATTGGAGTCAAACGAGTTTTTGATACATTTAAAGATCGAGAGACTAGAGAGCATAACCAAAATAATCAAAGATATATATATATATATATATAGTGAGTGATTTTAATGAGCAATGTGATGTTTTTAGGGGACACCTAATTAGCAACATATATTAGAGATTAAGTTGGAGTAGGGAAGGGGGCCGGGATTGATATCCATTGGTTGAATATGGAGACCAAGATTTTGGATCACGTTGTACGTAAAAAGCAACCTCATATACATAAATAGCTGATGACGAGCACTAGCTATAGATTTTTAGCATACACACCACACTGTATTATATGTTGTACTTGTGCACTAATATTAATATTAATATTAATATTAATACCAGGCCATCCAACATAAAACACTTCATTCATTATTATATTAAATCGAGAATGGCTATGGCCTATTTCATATAATATCTCCATACCAATACATCATTTACCCCTTGTTGTTTGTTCCCATCCAACTGGACCACGGAAAGCGGTTGCCGTGCTATCTGCCATTCCCTCCTCCATAGCCGCCTCCGCCACCAGAGCCATAGCCGGAACCATACCCGGATCCTGAGCCGGAGCCATAACCAAAGCCGTAGCCGTAGCCTCTGCCGAAACCGGAGGGAGAGTGGCCAGAGCCGGAACCGTAGCCCCAGCCAGCTCCGGGTGCGGAGCCCCAACCCCAGCTGTAGTCCCAGTTGGGACCGTGGCCGGAGCCAGTGGCCCCCGTGGGGTTTGCCGTACTCTGTGGAACCATTTGGAACTCGAAAGAACCGAGCTTTCTTGGTGGGCCGTTGGCGGCGGCAGCCACAGTGAGAGCTGTGATGAAGAAGAAGAAGAGGAAGAGGAAGGGACTGGATAGCATGTTGAGATTTATGGATGTAGAGTGTTGACGTGATGAGTGATGAGGGATTTTGTGGTGCATGACAGTGGCTTTTATAGTGGCCTGGTTTGACGAGTTGATGGTGATGATGATATGTGACAAGCCGACAACCCGTGAATGAAAGGCTAGTGCGAGGCTGCCACCATTTAACAAGTGAAGCTGATCTAAAGACAGTGCAATGAACGTGGAGAATCATAGTGTTCATTCACTTATACTATCCCTCCTATTTTAAAAACAGGAGTTACTATATTTATTAAATTTGATTAGATTAAGAAAGTTAGTTAATATGATATATATTTTCTAAAACACCCTAATCATATTCCTTAATTCATTCCTTCCCTCTTCTTGATTATTGTTGAGGAAGTATAATTAAAAAAATATTAATAAATATAAAAAAATATAGTTTATATTTAGGACCAAAGGTAATTCTCTAAATATGTCTTATATTAAAGACCGAAGGAAGTAAATAAGTCATTTATAAATATCAAGAAAATTATTTTAGTTAATTATTATAATAAATGTTTTTTTTCCTAACAGATCACTTTAATAATTGATCTGTACGGTAATATATGCAATTGGGACAATTTGAGAAAATGTTTATAAATTTGGGAGATAAGATCGATTGGGTTATTACTTATTAGAGGTGGGAGTATAAAATAAACCCCTCACCTAGTGAAAAAGGATAATGAATGAATATAAAGGTGAACACGTGTTGGGAAAACACAAGAGAGAGGGGATTAGCCACGGCTGAATTGCACCACCGTCCACCGCCATACCTGCCCTTGCTTAATTCAACTCTGATATTGTGGTTAATTAAATTAATTAACGTGATGAAGCCACGTTTGTGGCTATATTGTGACAATTTGTTGCCTGTTACGTTGGAACACAATTAGATGGTGGTAGTGTGGAGTAGCAGCAGTAGTGTAGTGACAGTTGGTGCATGCATATCTGTCACCTTCTTGCGTGTTTCAGTCACCATTCTTTCTAATTCCCCCACCCACTTTCCTCTTTTCCTATTCCAATACTCTTTCTCTACCTTTTTTATCCTCATATATTTCATTCAACTTGCCCTGCATATTTTCTTTATAGGTTGTTACCATGTTGTTAACATTGTTTCGGTTTCGTCTACTTCAACTCCTTTCTGCTTCATCCATCAAAACTTTTCCATTTACCATTCTGTAAGGGCTCTTTTCATCTAACTCATCCCGTAAAATAATAAAACTACAAATTTGAATACTATTTATTTTCATCTAGTTGAGTAAACAACAAATTCAACTCTCAAAAAAATCATATTGGAAGACTAGTAGTCACTTCAAATTATGCTCTATATAACAACACCCTAATCTTACTACTCCCTTCGGTCCTAATTATAAGATAAAATTGATTTTTTTGGAGAAATTAAGGAAGCCACTTAAATTACTTTAGAGTATTTATATTTTTATTTTTTTCTCTAAACTAATTAATTTAACTAGTAAACTAATATATAATATAACGATGCTAAAAATATAAACACTCTAAAGTGAATTAATTCGTTTCCTTAATTTCTCTAAAAAAATCAACTTTATCTTATAATTAGGACCGGAGGGAGTATATAAAATTAGACAATTGTATATTTTTTTGAAACAAACCATAAAAAATAATGTAGCGTGAATGACCCAATTGTATAATATCCATCTCACTTGTTCATCTAATTATACGTGATTCGCTAATATATAATCATATATATGATGATGCGGCAAAGCATATATAAATACATTAGTCAGCGGGCCGAGTAATGCAAAGTATATAAAAAGCACGAAAAGAGGAACACATAATTGTTAATGGAAGCCGAAGAAAATGAACCCAAATGTACAAGTTGATCGAAGTATTAATTAAGTAGCCTTAATGCTCTCATCAATATCAAAACTGCAAAGTCATCCGTTAAGTCCAGATTGAGACCCTGTGGAAAGATTATGATTAACTGTATCATTATCATCAGAAGCCAAGCCTTAAACCTCCGGTTAACAGCACAAGAGCTCTTGAAATGTTGTGCTTCGTTAAGTTTTTCAATATACCACACAAGCATAGTATTTCTACATTCATTCCCATCCAATCAAAAAGGTTTTTTTTTTTTGTTATTGGCTGGGTTAATCTCTTGATGAAGCGTAAAATAATAATCGGTATCGATCGAACCCCCAAAATGCATTTTATTTCTAAGACAAAAATTCAGAATTCTCCAATCATCCCTACCACCCTAATCTTCTTCTACTGCTGCTGCTTCTTATTATTAATTATCGAAAAAAGTATTCCGACGTTTTCCCCCGGACATTGTTTAATAGAAAAATATTCTAATCTAGACTATACAACTGAATATTTATGTGCCTAAAATCAAGGGCACACAAGAAGGTGGCATCGCAGTCGGTCACATGGAAGCAAGTGCAGTATTGTGGTAAGTTGGGCCCTTGAAACCCACTCAAAACAGTTTGTGTCCATCACTGTGGGCCAGTGCACCCATTTGCAAGATTCTTAACTGGCCCAAACCCATGTGCTCTTCTGCACAAGATATTTTCAGACCATGTATTGTCCCTAATAAGATCATATTGACGAGGAACTATAATAAAACGATTCTATAGATTAAGCAAATAACAGTCACACAGTAATAAAAGTGTAAAAAATATAGCAACAATAATAAAACTTAAATTTTACAAAATTCCTTTGATATTGAGTGCATATGAATTTTTACTTTTAAAAAACCCAGCATACTAACTATGGATACCCTGAAATTAAACATGAATTCAATTTTAGAAACTCTATTCCAAAGCGAAGGAGATAAAACAGAATCTAACATTTCCCTGGGCCTAAAGCATAAACGAGTCTTTGAGCTTGTGCGTCTTATTTGGAGAAAGCGGGTGGCAACGCAAGGCCAAGCAGCAGCAGCCACCATAAAGAAACCACGCTTTCAATGAAGCCAACGAGGAAGGAATTGGCCAAGAAGAATGTCATTAAAACCAATAATGTCTAACCTTTGAAGTGCGTGTTTGCCCTATGAATCTATCAACGTAACTGAATCCTCTAGCAAGTCCAAGAAGATGATCGTTTCATGACTGGCTTCATCTGCTTGTCTTCTTCGAGGGAGACCATGCCCAAGTGGGAGGGGTCCTCCAACATCATCTTGGCCACCAGATAACCTGCAATAGACCACGTTTGGTATTTTCTTGCCTGCTTCCCAATATATCTCCCAAGTTTACCATCATAGTACTCTGGCCACCCATCCTTCAACAACCGATTCTCAGCCAGCTCAATTGTGCGTCTCGCTATTTGTGGCCGCCCCGTTTTGATGCAAGCAGCCGTTAGGACCCACAGGAGCACTGCATGAAGCTCAAAAGGACACCCGTCAAAACCATGTGCTTCCAGCATAACATGTTGAAACACGACAGTGCTTCTGATTAACTAATATTCAACACATTCCCCTTAATTGTTAACGTGGCTTACTTAGGTCGATTTGTTTTAAGTACATTGATAAATAACATGCACATCACCAGTTAGCCACAGAAATGAGATATACTTAATTGCTTAGGATTTTGTCTAATCTGCTCAGAGAATATGGTTAATGACATCACAAATAGACAAGATTATTCAGGGTCTGGCCACATGATTGTACAAACATCCAAAAAGAAGAATCATTATAAGTAGAGGAACGTGATTGTCCAGCTATAGGTACAAAGTTCTGCTTTAGAGAACCGTAATAGGGAACTTCTTTACGTTGTCAAACTTGCATAATTTTTTTAAAAGAAAAAACGCATGTAAATTGGATTGTACTAATAAACCCTTCTTACAGGAACAAGGTAATATATTCACCAAGAACTAGACTTGGGCAAAAGTTTTTCAGGTATTTAGACAATTTTTAAAATACTCGATCATAAGGTGTTAAACTATTAAGAAATCCAATTTCTATATATATTCATAACTTCATTAGCATACGCCTAAAAATTAGGTCCTTTGGCATTGGCTAAATGTTATTTTCTAGGTCAAGTGCTTTCTAAAATAATGGGTTTTCTTACGTGTAAAATATCCAATAAAAAATGAGTAACAAAAAGTTGGTGGCCACAGATATATTTCAATCAACTTTTTCTTTTTGTTAAATATTTCAATCAAATTTTAATTAACCAATACTTTCATTCAAGAATGTTTAAAACATCATCCTAGAATGCAAACCAGGCCACCCATATAAAAACAAAACAAATAAGGAAGATCTACATTCCTGAGGCCAACCCCAAAAATAAATTGTGCAATTCTCAATCGTTACTCTCGTTCTTTTTTTCCGGCCAACTCAATTGTTATCCTAAGGACTTCAGTATCATCGCCTACGACAAACTATAGATCCCCACTAGTGAAGATATAAAAACTTGTGAAAAAAATTATTGACCGCATAACTAAACATGAGAAAAGAAGGGAAGCACCTGGCCAAGATCCTCCATTATGATAACTCCATCTGGTATTTTTGGGATCGCAACCAGTAACAATTCGCCACTCATGGCTCTCTATTGCAGGATAACATACTTTTAGG
Source organism: Inga oerstediana (assembly GCA_963210345.1). Taxonomy (NCBI): domain Eukaryota; kingdom Viridiplantae; phylum Streptophyta; class Magnoliopsida; order Fabales; family Fabaceae; genus Inga; species Inga oerstediana. Next base: position 92,528,378 of record OY723399.1, on the reverse strand, counting down.
GGCATTTCCCCAACCAATTCATCCCATCTTTCTTCAATAAGATCCATTATGGCCACTGATTGCTCTGGAGTTGCAAGAGAAGATAGAATTGCAATGCAATTACCTAAAGCAAACCATCGGAAATCCATCCTAGCAGGACTGACATTCCCAATAAAATAGCCACCACGTGTTGGCATAAAATCAAACACCCAGTCTGGGATTGAATCAGGAATAACATTGAACTTGTTTACTGCAGTATGTGAGTACTCCTCAGTCTTATACCGGTAAATGTCATTTAGTTGTCGGAAATCTAGCCAAAAGTAACCACGCATGTGAAAACTTAGTGCATGCAAACGCTTCACAATACGCTCGATACATTCTTTCCCCTCTGCATCTTGTTTCAACATTGCCAAAGCACATCTTAATGCCATGAAGAAAAGCGCTTGAATCTCTATAGGGTAGCCATAAATACCCTGAAAAAAGAAAGAAAGATAGAAGAAACTAATAGAAGTTGCAACAAGAGAAAGCTTATCTAGAAACACTTGAAGGCTGTTTAGTATGCATGCCATCAAATATGGAACACGAGAGAAATTTGTAACAAAAACTGCATATTGCATCACCTTGCGCTATAATTTGGTCGACCTGGTTATGAACAATGGAATTCAACTAAAATGGTGCTTATGGACTAAAGAGTCACAGAATGACATGCATGTATTGGGAAATTTTAAGTGTGCTGGCGGACTTGACATCTAATTGCAAATCCAGATGACCAGATCTATGTACAGAAGTGAAATCTGAAAAATATAAGAAAATTACACAGCCAAAAAAGTTCACAAGAAAAATGTTTCTCAATTGACAACATATATAATCATGGTTGTAATTAAATTTGCAAGACGAGAACACATTATGCATCCACCCCTTCTGATGCAGGAGGATGAAAACACAGATTATGACTCATCAAAGGTGTTGATTTAAAAAGGAAAATTGTAAAGAAGTGGTTATATAAGATTATTAAGCTCCTCACTGTCTTCAACAGAACCCAGAAGCACAAATGATCCAAATTTAATCTCCTGAAGCCATTCTGAGTGAAGCTAATCTTGTCTGAAGAACCTGAAATTCCTTACAATGTCACTCAAGCATGCATATCTTAACATCTGTCTGCTTCGTAAGTGACACATTCATCTACTCAAGTGCATGCTTAGAGAAAAAACCGACACCAAATCTGAATTCGGATGAACCGTAGCAAACAAAAAGTTACTTAAATGAAAAAATATGATCAATTTATTAGCCAAGTCAATTAATGTTGATAAAAACTCCAAAAACAATGTAGAAAGTTTCCTAAATACCGAGTTAGGAATATAGCAGCTGTCAAAGCAATAAACAATATCAATATTATTGACATATCAAAATTATTATACAGTTTGACTTACCATTCTTCGGTCAATCATGCAGCATCCATCAGCACAAAGCAGAGTAGGGAATGTATCAAACCCCTCTGACAAACAAAGAGTCAATATAAGTCTCATTCCCTTTTGACACTCTGGTCTTTCAGCCAGAGTTAGATCCCCAGTAGACTTTGTGTATGCACGAAGCAAAATGATCCACCAAAATCCAGAATCAACGGGAGCAACTCTTCCAATTGCACTTTCACCAAAATCTGCAACAATAGTATCTGTTTTCCTAATAGGATCATGAAGAACTTTGAAACTAGCTGGCATGGCACCTTCACCCAGCTTAAACCGATCTACTTTTTTTTCCCACCCCTGAAGATGGAGGGTCTTCAGTAAGAAGTTCTTGACTATATCTGGTTCACCATTCATCAAAAAGGCCAGAGCACTAGGCACAAAATCTCGAACAAAAACCTACAAATTAAAGGTAGCCAATAAAGGCATATTTCGTTGAATACATTTTTCATGAACTATTTGTTCAATGTCTTGCATTAGAACTTGAATGTTAAAAGATTTAGTCCTTGAAATTTTGAGGTGTGTACTGAACAAGGCCCATAAAGGAGCCAAGAGTTTCATGCATTAATCAACAATTTCTCATGGGAAGCAATCTATTTTATGCATCTAGTGAGAAATGTAGGTCTGGTGCGTTTCACTTGCAACCTTTACGTCCAAGTGCTTAATCAAAGTCTATATCCTAGTAATTACAGCTTCAAAAAGCAGCAAGTGCAGAAAGCTGTTGGCAGTTAAACCTTTCTCAACAATTAATTATAGTTATGTTCGAGCTTTTTTTTCCTGATTGTTTGAATCTGGATTGCTCCTCAAACGGTTTCTTTGCTTTGCTCAAGGTTATCATGCAAAAATCATCTAAAATTGTTCTTTCCAAAAACACCACAGGCCAAGGCCCTATGTCAAACTATTAATTTATCATTGAAACACTTAGAATTCTAAATCTGCGATTCCAGTTCTTTTAATTGTCATTGATGGTTTTCAGTCAATTTTAAACCTAATATGTCTGCCAAATACACACTGGAGCCTCCATATTTTGTATATTATCTCATAAAGGACAAATTTCTTTTATCAAGAGGAATCTAAGGTTGTTATATCTCAATCAAGTTGTTACGAATGATATGTTTTATATTGTAAACTAGCGTGGGTCCCATGTTTTGCAGAGTTTGAGAAATGAGCCATGCTATTCATGGCTCATGAAAACTGTAAGCCTTTTAGAGTTTCTATATTACACCTAGATTACACAATAATTTAAGTTGTTATATTCCAATTATGTTGAAATACACCATGTCTTAGAGCCTATTTGGATTAGCGGTAGAAGTTGCTTTTCTAACATGATTTACGGTATACGAGGTAAGTTTGTGAGAGAAATTTTGTCTTGACTTGCATGAACGTGCTTTTCCACCACCCACCGCTTTCTCAAACATGTTATATTGTAAATTCTGCAGTAACTTAAGTTGTCAAATCTCAATTCATATGTCTCCTATTGTGAGTGACCCAGAAACCCTCAAGATTATATGACGTTCCAGGTTCAACTTTCTTCAATTTATTCTCAATAATCCAATGTTTTTTATGGTTTCAAGTGAAAAGACATTGTCTGGCAAGCATATACCAGTGCCTCCATTTCATAACTCAATCAGTTTAACATAGCTCACATGTTTTAAAATATTACTAGTCACCTAAAAAATAGAATGAGATCTTTCAGTATGAAATGAGTTGTTCACCTGATCATAATTTAGAAGTTCCTCTGATTGATGATCAACAGCTGCAATTGTGCCAACTGGTTGGCCTCTAAAATATACTAGGGATTTTCGAAGGGATTCCCATGCATCAGCAAATACAGGGTGAGGTTCAAATGTGTTCCGCAATGATGAAACTGGAGTGTCAAGACCAGATCTATTTCCAGGTGAATATGTTTCAAAATGGTCCACTCCTCCTCTAGGGAAACCAATTGACAGTTCACTTAGTGACCTCTCATCAAATGATCTTTGTCTCTCCATGTTCAACCTTGGCCTACCAATGAGACGTGAGATGTCATTATCATCCATATCAGCGATAGAGCAGTTCGAGCTGACAATCTGAAATTCCACAGGCCCATCCATTTTTGTCTACTTCTGCAATACTGAAATGATTTTAATAAAAAATAGAGGGCCATATCCGGAACAAAATACGCCCAAGGTCAATCACAACACTAAATCAAACAAAATGCTCACAAATGAGAAAATAAAATCTAATGAAGGAAGCATACAACCAATGATTTCATCCGAAGCTTATAGCATTCTCACAAATCACAAGTAACATGATCCACTTGATTAGAAAAATAAATTTTTCTTTAGTCATACGATCATGCAGTCAGGGAGAGTTATGCAAGAGAATGTGACAGTATATTGGTCTACGTCTTATAATTACACTTCTTCAGTATTTTTTCCTCTCTTTTTCAAATGCACCATATGCAGTCAGTTATGTAGAGTTGGAGAATCCATCTAGCAGTTAATACGTACTAATTTATCTATGATACTCTCTAAATTCTTTTTTTTTTTAATGACAGATACTCTCTAAATACTATCCTCAATACTTAAGGGGAACGCAGAAAAAGAGGGAAGAAAGATAAAAGCTTAAGAAATTTTAAGCGAAAAAAGATTACATTGCCAAACGTACCGGGAATAACACCCTGAAGTAATACATACAAAATCTACTTTTATCTCGGTATCATCAAATGTGAAAAATCTAATAGGATAAAGAGACAACAAATGACACGGTAAAGGAATAACTTAATTTGGAAGAAGAAAAAACCCAATCCGAAAGTAAGAGTTTAATCGTCTGATAAATATAATCAGAGTTACAGACAAACATAGGAGTCTGAATAATAAGCAATGGTACTGCATTGTGAGACCGGAGAGAAATTTCACCCACGGACATACTGAAACGAGCAACAAATCAGGATCCAAGAAGAACGTTAAAAAGCGCCATTATCATATCACACGACTCAGACAACATTCGACGAGGAAACACACAAAACAGAGTCAAATTGCGAGGTCAGATAAAGAAAACCAGCTCAATTCACCAATATATCCAAAACGGAATAGATCTGAAGCATTGTTGAGAAGAATGAGGGAGAAGGAATGAACCTTAAGAAGAGACGAGTGGGAGGAGGGAGGACTATCGACGGAGGACAAGGTGGGTGGCCGCTAAATTCGACGGGGAACGGTGGTCGGGAAGGAGAGGAAAAAACAGGCATGTAGATGAAGAGTGTGGCGAGAGAGGAACAACAATGGAACGGATCGTTGCCTTTCAGATATGATTTGTTTCTGTGCTTCCTATGCAAACTAACGCCCCGCGTAGCAACTTCCAAGTTGGCCAACGCATTCCCGGGACGTTCGATCGGAGCTGTTTCTTTTGAGTGAATTTTGTCCGTTGAAATAATTCTCCCCTGTTTTTAATCCCGTTCCATTCCTTTGTCGTCTTCCCTGCGCGTTTTTTTTTTCATTTTTCAATCAATATCCCCATACATACATAAATTTTCTTCCATATAAAATTAGCCAAAATAAATCAATTTTAATTAGTTTAGAGAATCCAAAAATTAATTAGTTGTCTATTCTCATTGATGTATTCTGCGAACATAAGAAAGGTTTTTTAATTTAAAACATGGGTGTATAATCTTCACAATAAATATTATTGTTCATTTTTAGGGGGAAAAAAAATTAGAGCATGCTTAAATAATATAATCAGCTTTGGCTTGAATGCTTCCTCCGCTTGAGGGAATTCATCAAGTCTCAGAATTAAGAGTTTCTCACTAATTCTTTTTATCTTTGTATTAGCACTCATAGGGTGTGGATGCGAGATCGATCCTGGATGAAAAGGCACATAGACTTCATACCATGTCAAGTGCGCTACACTGCGCTGGCCACTAATTCATTTTTTAATTTTAATAAACATTCCACTAGGCTTAAAATGCGTTTTGCTCATATTTTCCATGAGAAATTGTGAAATTGTAAGTGTTCATGGATCTACAATCATTCGGATTTTTAATCCGAATGTCACCCCTCATTGTGATATGTCTGTCAGATATATATATATATATATATATAATGAAAATGAACCAAAACATGCGTAAAATAAAGTTAGTTCAAAAAAGAAAATAAAGTTAAAGGTCATTATTTTGTTGAAAGTATACATGAAAAAGCTATGAGTACTCGGAAGTTTATTTTTTTAGGTCGATATTATTCTAAATGCGTTGAAAAACAAAAAGCCATGCTGTCCTAACCTTTAAAAAATGTTAATAGGTGAGATATGACAATTATACTTAAAATATGACAAATTTACATAGCACACTTTGGGACATATTTTCACAAGCCCGGTTCTTACTTTTCAATGGGTCAAATGGGTTAGTATGTGTTTGGCAAGCTCTGAAACCATTATTTTAGAAGTATTTTTTCATAAATCGAGACAAAATTCTTCCCACATATTTATCTCATAAACCATAAAAATTATTTTTCAAAAGCTAATCCAAACATACATTTAGACTCAGCTTTATTTCAGCAATATAACCAAAAAAAAAAAACATGACAAATAATTGATTTTATTTTTTATTAATTTGACTCCAATATTAATAATGTTAAGTTTAACAGAATGGACAATTCATTCAGAATATACCGAATAAATGTTAAAATTATTAATGGAAGAAGCACTTGTGCAAAAAGTAATAAAGTAAAATGTGTACTTCATGCATTTATGTTAAAAAGAAAAAAGAAAGCACCAGATCCAAAATCCAAAGGCCACGTAACTAGAATACTTTCTCAGCTATCTAAAAAGTTAGCTTTTTGTATTAATGATTGGTGTAAATCGATATTTTAATTAAATTCAAAATACGACACTAAAAAAGTTCCAATAGAAAAAAGTTATTCACAAAGTACCAAAAGTTTTTACCTTACGTCTTTGTCCCAAAAAAAAAAAGTTGTTACCTCATGTCAATTAATTGGATTGTTGGCAAAAAAAAAAATAATAATAATAATAATTGAATTCAACGAATTGACTTGCTTGAATGACATGGTGAGAAAGTATGTGTTTGGCATTACTTATTTTTGGGCAATAAGTCCTTATTACGCAAGTCGAAATAAAACTCCTCTCACATACTTACCCTGTATACCGTAAATCACGATTTATAAATACTTATAAGTTAAAAATAAGCTATCCCAAACAAACACAAAGACATTTTTCGTTTAAGTTTTGGCTTTCCAGGTTAAATATGGAGGGCAGTAGAACTTGATTGGCATAAAAAGTCGCATTGTGATTAATTAATGGACTATTATAAATTTGAAAGAATGGCTGCTAAATTGTTTTCTCAAAGAACATACCGATTAATTATTCACACTTAAATTAATTAACCCTATATAATACAAATGAAGATAGATTATGACAAATTGACAACTGACAATGATATAAAGCACGACCTTTTCTGTTGCTCAATGAGTGTAATCAACATTAAGTAATTCAATTGTTTTACGGTGATGATGATGAGTCGATTAATTGAGTATTTGGGTAATTGATAATAACAAACAAATTAATTATTGTTAGCAAATAGCGTAAAGGAAAGGTGGCATCTTAATATCTTTTGTTAGTAGACTTGTATGCGATTTCCATTAGAGATCGATGTAATAAAGTTATAGAATTCTTGGGCAAAAAATAATTAATTATAGAATAAATCATATGATTACAGAGTAAGTGATCCCCAATAAAAAAAAAAAAAGTGAAATCCTTTCTTTCTTTCTTTGTTTTTTTTTTTTTTTTCTAGTTAAAGGGGTAGACACTAACTATATCAGATTATATGGATTAAATCCACAGCATCTCATTTATGAGGGAGTATCCATATTATAAAGTTATTGGCAATGCGAAATCCTTTAGTGACAGAAGTAATATTCATTGCTTACTTGCTGATTACTTTGTCAAATTATTCACAGCTTTGAATTTCATCGAGCCCAAAATTGATGATGTGGTGAATGAATTGCTCCCAAGTCCAATCACGAAAGAAGAAGTCCGAGTGGCTACCTTTTCTCTTTAGGGTATGAAAGCGCTAAGTCCTGATGGGTTCTTAGCCATGTTGTGAAACCCGGACCGGACCGGCCGGTCCGGCCCGGTAACCGGCGAACCGGCCGGAAAACCGGTCCGGTTCCCGGTCCGGTCCGGGTTGGGGTTTTTACTAAAAAAAAAAAAAAAAAAAAAATTTTCCTTTAGAATTTCATACTATAAGTCTAAAATTTTCAATTTTTCACCGGTTTGGTCCCGGTTTGGTCCCGGTTTGACCCACTGACCCTTAACCCAGTACCCCGACCGGTTCAATGACCGGTCCGAGTTTTAGTACCTTGGTTCTTAGGTGAATTCTATCAAACATCATGGGTAGAGCCGTAGAGGTTGGGGATAGTCTATTTGCTTTGGTGAAGGAATTTTTTGAGAAAGGCTCCTCTCTGAATGAAATTAATCGCACTAATATCACACTTATCCCAAAAATTGACAAACCTAAAATGGTTTCCCATTTCCAACCAATTAGGTTGTGTAATTTCTCATGCAAGATTATCTCAAAAATTCTCACTAATAGAATGAAACCCTTTCTTGATCAATGTGTTTCCCCTAACTAAGGTGCCTTTGTATCGGGTAGACTGATCCATCAAAATATTATAATTGCTCATGAGATGTACCATTACCTTAGAAGGAAAAAAATAGGGAAGAAATTTGAATTTGCTCTTAATATTATGAGTAAAGCCTATGACAAAGTAGAATGAGATTTTTTGAGGCACGTCTTATTGAAGTTTGGATTCTCAAATAAATGGGTTCATTTGGTTATGAATTGTGTTGAATCAGTACATCTTAATCTTTGCATCTCAAGAGAGAAAATAACTTCAATTAATCTAGGAAGGAGACTTCGTCAAGGGAACCCTCTCTCCCCATACTTATTTATTTTGATATCTAAAGCTTTATCCTATATAATCCAAAAGTATTTATCAGTAGGCAAAATCAGAGGAATTGAACTTAGTACTCATTGTCCTGAGCTCTCACATAGTGTCTTTACAGATGATGCCCTGTTCTTTATGAATGCAGACCTATCTTATTGTGAGAAGCTTCTTGAAATTTTACACATCTACTACAACGCCTCTGGACAGCTAACCAACTTGGAAAAATTAAGTATTTTTTTCTCTCAAAACACTCCCACTCAAAGAGGCTGTTTGCAATACCCTTAGTATTAAGGAGGGACTGGAACCTGGCAAATAGTTGAGGATACCAAATGTGTGGGGGAAAACAAAGTACCAAGCACTTGCTTATGTTCACGAGAAGATGAGTAATAAGATCCATGGTTGGAGCAGTAGACATTTATCTTTTGCAGGACGAGAGGTAATGATCAAATCAGTTATAAATGACATTCCCATCTTCCAGATGACCTGCTTCAAATTCCTGACTAGAACTTGCAGAGAACTTAACAGCCTTGTCTCTAAACTCTGGTGCGAGGGCTGTAACAACAATAGTAAAATGCATTGGGTTGGAGTACACTTACTAAACCGAAGAGGGATGATGGCATGGGTTTCCGGGGATTTATGAAACTTAATGACGCCCTTCTTGCTAAAACAGCATGGAGAATCCCCAGGCACTATAGGCTCAGGTACTTAAAGGTATTTACTTCCCTAATAGCAGCTTCTTGGAGGCAGTCAAGGGGTACAAGGCCTCGTGGTGTTGGTCTAGTATTGTGGATGGCAAAGAGCTTATTAAGGACGACATATGCTGGCAGATAGGAGATGGAAGATCAACCCGAATTTGGAAAGATAAATGGATAACTCATGCCCTTCTCCACAGAATCAATCCTAGTGATGCCCCACGAAATGACTCCAACGACAAGGTATCCAATCTCATTAATGAAGCCATTAGACGGTGGGACTTGTCAAGCCTTACTCCTTTGATTAATGAAGACATTATTGATGCAATTACATAAATTCCCCTTCCTTTGGAGCCAAAAGCAGACAAGCTAGCCTAGGTTCTTGCGCCAGATGGGAAATACGCTTTGAAAAGGGGATATATTATGAGTTCGAGGGAAAAAACTGCATTCCTGCAAGGGGGATGACATCACTTGCAACTAATAAGGATATCTGGATGCAAACGTGGAAGATTAAATCTGCTCCCAGGATTGTGAATTTTGTTTAGAGAATACTATGAAGAGCAGTCGCTACCAATTACCTACCAACTAGAAGAAAATGTGGTAGAACCCCACTGTGTCCTATTTGTGAAAATACCAAGGTAATTAAACCCGGACCGGTCAGTGAACCGGTCGGGGTACTGGGTCAAGGGTCAGTGGGTCAGACCGGAGTCAAACCGGAGCTAAACCGGGACCAAACCGGTGAGAAATAAAATATTTTAGGCTTATAGTATGAAATTCTAAAGGAAAAATTTTTTTAAAAAATAAAAAAGTTGACCCGGACCGGGTCACCGAACTGGACCGGTTTAGTGCCCGGGTCACCGGTTTCCGGGCCGGTTCGGCCGGTCCGATCCGGGTCAGAAAACTATGGAAAATACAATAGAATCAGTGAAACACCTCTTTTTTGAATGTCAGTGGGCCCGGTGTGTATGGTTTGGGACTGGATTGACGTATAAAACATATGTAAGTTTAATGCAGAAGTTTAATAATTGGTGGGGGACTGTATTGAACTCCCAAGTTCCCCTATATATTTCTTTGATTAGCTGGATATTGTGGCTCATTTGGAAGGGCAGGAATGACAAAGTTTTCAATGGACGAGAACCTGATCCTATGTTTGTTATAGAGCAAGCACGGAAACTATCTAATGACTATCAAGTTACATGTGGCTCCAAAGAGCCAAAGGAGGATAACAATTCAGATAACCGAAGTGCGTCAGGTTGGAAACCACCACTGTCTCATGCCTTGAAAGTTAATGTTGATGGCACCTATAATGCCAACAACAACAAAGCGGCAATTGGTATCATATGTAGGGATCAGGGGTGGGTGATGCGCCCCCTGCTACACCCCCATTTTGGGGGCATTCCCAAATATATTTTTTATGATTCTTTGGATTATTATATTCTACATAGAATGAGCGACATTTTGATATTTTATGAGCAAAAAAATGAGTTGTTTTCACTTTTTTATGATTTTCCCAAGATATTTCAAAAAAATGGTGCATTCTTTTTCAGTTTAAACATTGAATCTTTGGAAAATCATAAAAAATTGAAAATAGCTTCATTTTTTGCCTATGAAATATCAAAATGTCACTCATTTATATAAAATCTAATGATCTAAAGACCCATGAAAAATATATTTAAGAAGGCCCCAAAATAGGGGCGCAGCAGGGAGCGCATCACCTACCCCTGATCCCATATACAAGATGACCAAGGATCTTTTAAATGAGCTTTTGTGGACAAATTTAAGTCTATATTAGCTTTTATGACAGAGGGCTGGTAATGAAGCGGGCTTTAATGATTGCTCATCACCTAGGCAATACGAGCGTCATTTTTGAATTGGACAGTCAAGTTTTGGTGAAATGTCTGTAAAAAGGCCAGGCAGATCTTGGAGAGTGGACTTGTAGGACCATTTTAGAGAATATACTGAAGTTTTTGTCATCACAAGCTGGGTTTTCAGTCTCTTTTATATCCCGTAAAGAGAATAGTGCAGCTGATCAACTTGTTGCAGATACTTGTAAGGGGATCTGTGTAACACCCCAAAATTTATATTCACAAAAAATATTGTAAATATTTAGAAAATTTAATAAAATGGTGAATATTCATAAATTTAGAATTTATGAATTTTATAAATATTCATTTTCATGAGAAAATGGGCAAATTAATTTGGGTAATTTAAAAATCCCAATATTAAGGTTCAAAAATGAAGAAATATTAGAGAAAATATTTGATCCAAAAATATATGGAAATTGGCCAAAGAAAAATAAGAGAGAGAAAAATTGCAAATGTGAGTGATTTCTTCGCCAAAATCGATTCTTAACATTTATAATTTCGTTCCTAAGCTACTCTTCTTTGTTCTTTAAGGTTTGAAGGCTCAAAAATCTGTTCTCTAAGGGTTAGGGTTTCAACCATATTTGGAAAAAACTTATGGGAGCTTGAGGTAACTTCCAAACCTTCGTATATTGACTATTCTAGTTGCTGTAGACAATTTAATCGGTGAAATTTCGCCGATTGTCTTTATTTGTAAATTTTGGAAATGTGACATTAGAAGGGTTATGCTGCCCAATTTTAGTTCAAATGGTAGTTATAACTCATTTAGATGGTTAATAAAGTAGTTAGGAGTAGAAAGGAACGCGTTTACGGAGCCGAAATCGTAAAACCCTAATTTTTTCCAGGGGAACACCATAATTTCAGCCAGGGATGTTTGAGGGCCTTAGATTTGGATTTTCAATGATTTGATGGTTCCATTGGATTCAAGAGGGAAAATTAGGTGGGGTTATAGTTAGGCACTTTTTCGGAAAAGGCCGAGAAAGCATAATTACGGAAACGCCCCTAAAACCCTAAAAGTAGGGCTGCCAAGGGCAATTTCATAATTTGACATTGAATTTGATAATTTTAAGCCTGGAAATGGATTCTTTGGATGAAAATATATCAGGATAGCCCTAGCCAAAAATTTGAAAAAATGTGCCATCGGGGCAGGTAAGGTGGGGCTGGGCCAGGGTCCTGGGGGTATTTTGGTAAATTTTTACTATAGGCTAATATAACCACAAGAAACACTATAGAAGTGTCTAAAATGATACTTGGATAGGTTATGACCTATTTCTTGTACATTTGATGTTTTAGGACCGAGTTGGACGCCTATAGTTGACACATTTTTTGAAGTAGACCCTTTGAGACAGGAAAGAGGTTAAGGTAGGGATTACTATATCTCATATACTATGTGACTACTATATCTCATATACTAGAGTGAAGGAGTCAATTGTGAGATTATAAACTATAAAGCTTACGCATGAAATAATTGTAGTACTAAGCAACCATCCCTATCATTATTCTGGAATAGTAATTTGAAGAAACTGTATGCAATCTAATCCATTATCATTATATATCATTATGGGTGGATAACGAACCTACCTGTAATACCCCGAAATTTGGGATTTGAGGCTTGGGAATAAGCCTAAATTAAGTGGACTGCTAAGCCCCAATTTAGCAAGAGCCCAAATTTATCCCCTAATGATTTTTATATCTTTGGGGTATTAAGAAAGTAAAATGGTGAATTTTGGAGAATATAATTATGTTTTTGGTGAAATCGCCTATGAGGTAGTAAGCTTATCATGTGATTTTGAATGATCAAATGATGATTAAAAATTATGAGATTTTACAGGATGAAAGTAGACATCCTAAGCTTTAATTTGATAGGTCATATGAATGAATTAGAGCTACATAAAAAAAGATATGAACTTTTGAATTCAGCACAGAAAAACTGTGAAATTTCTGGAACAATATGCAAAGATTGAAATTCTGGGAATTTTATGATTCCATTCAGCAAAATTATATATTTTTCCTTGAAACTAGACTCAATAAGGGTTCTATAGGATTTGGGATCACTTCAATTCGATTTTTCTAGAATTAGTTATGATTTTTCAAAGTTTGGGCAGAAATCTGCCAGAATTTTGTAAAAATCCGAAAATTTGGAAATTATCAAATAAATGAAATATGATATAAGATATTAAAATAAAACACCATCTTCCTCCTTTATTCAGATGAAATTGACGCCATAACAGACCCTAAGAGAGAGGAAGTGTGAAATTTTAGAGAGAGAGAAGGAGAGGAAAAAACTTACAAAGGTAAGTGATTTCTTCGGTAAATCGGTTCCTAATGCGTATAACTCCGTTCTTAAGCTATTCTTCTATGTGATTCAAGGTTTGGAAGCTTATCTTTTGGTGTTTCAAAGGTTAGGGTTTCAGCCAAGAAGAGGAAAAGCTAGTGGGAACTTGAGGTAACTTTCAAACTCTTGCATATTGACTATTCTGGCTGCTATAGACAATTTAATCGGTGAAATTTCGCCGGATTGTCTTTGTGTGTAAAAATGGAAAATGAGTTGTGGGGGTTGTTATTCTGCCCAAATTGATACTAAATGGTAATTTTAACCTAATGGAATAGTCTATAAAGTGGTTAGGAGTAGAAAGGAACGTGTTTACGGAGTCGAAACCGAAAAACCCCGATTTTCCCCTTAAAACCTATATATTTCGGCCAGCATTGTAAATGGCTCTTAGAGTTGGATTTTCAATGATTTTATGATTCCATTGGATTCAGTGGGCGAAAATAGGTGGGGTTACAGTTGGACACTTTTTCGGAAAAAGCCTAGAAAGCATAATTACGGAAACGCCCCTAAAACCCTAAAAGTAGGGCTGCCAAGGGCACTTTCATAATTTCACATTGAATTTGATAATTGCGAGTCCGGAAATGGATTCCTTGGGCGAAAATATGTCAAGATAGCCCAGGTTAGAATTTCGAGAAAAGTACAGCCGGACCGGGTATGATGGGGCCGGGTCCCCGGGGGTATTTTAGTAATTTTTCAAGATAGACTCATATAACCCCCCAGAAACACTATGGAAGTGTCTAAATAGTACATTTGACATTGTAGGATCGAATATGGAGCCCCGAGCTATTTGCACGTAGATCGAGGCACGCGTTTCGAGACGGAAAAAGGTTAAGGTAAGGGACTTACCTTTCTTACATGTATTTGATATATTTGCTTGTGTAGTGATGTATGTGATTGCTTTACTTGATTGTGTAGACCATATTTGAATAAATGAAGCTCTGTTTCTGTTTTCGCTGTGGCCATAGTCTTGTTGTATGAAACATTGAGCATGCAGAAATGTCATTATGGGGCATACATCTAGATAAAGCTAACATGTCATACACATAGCATCAATCATGCATGCATTATGGTATCTGTTTCCTCCTGAGATTCTCTCGAATCTCACCCTCCCCTACCAACAATTTAGACAGGAGACGACAGAAGATATGCGAACAACAATGTAGAGTACCGTATGAGGGGATTATAGTAGTGGAACGAAGACGGAAAGAAGTCTCCGCTTCACTGGGATGAGTTTAGACACCCTAGTAGCCTTGTGCGGCTACCTTAATCGTAAGTATCATGTACAAACCCCTATGGGGAATTTATGTAATCATACACATATTATCAGTATAGTTATGCTATTCCTGTGTTGCCCACCGAACCGCATACCGTTTTCCGCGAATACTCTAGTAAATGTGAAATTAAAATAAGGGCGTGACACTACCAAACTCTGAAGCAGCAAAAATATAGTAGTAATACATAATACATTGCACAATATATACCGAGCCATATTTAATTCAGCAAAAAAGAAAGTAGTAATACATAATGCATTGCACAATATATACCGAGCCATATTTAATTCAGCAAAAAAGAAACTGCTTTAAGAAACCCAGACACGACGCACCTGATTTAAGAAACCCAGCAACGACGCACCTGATTCTGAGATGCAAATGCATCAAATGTCAAAGACTCAGCGGAGGTGCAGTGCAATTTGTTCAGTGAAGAAGAGAGTATGAGAGAGTTAATGAGAATAAGATAACCGTTAAACAAACTGCTTCTAGATTTGAAATGTTGTGGAGGTGAGATGATGAGCTTTGCATCAAGGGAAAGTGGAAGATTGTAGGGAAAACTCACGGGAAAGGGAAAACAGGGGAGGACACGACGAATGCAAGGGGAAGAAGAAGGTAAAGCAGCTACATGATGGGACAGGCGACATGCTCTTTTGCGTCCCCAGTCAAATTGGGGACGCCTAAAGTGACCTTTAGGCATCCCCAGTCAAAATAGGGACCCCTAAAGCTCACTTTAGGCGTCCCCAAAGATACTGGGGACGCCTAAAGTGCTAGTAATTTTATTTTTACTTTAAATTCAACCAGCGCTAAATGCTGGTGCCAAATATTAAACTTTGGACGTCTCTAACTTAAAAAGGGACATTTTTTAGGATAATAGAATGTATAGTTTGTAGGAGTGTTGGTTCATATATTTAATACCATTAATTAACACTACTATTAAACTTAGATCTATAGGGATTAAATACCATGTTTTGAAACTACAACAGTTCGAAATCAAAATTCAATCAAATTATAAGGACTAACCATTAAAGTTATTTTCACACAAAATGTAAATAGAAGAACTTGAATGGCCTTGATAATTATATCACCAGCCAAACTCAGCCTGATTCAGAGGTAAAAGAACTTGAAGACTCGAATATACCAACTCACCTCATGAGTACCAGTTGAAAAATCCTTACAACGTACTCTTTTTGGTTCCAGAAATTTTAGAGGCCTTGGGACATGCGATATGCCACCAGATCAAATAACTTGGAAGGAAGTGAAAAAGGGATTTGAATTCTTATTGTCAATGGATACACAATGTTATAGGAAATTGTCTCTTTCTATATTGATGTATTGATTTTTTATTTAAATTAAAAAACAAGTAAATCTAGACATAACTTACATTTTTAATATTAAAAAAATGCAGTATCTTGACCAGGGAAGGCGTTGAATTGTACCCTACGAATGGGCTTTGAACACTACCGTCCGATCCGAACAACCCAAGTATCTGGCCTAACGACTGAAAAGAGAGACTTGTGGATCACCAAACTTGAAAGGAATGCGAACAGTGGATACGAAGTCGCCTTGGACTCCATTCTCCATCTCATGCACCCTCCATTTCTCTGAACATCCTTCACACTCTTTTCTCTCTAGAGTCAACCATGCCGGCGAAGCCCGTTAACTCCGTCACGGTCGCTGCCCTGATTAGTTTCAGTTTCCTCATCCTTTTCTTCTCCGGCGTCCTTGAGCTTCCCTCCGTATCGTCATCCGTCCAACCCATCCACGATCCCATCACCTCCGCACCAGAACCCTTCACCGATCTGGTGGGTGCCTTCAGGAAATGGGACTCTCAGGTGGGTTGTCCTCGGTTCAGGCAGAAACACGGTGAAGTTAACCTGCTAAACAAATCAAGGACTTCTTTGCAAGAGATTGGCGGTGAATCGGAATGTGGACGCTTGAAATCCAGCCATGTTAGCGTTTTGGTCAAGGGCTGGACTTGGATTCCCGATAATTTAGACAATTTGTACTCTTGCCGATGTGGGTTGAGCTGCTTATGGACTAAATCTTCTGTCTTGGCTGACAAGCCTGATGCCTTGTTGTTTGAAACAACCACGCCTCCACTACGGGTAAGTCTCGGATCGCAAATGGTTCATTCCTTTAAATTAATTCTGCTGAAATTGGCATTGCCAGTTTTCTTCACAGTTTTGGTAATGATGGTGGGTTTTGTAGATTTGAAAATTTTTCTTCTCTAGAAATTTAAATCTAGCATGCTGAAGAAGGATAAGGGGGTTGATCAGGTTGATGTTTATGGTCATTCCTGAGAACTTGAAGTGTAGCCTTGCCTAGGATCTGTATCCTTCATAATACGCTGAATTTCATGCATGTGATATAATTATATTTCTTACTTTTCAATTACAAGTGGTCAAGTTTAGGGGAGATCTATACTAACGGAACTTTTTCCTTTAGATGTTCCTTAAATTATGTGTGTTTGACCACATGTAATTCACTTATTCTTGCCCTGAAACATGAGCATCTATAGAACATAATGGGTGTGAAAAGGTAGCTAACAATTATGAATTACAAATAACAAGTAACTGAATAGTTCTCTGAATCTATTTCTGTAACAAGGCGCGATCCACATTATCCATGCTCCTTTCCTTTTCCATCTGCCTCCGAATAATTCCTTAATTTCCAAGTGGGCCTTCTTATTCTGTTAGGCTTCCTCACATCAAATTCCTCCACATATCCAATAGGTAACTGACCCTCTCATTATCAGCATCAGCTGCAACTATGTTCACCTGTGGTAACTAATTCTGAAGAACCATTATTCAGAGTAGTGGACATTGTAGTATAAAAGTGATTTATAAACTATAGGTAAAAGACACATTTTCTTTCATTTTGAGCCTGTTTCACTTTCATCCCAAATATTTTTTTAACTAATCATTGCCTAAAATGTTTGCGGAAATTTGCAATATCTTAGTTGCTTATCCAGTCCAAATTGTTATTAGGATTAGTTTACCTGTCGAATGTGTAGCTATTAGAGGATGCAAACATATCCAACTGGCTTAACATCTGGCGGATAAGCCCAAATCAATGTCATTTCAATCTGTATGCTTAACTTTTATCTTCCTCCTTATAGGCTATATGATGTTATATTAGGCATAGTGTAATGTTGTTGCTCCCTCTAATGATCACATGTTCAACAGGTCAACTAATTCTGTATTTATGTTCACGATTTGGATGACCTTAGGAATCAGAAAGACATCAATAATTTTCAAAAATATTGAAGACAAATCGACAAAAATAAAACATTTTGGGTGACATCGAAACTAACCCCAAACTTTAGCGACAAAAAGCTGTTATGGCTAAACTGTACCTGCACTGCCTTGTATGGCTCAAGTGTCAAGACATGACCTAGTTTGTGGTGCTGATGATGTACAGTTCAGTACATTGTTTTTTTTGCTCCTTGTGTTTTTGTGCTTGTACTGTTTGAAATTCCATTTGGCCCACTTTATTTCATATCTTTCTTATTTTGATTTCAGAGACGTATGGGGCAACCACTTCGTGTGTACATGGATCTTGAAGCTGGCAGAAGGCGATCAGGCCGAGAAGATATATTTATTAGTTATCATGCTGAAGATGATGTACAGGCAACCTATGCCGGTGCTCTGTTTCACAATGGCCGAAACTATCATATCTCCCCCTTCAAAAACAATGTAAGTGATTTGTCATTAAGGATATTAGGATGATAGAATAAAATAAATTTGGGCTGATAGTAGCTAAATCTTATTTGTCATTTGTAGGATACACTTGTTTATTGGTCTTCATCAAGGTGTCTTTCTCAAAGGAATGAACTTGCCAAGAAACTACTTAGCTTGCTGCCACACCATTCATTTGGCAAATGCCTTAATAATGTTGGTGGTCCAGACATGGCTCTATCCTTCTATCCCAAGTGTGCAAATGATGCTAGTACTACCCCCAAATGGTGGGATCACTTGCATTGTGCCATGTCTCACTACAAGTTTGTTCTTGCAATCGAGAATACTTGGTCTGAAAGTTATGTGACAGAGAAGTTATTTTATGCCCTTGACTCTGGCGCGGTTCCCATATATTTTGGTGCACCAAATGTTATGGATTTTGTCCCTCCGCATTCAATAATCGATGGTACAAAGTTCAACTCCCTGGAAGAACTGGCTTCATATGTGAAGACCCTAGCTAATGATCCAGTAGCTTATGCTGAATACCATGCGTGGAGAAGGTGTGGTGTATTGGGTAATTACAGAAGAACTCGAGCAGTGAGTCTTGACACACTCCCATGCCGACTATGTGAGGCTATTAGCAGAAAAGGAGGAAGAAATGCAAAAACCTAGGAGCAGTATTTTTTGCTGGGCATGTAGGACTGCTTCATGGTGATAGACAGATCAAAGATGGATCATACAGGCCTTGTGACTTAGATATAAGATTAAGAAAACGGGTTGTTTCCGTAAGGGAAGCAAGAAATTGAGGCAAGGTCAGCTCATGTAGATATAGGAAATTGATTGTTATGATTGATGATCGATGATGAATCCAGTGGTGAAGCCAGATTAGAGTAGTTGATTGTTGATGTGTCATTTTTGACACGTGGGGAATATTGTGAGATGCATTTGACGATTCTTTGATTATAGTAAATACAATTAGTTTTTGCCTCTCCTTGGGGCTGGGCTCCCTGTTACTAGATGGGGGGGCTGTTCTTCGCTTATTCTTATGCTTGTATTTTTTAATAATATTCCGTTTAATTGTACAATGTTTTGTTGATGAAATAGCGTGTGATGTATTTGATGCTATGTATAAAATGTAGAACAAAACTATATTATTTACAAACTATGAATAGTAAAAATGTATGCAGAAATGGCGTGGCGTGGCTGGGCTAAATGTTAGCATCCATGGCTGACCAAAGTCCAAGCGGTGTAGCATGTACTAACTTCGGATATTTCATTGTCAGTTTGTCACTCTCTCCACCAAGCAGCAGCAACATGCGATTCTCGGGCAACCAAAAAAAGAAACAACAACAACAACATGCAATTCGGATCTCACGTATCTAATCTAGAACAAGCTTATGCCATGTGTGTGACCACATTTATGTAATCAAGAGTTAGCCAAGAAAAATGAATAACAATGTCACTCCTTTTATTAAAGGCACCTGCACTGAATATAAAACATAAACATCCGATGTTTTAAACGACAATGATAATGTTTTGCACTATGGTGACTCGTTTTTTAATCATTTTTACCATTTTTCCAACAATATATACGTGTGCTTAGAAGTCTAAACTTTATTACAAGAGAAACTTGTATTAAGAAAAATAGTCACAAACCTCAAATTAGATACTAAATAATATCTTGATAGAAAGTTTAAACTTTAATTTACTTTACAATAAAATGAATTATGATCGATTTTAATAGTTTTTTTTTTTTTAGGATGAATGGATACTTATCATTTATAAATAAATATTATTGGAAATTCTTTATAAATTAATAAAAATCAATAATAATTTGACGTCGAATAAAAAAAAAGATCGATGAGTTTGAACTTTTATGCTGTAACACTCGCCTGCGCTGAACGGCCACTAACAAAACAGAAATAGTTGAAACTGTGAAATGCAAACGAAGAAGGAAACGCAAGTCGACCAGAAAAGGGAGCGCTGACAGAGGCCCTGTTGCTAATTTGGATCGAAGATGAAGCATTTGGTGGCGTTTGTTTTTCTTTTGATTCATTCTTTGCTAATTGGATCCGCTCAGCCATTCTCGGTGGATGGGACGGTGTTGGAATTGGATGAATCCAACTTCGACTCCGTCATATCGACCTTCGATCTTGTCTTGGTTGACTTCTACGCCCCCTGGTGCGGTCACTGCAAGCGTCTCTCTCCCGAGGTATGCGCTTCATATGTCCTCTGATTTGTTCCAGAGGACAGCTTTGGGCAACTCTAAGCTCAGATAGTATTCATATTCAACCTTTCATGGTGTTACCTTTGGTTCTTTGAGGAATGAAAAAAAAAAATTTGATTTTGATCTGCACTGGCTTAGAATCTCCATATTGAAATTGAACTCCGATCCAAGTTCAAACATTGTAGGGCGATCTAACAGAGGCAACTAAGCCGCCACCTCTATGTTCTTTTTTTATGTTTTTATTACACAAAAGAGAGTGGTAAACTAATATTGGTGTTATTTATTATTGCACTGCTTCCTTCTGTTGAGTTTGAACATCAAAAGCGGTTAGGGCAGGCGGCAATAGATTTGTCATATAACATAGCTTTTCGTGTTTGATTCCACTTATTTAGGTATATTAACTTAGTTAATTTTATGTTTTATTTTAAGTGAGACGAATAAAAGATATAATTCGTTGCCTTGCAGCTAGATGCAGCGGCCCCTGTGCTTGCCGCCTTGAAGGAACCCATTATCATTGCAAAAATAGATGCTGACAAGTTTACTAGCCTTGCGAAAAAATATGACGTTGAGTATGTTGTTCCATCCCCGTATATTGCTTGTTGAGATAATCTTTATATATTTATTTGATAAGATCATCTTAATTCTAACAAACTCGATACATGTTTTTTTCTCCTGGTTTTCCTTAGCATGTGAGTTGATAGCATTAGACTAAAATTTAAGCGTGACAGGAAAGTAGTCAGAAAAAGGCTGATGTATTCCCCGCTGTCACTCCCTCCCTTAAAATGTTTATTATTTGTATAAATGCTTTTTACTGGAAATGAGTTGATGATAGAAAATTTCTTCTGTGGTGTAGAGCATATCCTACTCTTATGCTGTTCAGTAATGGCATCCCCACTGAATATCATGGACCAAGGAAAGCAGATCTACTTGTTCGTTACCTGAAGAAGTTTGCTGCTTCTGATGTTTCCATCCTTGATTCAGATTCTGCTATCAATGACTTTGTTGAAGCAGCTGGCAACTTTTTCCCTATATATATTGGATTTGGGTTGAACAATTCGATGATTGAAAGGTTAGCCCAAAAATATAAGAAAAGCGCATGGTTTTCTGTAGCGAAGGATTTTTCGGAGGATGTTATGGTATTGTACGATTTTGATAAGGTTCCTGCTTTGGTTTCTATTAATCCAAGTTACAATGAGCGGGGCAATTTTTATGGTCCATTTGAAGGTTAGTTTGAACTTTAATGATCAGATAGTTTGCAGATATCTTGTACTAGTTAATATTAATACTTTGCAAATATCGTTTCCCTGTACTTCACTCCTCCTGTACACATCTCTTGCCGTTTGCCTTGGGTTTAACACTTACTGGATTTTGTGCCCGCATCTGCTACTTTGATGATGACATGATGGTTACTTCGTTTATGATGCTAATTTTAGGGAAAAAGGTATTTTTAAGCTCCAATTGCTAATGTAAGAGGTGCATTTTGGTGAACATATTTGATGGGCAGAGAATTGTTGGTCGGTTCTTATCTTTGCAGCATTTATGTTATAGGAAGGATTTTATTATTTCCCTTACTGTTTCTCATGGTATCTTTGGGCTAGAACCCACTTGTTTATCATCAGATAGCATATGAGTAGCATATGAATAATAACTGAAGCTAAAATGTAAGCTGAAATGATGTAATTAGTTGGTCTAAAATGCAACTTTTGTTGCAGGTAACAATTTAAGTAGGTGAAGAACTTTTCATATGTTTTTTATGGCACATTTTTCTTCTAAGCATCATCTTAGTTCAATGTCTACGATACACCCACACACACGCATACAAAATCATGTCTGTGAATTCTGCCATCACATCATTATGCTATATTTATCATTTTTAACTGCTATGTATGCTTCAACTTGGATGCATCGTGACATGGTTTTTTGTTTTCATGTTCTTGTTTTCAATGGCAGAGGAATTTTTGGAAGATTTTGTAAAACAAAACCTGATCCCTTTAGCTGTTCCCGTATCCCATGACACACTGAAGTTGATGAGTGCTGATGGGAGAAAAATTGCTCTAACAATTGTGGAGGATGAAAACGAAGAAAAAACAAAAGAACTGATTAAGTTATTGAAGGCTGCTGCATCTGCAAACCGTGATTTGATATTTAGTTATGTTGGAGTTGCACAGTTGGAGGAATTTGCAGAAAAATTTGACATCAGTACTAAACTACCAAAGATGGTCATTTGGGATGGAAGTGATGATTACCTTACTGTAAGTTTTCGCATTCCACCTTAGAAAGAGCTAGTTTAGTTTATCCTAATTATTGCACTCTAAGTGATTTCTGATTTTCGTTTTACATAACATGCATAATCTCAAGTTTACATTTTTAATTTCTTATCAATCAGCATATATATGTTATGGTATATTTGGGATGGGTCGTGGAGAGAAAAATATGCGTTTCAAGATTTATGAATATACATCTGGTAGGCCAACATTTTCAGAGGGGTACATTAGACTTGAGATACCCTAGTACGAGTAGTTTACCAATCTTTTTTGAAGTTTATAGATATTGATGTACATAATGGTCATTAAATCGCAAACTATTGGGGTCAAGTGAATTGTTAAAAACTTGATGCAAATTGTTGGCTTTCAACCTCCTTTACTCTTATCTTTGTGCCTTGCCAATTGTCATGGATTTTGTTTAAGTATCTAGTGGGGACATGTGATGACAAATTTGAAGGTGAAGAGCGTCTATTTCCCCTTTTATGGTCTGATGCTTCTATTAAAGTCACTGCATATCTGTGTTATTACATTGTCGCTTCCAATATTTGATGATTCTTCTATATTGCCTCAGAGATAAACTGCAGACAGCGATTGTCCATCATAAATGTTCAACAAGTCATTCGTCCAAGCAAATATTACAAATATCTTATTTACCTCTCACCTAATTAATGTATGAGGATAGTTGATTTCCATCCTGCTGTTCGCACTACTTGAAAACTTCCCTTACTATGAACAAACATATTAACTTAAATTATGTGGTTGATGCTTTCTTATTTCATTCAAATTTTCTGTTGCCAATTATGTTGTTTTTATGATGACTTTCAGGTTGTTGGTTCTGAAAGCATAGATGGGGAGGATCAGGCAACCCAAATAACTAAATTAATAGAAGGATACCGGGAAGGCAAAACATTGCAGAAAAGAATTAGTGGGCCGTCACTACTGAAAGTGTTCCACAGATCTTTTGACATCAGAATGGTTTACATTTTTGTGTTTTTGGTGGCAGTATTAATGCTTATTCAGACTTTATACAAAGGAGCCGATGACTCCGAGGGAGTACCGAATCAAGACCAGGGTGATCATGCTAGAAGCTCTGTCTCGGAGGGTGAGAGCTGGGAGTATAAAGCAGGAGACAAACAAGATTAAGTTAACACATGTTGGCATCTTAGTTAGAACTGAGCAGGGACATTTTGCAATATAGCTGCTGGCTCTGGAATCAACGTTGCCCATTGGGGAGCCTATTTATCATGGAGAGGTTTTGCGTTTCTTTACAGGGTAGCGTCTAAGTTATCTCCATTTTGATGTACACACTTCATAGCGTCAATATGGCTTTTACTTGTATAATATTGTGACATGTTCAAAGGCTGTTGCTTCTTCACAGGCCGACATTTATAAGACCTTGAACACAGTGGTAAGACCTTAAAATGCCGATCTGAAGTTATAGTGACTATAGACCACGCAGAAATAATTCAAACGCAAATTTCTTTAGAAACATCTATTGACTGCACTATAGATTTTTAGAATGTTGTCATTCTTGATCCTTAATGATTTTTTTTGAAGGTGCTCTTTTTCCTTTAACTTCATTGGTTATAGTATTAAGTATTGCTCTTCTAACTGAAGGTATTCTTTCTCACGTTTATTTTTGTTGCCTGGCCTTTTTCCCTTTAAAAATTTTCTGGGCGGTCAATATTTTCTATTATATCGTAACTCTCTTTTATAACCATAAAGTAATATAATGATGACTTCTCTTGACTCTCACTTTTATGACTTCCAATTCCAAATGAGAGAATGGTAATTTACTGTGCAATACCAACATGGCCTGGTGACCATTTCTTTTTTGGGTTAAGGGCAATTACAAATCTACCTTTAAAAAAAAATGAAATAGATGATAATTTTATACTTTAATAAAAATGATATGGATGACATGTGGACTGTCAGTTTAATATTTTAGTCAATTAACGATAAAAATTAATTAGGATAACGATATAACAAAATTATTTCTTTTTTTACCCTTCTGAGTAGAGGTGGTAATATGGGTTGGGATCGTGGGTTGAGCCCGCCCAACCCGACAAAATGGGCTGTTTGGGTTCTACAAAACTGGAACCATATTGATGTGGTCCTATTGAGCCCAAACTCATATAGTCCCAACCCGTGACATGTTGGACCACCGGGTTGGCCGGTTGACTCATATTTTTTTTTAAAAAAAACCAAGAGGGAAGAGCCATTAGCCAAGGCTCAACCCCTAACAGTCTAAGACCGTCACTTTAGAGTCCAGCTCAGTACTCTCACTCCTCAATCCTTACTCCTCAGCTTGGTCAACTCTCTTTTTGTTTTTGTTTGAAATAGTTTCTCACTCCCTATCTCTCTCATGGCTCACGCTCTCAGTCTCAAAAATCAAAAATCAGTCTCAACTCTCTTTAATTTGCAATATATTTTTAACTTTGTTATGTATAGGTGTGTAGAAAAAATAATCTTATTGTATTAAAAAAAACAATCTTAATATATTGTTAACAAAAAAATTTAAAAAAAACATATGGGTTGGCCCGCCCAACCCGCCAACCCAATGGTTATGGGTTTTGTTAATCCATATTGATGCGATCCTTTTGATCCCGAACCCATATGGTCCAAACCCGTGGCAGGTTAGCCTGAACCCACCGGGCCGGACCATATTACCACCTCTACTTCTGAGGCAAAATTGCCCCTCGAAACACTTTCGGGATAAAATTGCCATTCAGTGACAACTTTTAAGGCAAAATTACCCCCTTAATCCTTCTTCTTCTTCTTCTTCTTTTACCAACAGCCTGGTAACAATATTGTCCAACTTATTTAATTCATATATGATGATTTTTTAGAATATTATTTTATTTAATGCTTATATTAACTTATTTATTTATAGTGATCTCACTCTAGTTTTTTATTAATATTTTTGTCACATATGAACCCAACCAGATATCAGATGAAAATATAAAAAAAAATATTTTTGCCACTTTTTTGTGTGATTGTACCAATTTCAAACTATTAATTACTTAATTAAAAGCTTAAAAACGTGACGGACAAGAATTTTCAAAATATAATTTTTGAACTTTAAATTTTAATAGTATTTTTGAGCTACTCTAATCTATTCTATTCATGGCGTAAACTTTTTGAAGATTTTGATTAGTAAATTAATGTCTCTTTTTTGAAGGATTTTCAACGGATAGCTGTAACATTTTAATACAAACCTCATATCAGAAAAATGGTATTTATTTATTATTTATTGTATTATTTAAAGGGATAATTAATCAGTGGGTCCTTATAGTTTCAACCAATTTTTAATTAGGTATCTATAGTTTTTTTTTCTTTTCATCAAGTTCTTATACTTTCACTTATTTTTAATCAGGTCCTTGTAGTTATTTTATTTTTTATCAGGTTCTTATTATTTCACCAGAGTTTTAATTGGGTCCTTGAAGATTTTTTTAAAATTTAATTTATTAATTTAATTGAAATTTAAATAAATGAATAATATTAAAATATAATTTATGAACAATAAATTTAAATTAATAATGATATAATTCAAAAATAATTAATAGAGTTAATTAGTAATTATTAATTAATTAATTAATTATAGTTCTATTTTATTTTTAGAAAAATTTATTATTATAATTCAAATTTTAATATTTCTCATAATTTTTTAATTAAAAATATATTTATATTATTTATTATTTATTTTAATTTTTATTTATTTTTATAATTATCTGAATTATAATAATAATAATTTTTAAAAAAAATTGAATTGAATTATAATTAGTTAATTAAGGATTACTAATTAATTATATTAATTATTTTTTAAATTATGTAATTATTAATTTAAATTTATTATTATTAAATTATATTTTAATATTATTCATTGATTTAACTTGCAATTAAATTAATAAATTAAAATCCAAAAAACCTGCAAGGACCCAATTAAAAATCTGGTGAAACAATAAGGACATGATAAAAAGGGAAACAACTATAAGGACCTAATTAAAAACAGATGAAAGTATAAGAACTTAATAAAAAAAATCCTATAAGGATCTGATTAAAAATTAATTGAAACTATAAGGATTGCATAGCAATTATCCCTTATTCAAATTCCGTTTGTGCATGAGCGAGTGCGCCTATATATATATATATATATATATATCATTGAAAGCTCGCACTTCACTCTCCGATCACATTCATCTTCTATTCTGATTTCTGAAACACTTCGCTCTCGCTTCATTCTGGCGTACACTGTTCACCGCGTTAACTCTCTGGGCGGATAATCAGAAAGAATCGAACCCTGAAGAAGCCATAAGTATGTTTGTCGTTTCTATTATTTCTTGTAATCTTTGCCTGTTTGTGTTATTTTCATGGATTAAAATATGGATTAGAGTAATGTTATAGATTTTTGAATCTGGAATTTAAGATTCTCTATGCTTATTTCTTCACCCGATGTGTTGCCGTTCGGTCCCATTGTTCTTGAAAACCCCGAAACGGTGAGCATTGTGTAAACGTAATATCATGGTCTTCTGTACTCTGTAGCATCTCAGAGCGCTTTAGAAATGCCCAAAACCATCAAGAACGTGATTTCTCTCAATTCTTCGGCATTTATTTATGGAATCTATGTTTAATTGTTGAATTGTTATTCTATAATTCTTGAATATTTAATCTACAATGTCCAGGTCTGCGAAGCAGATAGTGAAAATCCGTTGCTATAACTTGAGAAAGACATAAAATATCTAGTCTCGTAAATATAGCCTCCCTAATACACAGAAAAATATTAACTATAAAACATTATACATCATTCTACATTTACCAAAATAACCCTCTAACTCTAATAGTCTGTAGAAACTCTGAAGCATGGGATCCTGGTATATGTTTCCCTCAACTGGGAGACACCTTCATTGGTATCAGCTGCAGAAAGCGATACCCTCTGCCACTTCATCCAGGGAAAGGATCCCAAGGCCCTTCTTCTCCAGGTGACTAATGCTAACAAGAACAGGAAGCGGGTCCTGCAGGTGAATAACAAGAAGCGGGTCTTGAAAAACAGGATGAATCCGACCTGGCTCTGATACCATGTTGAACTCCTGAATCTCAACACATAGACAGAAGACTTGGGAAAACTAGCTCTATCTATTATTAACTGAAAAAATATTTACGAAACGATCATCATAATACATGACCACATATTTATATCTGTTCATATATATAGCCTCCCTAATACACAAAAAGATATTAACTACAAAACATTATACATCATTCTACATTTACCAAAATAACTATCTAACTCTAATAGTCTGCAAAAACTCTGAAGTATGGGATCCTGGTATATGTTTCCCCCGACTAGCAGACACCTTCATTGGTATCAGTTGCAGAGAGCGATACCCTCTACCACTTCATCCAGGTAAAGGATCCCAAGGCCCTTCTTCTTCAGGTGACTAATGCTAACAAGAATAGGAAGCGGGTCCTGCAGGAGAATAACAGGAAGCGGGTCTTGAAAAACAGGATGAATCTGACCTGGCTCTGATACCATGTTGAACTACTGAATCTCAACACATAGACAGAAGACTTGCAATTATTCATTGATTTAATATTATTCATTGATTTAACTTGCAATTAAATTAATATTATTAAAATCCAAAAAACCTGCAAGGACCCAATTAAAAATCTGGTGAAACAATAAGGACCTGATAAAAAGGGAAACAACTATAAGGACCTAATTAAAAACAGATGAAAGTATAAGAACTTAATAAAAAAAATCCTATAAGGATCTAATTAAAAATTAATTGAAACTGTAAGGATTGCATAGCAATTATCCCTTATTCAAATTCCGTTTGTGTATGAGCGGGTGCGCCTATATATAATTATATATATATATCATCGAAAGCTCGCACTTCACTCTCCGATCACATTCATTTTCCATTCTGATTTCTGAAACACTTCGCTCTCGCTTCATTCTGGCGTACACTGTTCACCGCGTTAACTCTCTGGGCGGATAATCAGAAAGAATCGAACCCTGAAGAAGCCATAAGTATGTTTGCCGTTTCTATTATTTCTTGTAATCTTTGCCTGTTTGTGTTATTTTCATGGATTAAAATATGGATTAGAGTAATGTTATAGATTTTTGAATCTGGAATTTAAGATTCTCTATGCTTATTTCTTCACCCGACGCGTTGCCGTTCGGTCCCATTGTTCTTGAAAACCCCTAAACGGTGAGCATTGTGTAAACGTAATATCATGGTCTTCTGTACTCTGTAGCATCTCAGAGCGCTTTAGAAACGCCCAAAACCATCAAGAACGTGATTTCTCTCAATTCTTCGGCATTTATTTATAGAATCTATGTTTAATTGTTGAATTGTTATTCTATAATTCTTGAATATTTAATCTACAATGTCCAGGTCTGCGAAGCAGATAGTGAAAATCCGTTGCTATAACTTGAGAAAGACATAAAATATCTAGTCTCGTAAATATAGCCTCCTTAACACACAGAAAAATATTAACTACAAAATATTATACATCATTCTACATTTACCAAAATAACCCTCTAACTCTAATAGTCTGCAGAAACTCTGAAGCATGGGATCCTGGTATATGTTTCCCTCGACTGGGAGACACCTTCATTGGTATAAGCTGCAGAAAGCGATACCCTCTGCCACTTCATCCAGGGAAAGGATCCCAAGGCCCTTCTTCTCCAGGTGACTAATGCTAATAAGAACAGGAAGCGGGTCTTGAAAAATAGGATGAATCCGACCTGGCTCTGATACCATGTTGAACTCCTGAATCTCAACACATAGACAGAAGACTTGGGAAAACTAGCTCTATCTATTATTAACTGAAAAAATATTTACATGAATAATGGAACGATCATCACAATACATGACCACATATTTATATCTGTTCATATATATAGCCTCCCTAATACACAAAAAGATATTAACTACAAAACATTATACATCATTCTACATTTACCAAAATAACCATCTAACTCTAATAGTCTGCAAAAACTCTGAAGTATGAGATCCTGGTATATGTTTCCCCCGACTAGTAGACACCTTCATTGGTATCAGTTGCAGAGAGCGATACCCTCTACCACTTCATCCAGGAAAAGGATCCCAAGGCCCTTCTTCTCCAGGTGACTAATGCTAACAAGAACAGGAAGCGGGTCCTGCAGGTGAATAACAGGAAGCGCGTCTTGAAAAACAGGATGAATCCGACCTGGCTCTGATACCATGTTGAACTCCTGAATCTCACCACATAGACAGAAGACTTGGGAAAACTAGCTCTATCTATTATTAACTGAAAAAAAATATTTACATGAATAATGGAATGGTCATCACAATACATGACCACATCTTTATATCTGTTCATAAATATTGCCTCCCTAATACACAGAAAGATATTAACTGTAAAACATTATACATCATTCTACATTTACCAAAATAACCCTCTAACTCTAATAGTTTGTAGAAACTCTGAAGCATGGGATCCTGGTATATGTTTCCCCCGATTGGGAGACACCTTCATTGGTATCAGCTGCAGAGAGCGATACCCTCTGCCACTTCATCTTGATGATACCCTTCTTCCCTGATTCTTCTTTTACCTTTTTGTTCCTTATCCTTCCTCTGTGTTATTTCCTCTTTTAGGCTCCACTGTATTCCGCATGTCATGGTTCTACTTGGGTTTAGGCTTTGTCATATTACAGGTCAAGCAAAGCCATGGTATGCGAAATGCAGTGGAGCCAAGAAGAGGAAATAACCCAGAGGAAGGATAAAGAACAAAAAGGTAAATGAAAAATATAATATGGGAAAAGGGGTATCGCCGAGATGAAGAGGGTATGTGCGATGAAGGAGAGACACAGATGCTTTTCAGCCCGTTAACACCGTTTTTGAGTTTGGTTTATTAACTAATGGTAGGGATGAAGTCAAAAAAGAAGCAAACATGAGGCACTGAGTCGCCACTAGGTTAATAGTTGAAAGACTACAGGATTAATTGTCCTAAGAGCTAGGTGAAACTATAAGAATTAAATAATTAACTTCTTAAAATTATGGACAAAATTTTGATATAATTTCTCAAAATTGATTTCCTTTTAGTTTTCCTCTTTCCCTTGTGAACCATGCATGTTTTAAATAATTTTTGATGACTTTTTAGTGAGAAATAAAAGAATATTGTGGTGAGGACGGTGAAGGAGGTGAGAGGAAAATCTGGGGAGATATGAGACGAGCACACGAGGGTTTGAGCGGAAAGATAGATAAGCGAGTTTTGTAAAAGCATGCTCTGTGAGAGTTAAGAAGATTGAGAATTGTGAACTACTAATATTAGTTATTTCTAGGTCTAATTCAACTTTCAAAACATTAGTTTCCCACAAAAATATTAAAATTGTGGTTTCTATTTTTTTTTTAAAGTTATAGTATATATTATATCTATCAAGAAAGTAATAGAGTAACAATATAGACGTGTGTGTATATATATATATATATATATATTTATCGTTATTTTTTTAAAACTAATTTTCTTAAATTATAAACTTATATATAATATAACGCAAAATCAATGTCGCATATATTATAATTGAGTAATTTATTTAGTTTCATTATTTTACTTAAATTAGATAAATATGTCCAACAATAAATAAAAGATAAATAAATTTTATATTAAGAACTAGAGGAACGCTAAACATGAACTAATAGTTGTTGACCTTCTTATATGAGTATTAAGTTATTTGAATTGAATTTATTTTGATCTACGAAACCCTCTTGTTATGAAACGGTATTATATAATATTATGTGAAAAAGTTCTCACTTTGTTAGAACGTTAAATTAGTCAAGATGGTTAGTGTTAACCACTACGTCAAGTGTGTGTGACTCTCTGGTTGCTCTCCCAATGATCAATTAATATGATTATTTCTTCATTATTTTACTCTTCTCATTCCTCTCAAATCATTATAGATAACATAAGGATGCAAGTCTTATGAACACATTCGGGGCTAAACCTAGGTAGATAAAAAAATCAAATTAGTATTAGCTCAAAAAAAACCCAGGACGACAGAATAGTTACATCGAACACATAAATTAAATATTATAATTTCATAACTTTCTAACCATCAAAACAAAAAAATTATAGCACAAATGTCTCAGTCCAAATTTGTACTAAAAGTGATATGCCATCTTTTAGTAGAGAAAAGTTTTGGCATCAGCTCCAGGAGAACAAAGTGTGTTAGAATAAGAAAAAATGTTCACCCTATGTCCAAATTTATGTTGACAGATTCTTTCAGCTTTGCTTCCTCTTTCACCAATCAAGTCATATTTATACACATCCTTCCTTGTAGCGAACACCAAAGAATACCCATTTATTATGTTAAATCCTTGAACAATAGAATCTTTCTCCAACCCAATATCTTGAAAACTCAATGTCAAAAACATTGACCAAGAAGATGATTGATAATCTTTCAAAACCCAAAAAGAAAAAATAAGCCTATCTCTATCCAAAATTCCTAAATAAATGTCATCACTTGATGTTCCAACTTTATCCCACTTGAAAATACACAGGTCATCATAGTCTGATTTAGCGAGAGTTTTTGTGGCTTCTTTAGGAAAAAGAAGCCTTCTTGTCTCGCCATTTCCAAAATTATATGATAACACGTAATGATACCCTCCATTAAAATAAGGAAAAAACATCATCCAACTATACCTATGCAAGCCTTTTTCTCTTTCTTTCCACACACCTTCTTTTGGTATGTAAGTTTTACATACCACATTCTCCGATCCTTGGTGTCGAGAGTATTCAAAAAGATGTAATTGATATTGATTTTGGTTCCGATCAAAGTCCATTGATATAAATGTTTGAAGATGAGGATACGGAAATATCAAGCTGGTTGGTGGAACAATATAGGAGAAGGACTTTGTTGTAGGGTTACAGACAATGCATTCTTGGCTACCTAGTAGTCCTCTTTTTTGAGGGAATTGACAGAAAAGAAGTCCATTGCTAGACAAGAGGATTCTCCCGCACTTTTTATTAAGAAATCGAATAAAGCTTTTTGGAATAATAGAAGCAGAAGAAGAAGACGGTGATGCCTTATTTCCATGTAATGCATATATTTTAGTTTCGTAACTTCCTTGAATGAAAAAGGAAGCATCACCACCTTGTAGGGTCAAATTTTGAGCATGTTTCACAATAAATTTGTTGTCCTTTGTTAGTCTATTTATAGATTTAGAGCATGATTTGAACTTCATGATGGATTTTGCGGGCAACCATGAGAATATATCAAATACTATCTCTTCAGGTACCTCCATAGTCTCCGTAGTCTTTGCGTCTATAGATATAAATAGATAGATATGTCATATTTTCTCATAAATAATCAGGCTAAAAAAAGAGGTGGGAAAATTGGAAAAATATAAATCTTTAATGCACAGTGCTGGGTAATTTTTTTTTTAATGGGAGGCTTTTCCCAATTTTTCAAAACAAAGGAATCAAAGTGGTGAAATATTATAGAATAATGCTATAAACTTTCTTCGCTTGCTATGAGTCACATGCAAATGATTCTTCAACATACATTAACTTCGTCAAACCAATACTATCTTCATGAAGAAACTAATGGTAGGCCATAGTTTAAAAAAAAAAAAACTGAATATGATTTCGTCCAAGGCAAATAGAGAGATGAAGATTCAAGGAGAAAGAATCAAAGCAAAATCTTGCGAAAATGATGCAGAAGTAGAATATAAAGGCAAAAAATAAAAAAAAGACAAAGAAAAATAAAAGAAACAAAAAAAAACCGACGAAGGGGAATGGAGATGAATCGTTCAAACCTGTTTCAGTTTCAGTGATAGGGAGACGATTGATTTGAGATGGATGTTGTCTGTGAGAGAGGAGGGAGATAGCGATGGAGGCCAAGGAAAGATAGAACGTTCTGGATAATAAGGCAATTATTGCTTATATAAAAGATGCGGAGAAGTAGAGAACACTCTCGCTCTCAAAATCCAGACTCACCTATGCAGAAAACCGCTAATGGGATGTACTTATATAATGCCTCACCTAGTAAGTTTTTTTTTTTTTTATGCAATAAGTTTTTTTGGTTAAAGATAATGTATCTATCTAAATTATTTAAAATATTTTATACCCTTGCAAGTTATCATATTTCAAAACTTCTGATATTATCCATTTGTATGGTTTGATTGATTAGTCTTTTTTAATTATCTTTTAAAATAATAACTATTTTTATTTATACTCACGTTTCAAAATATTTGTTTTGAATTCATAATAAAAAATTATTTAATGGATAACCAAAACCGATATTTTTTTGGCCAGAACTTCATGACTATTTAAAATTCGAAAAAATGAATAAATTAGATTGGTAAATTTTAAATTTAAGATATAATTACATATAATTTAAGATGGAGGCGATATACAATTTTGTCTTTTGCAATGTTTGATGAAGATAAATTATATTGAATAAATTTTAAGATATAGCGCTTAGGTAAGTTACTATTGAATTATTTACATATAAAAAATTATATATATACATACACAAGTAATTGGATAAGTACATACAATTCAATAAATTATACATCCAAATTTCCCCCCCAACAAATATCTAACTTGATTTCAAAATTTCAAATCAGTTATTTAAATTTCTTATCTAGTGTAGTCGATTCCTCATGAATTATAGGGATTAAAATTGATTTGAGATCTTAAAATTTTGAAGATATTATTATGGGATTTTTCCCTTTTCCCCTAATACTTTTTTATTAGAAAAACTGCAGGCCGCCTGTTGACTCAACTCCCTTCCCAATTTCCCACAAAACCCCCATGCCCCATCCCCAATCCCCCCTGTCTCGCCTCCTGTCAAAACATAATAATTTAACATAAAAACTAATTATTTTACATACTTACTTGTTTCGGAAAATTAGAATGAAGGACCTATATTAAGTAATATTTATGGGAGATAATCTTATAAATTGTAATTATTTAGAAGGACAAGAAAATCAAAATATAAATATACAAATACTAAATTGTCCTTACTAAGTAGCCAAATCATCCCTTTTATCCATGGTTACGTTAATGTCAGAGATTAAAATATAAATGGAATTTCTAAAGAAAACCCACTAGTTTTAGCCCCTTTGGTTTGAAGATTGTCGCAATGGGAATTAATAAAAGCTTCAAGCATGCAAAGTAGTAGTTCATCGCTTCAAAGTTCAAACTAAGTAACCGTTAATTTATTTTGTTGAGAACAATTTGCATGCACTGAATCCAAGTGCCAAGGCTAGGGACTTTATCTTGGTAAATGGTAGGTGGAACATGTCCAAGTGGAGAGAATTTCTCCCGCAATGGGTGATAAATATCATAACTCGGATTGAGCCACCGTGTGGAAGTGGGAATGATCCTTTCTGCTGGAGGACTGCTTCAGATGGCAATTTTAGTGTCCGTAATGCTTACACTTTTCTGTCTGCCCAACGGGATCGAGTTGGACCGAGCCTGTGGAAGAAAGTGTGGAAAATACCCGTACCGGAGAAAGTCAAGATGTTCCTGTGGCAGGTTTTTCATGAGAGGTTACCTACCAATTCACTCAGAGCTAAGAGAGTTTTAACAGACAGTGCGGAGTGCCCATTTGAGTGTCAACAGCCAGAAACCATAATACATATTCTGCGTGACTGTGAGATTGCGAGAGAAGTGTGGTTACATTTTCTTACTCCTAACTATCGGTTTAGATTTTTTCGTTCTGATTTGCAGGTATGGCTTAAGGATAATATGTCAGTCCCAATGGGAAAGACTTATTATCAGCGCTGGCCGTGGATCCGGACTTTCAGTCTTATTTGTTGGTTGCTATGGAAGAACAGATGTCAGGGTGTCATGGAAGGAGCTCGTCTTCGGGCTAATGAAGTCAGCCATGGTGTCATGTACCAGCTTATGGAGTATAATTTGCCTGAGACACTGAAGCATACAATTTTCTCTTTTAAGGATGAAGATGACAACAAGTGGCAACTACCACCGGAAGGATGCGTGAGGCTTGATACAGATGGTTCAGTTGACAACCAACAGAAGGCAGCGTGTGGAGGAGTGCTTCGAGACAGTAGGGGCAACTGGGTCCTAGGTTTTCAACGGAAGTTGGGATTCGTTCCATCGACAACTGCGGAACTCCTTGCCTTACAGACAGGGCTCCAGCTGTGCAAGCAATATGGATTTCAGAAGATCATCGCTTACACAGATTCTCTTGAGGTCTATCATCTGGTCATATGAGATGGTGGTCTTTATCACCCGTTCAGATCTGTAATTAATGAAGTAAGAGATTTACTCCATTCAGAATGGGACATTGAGCTGAGATATGCACCAAGGGAGACAATCAGATGTGCAGATTATTTAGCTAGAGATGCTCAGAACTTAGTTCAGAGTATGGCAATTTTGCCAGTTCCCCATGCTGGATGTATCCCCATTATTAGGGAAGATCTTAGTTCCTCCTTTTGAGGTTTATGATGTTTTGTAATATGTAATTTCCAAGTGAACTTGGCCATTTTGAATTGAAAAAAAAAAAAAAAGTTCAAACTAAGTATAAAATTTTGAGACCATAAGGTAATAGCGGGTGCCGTTACTAGTTTTGGATGAGTGTGAATACCCTATTTTATCTGGCCCCACTCAAAACTAATAAAAAAAATGAAAAAAATCATCCTTACTCCTTACACATATAAATTAATAAGTAAATGACATTGATCGCGATTGGATTTAAATTGAAATTTGAAAAAATTCATCATATTAATGGTGATTATCTTGCAATTGAGGTTTATAATAAATGGCAACAAATTTTAAAATAATTAATCTAATTGATGCTAATTGATATTTGGATCAGGAAATTTAGTGCGGAGTCATTGTAGAAGAGGAAAAAAAAATTAGAAATTTAAAAATACAAAAATATCTTTGTTGATAGGTTTAAATTAGGAAATTACTTGCATAAAAATATAAAAAAAATAAAAAAAACACAAAAAATATCTCTCATTTATGTTGACAAGTTTAAATTAGAAATTACTTGTGGAAAAAGTTAAAAAAATAAAAAATAAAAAATAAAAATATTTCTCATTTATGTTAATAGGTTTAAATTAGGAAATTGCGGGAAAGCATTAAAATAAAATAAAAAATTAAAAAATTATTTTATTAATGGTGATTGGGTCAAGTTAGGAAATTTTATCAATAAAAAATAATAAAAAGACAAAAATTAAAAAAAAAAGGGAGTATTTATGAGGAAAACCTTACCTTTGAAATTTTAAATATAGGAGCAAATGTTAAAGCAAGACACACACAAAATTTGGTAAAAGAAAGTAGACGCAAAAAAATGAAAAGAGAAAAAAGACATGAAAATTTGGGGAAAAAAGAGGAAATGTGAGAAAGGTAGAGAGATTATTCCTCTCCAACCTATATCATCATTTTAAGACTGTTTCGCTTTGGATGAAGGGGAAGGGCACCCTAAATAGTCGTTGCTTCTTTTGTTGTGTCTGATGCCAAGGAACATCTCTCATGAGATGGAGGCACAAATGTATCTTATTCCCTTTTTTCCCTTATTTTAATAACGATGATATTCTCTCTTTCTTTTCCTATTCCAATAGAGCAGATTTCTTTATCTTAATAGAGTAAGTTTTTCTTAATACTTACATAGTTATGTGACATGGAATTAAATTATTGCTGCTAATACATGGTAATTGAATGTGAATGTGTATACATTGAATCAATGCATGAGATTGTTGTACAGGGGAAGTAATTTCTTATAATATATTTTCTTCGAAGCACATATCTGAAGAAAGTTGATGGAAGCTCCAGTAAGCTTTGTTTGTAGGCATGGGAGTAATTCTGTTTCTCATCAATTCCTTAATGGATATATTAAGATAAAAAGGAATAGTGGGTGTATGCCATGACTGGTTCAAAACTTATTGTTGGTAACTTATTTTTACTTTTTGGTCTTGATATAAAGGACTTTTTGTACTATTTTTTTAATATTCATTTATCTGTATGTTACCGGTGGAGACTACAACATTACAACAGGACCTGGCTATTCAATTGAGTGCATCAAGTTTGATATGGGTGGCTCAGCTGCAACTTTAGGTGCAACAAAAGCTCTTGCTCAAATCAAACCTCTTGGAGTGGAGGTGAGCCATTGATCATTCTTCATGACTCATGACTTTGTCCTTTGCATCAAAGGACATACTAATTGATTGATTAGGATGCAGTTTATCTTCTATGTTTGAATGTTAAGCCTGTGTGTTAGGCACATAGGACGTTGCAAATTATGGGTTCAACTTTTTTGGAACAAAGGAAAAATTATATCTAACTGTAAATTTTGAAAATTATCTGTTGAATTTGATTTCTGCATATGGCATGTTAGTTGACAGTTTCACTATATTTGGGAGTTCAATCGACCAGTTCCTCTCAGTTATTTCTCTTCTTTTTTTTTGAATTTTCATGAAAGATGTTCAGAGGTCAAAGAAAAGCAGAGTGGGAGTTTAACATGAAAGAGGCAACTATGAAAGCAATAAATACTAATGGAGTCACTAAATGCAAGAATCAAGTAGTCAAATTTCTTTTTCCTTTTGTTCAAATTTAAACAAAAACAAAAACAAATTTCATGAACATGGAATTTCTTTGTATTCAAGGAGCCATTGTCTTCTCCATCGTCAAGCCAGATGTGGAGTTTCTTGAGTCATAGAAAACAACATTAGGTGAGGAAATCTTCTTTGCTTTCAATTTTTTCACTATCATGCATTTTCATTCTTCTCTTTCTGTATATATATATTTTCTATTTCTATTTGTACCAATGAAAGCTTTTTCGTTTTGCCCTCTTTATCATTTTACTTGGGTTCGCTTTGAGAGTGAGGCAACTCATTTTATCCATCTGACTAATATTTATTGCAGCATTGTACATCATTTGAAAATTTTGTATTTTAATTTTCTCAAAAAATGTGAGCATTTTTTTAATATTTGAGGTCCGTTTAGTGGGAAAGAAGCCACGTACCAAACTTTTAGTACTTCAGTTATGTCCCACGTGGTGAATTTGAGTAATCATTTTATAAGACATAGGCCTTCTTGCTTGGAGAAATGTTGCACAAAATTTCATTCTCATCCCAACAAATAATTTGACTGATAAACTTTTGCCTTGCCATTTTTTTTGTTATTATGCCTTCACTTTCTTTTTTGTTGATTCCTTATGAAAAGGTTAGAAAGCAAGTCAGAAACTAAGTAAAATGAGTAGGAAGGAGGAGATAGGCTCACCTGTACATAATGTCTAAAGCATTTTTCCGCTCAAAATGTAAAGACAAACAAATTAAGTGGAAATTAGACAAGAATCAAAGGAGATAGATAAAGGAAGAAAATGATGTTATTGTCTTGAATATATATATATATATATATATATGCTGTTTGTTATTGTAGTTCCTCATGGAAGCTGTTTTCTTAGCCATATGTAAAGAGGATTAAGTTAAATGTTACTTTCTTGAACAAATTTTGATAGTGGAAGCTGTTTTCTTAACTGGAATAGAGAGAAAATAATTCTAGATATATAATAACACGGGAGCACCATCTCATCAATTTATCCACTGAAATAAGTGTGTTGCTTAACTATATTTTCTTGAACAAATTCTAACAATGGAAGCTGTTATTTTTGTTCTTGAGCGTGCAACAAGAGAAGAAGATGCCATTTGTGGTAAATTATATATCCACTGAAATAGGTGTGTTTCTGGATTATATTTTCTGCTTAACTTATAATTCCTTTCGTATCATTTTTATCCACAATCTGTCCTTATAATATGTATTATTGCAATTCCTTTGTTGGTGAATTACTTTTAAGGTTGTCCCACTATCAGTTGATTAAGTGATGCTTCATTATTTGACATACATTAATAATATTATGCTTTTGAGGAGCCGGAATGTGTTGTATGTTTGCTTTAAAAGGTAAGTCATGCTTTTGTGGCCTCTCATAGAGTTTTATGTTGTATCGGCAAGAAGATTTGGCTTTAACCAGCTTTTTACTCTTCATGCAATTGAATGTTTTGTTGTTCAATGATTTACTTTTTGAACTACGATTCTTTTGATAATTTATAATTTCCTTTTAGTAGTCAATATATAAATAAATATTGTTCTGGCAATTAAGCCCATCTACAAGCCATGGCACCATAACGGCTCCTGTCATCAAAAGACTGTTCACATGGCAAAGTTCACTGTTTACAACCGCAACCAGCTCCACTTTAGGCTATGTTCAGCCAGATTAGTGTCCTCAGGCTGTGTGATCTTCTCTTGTGTGAATTAAAATTTAAAGTTTGGATTTGCCACGTATTTCACTTCTCACTATCAAATTTCCAATCTAAAAAATCACCAAATTTTTTCGTTGGTGATTGTATGTACTGTAGGATTTCCTCATTCCCTTATCTTCCAGCAACATCATTATGTCATTCAATATAAACTTCAAACTTTAAAGTCTAGCCGTGTTTGAATTTGGATGACTAATCATCTCTATTGTTATCTGCTTTTATCTAGTTTATTGGCTTTATCAATTGTTATGTCAATTCTATCGTTCAATAATGATGGAAAGTAATTAGTATATTGATTGATTTAACAGGTGAAGTAAAACACCCTGTGCAACGCACAGGAAGGACCAGCTCGTTCCGGTTAAGAGACATACACATGAATATATTATATGATTTTACTTATATAACTCAGACTCCCAAAACTCACGTGAAAACGGAAGCAGCAACTAGAAGATCCAGCAAAGCACACGTTGGTAGGGTTTCAAATTCTTGCACAGGACTTTGCTTCCCGTCAGATTGTAGAAACAAGGCATCAAGAACGGAGACATACTTATCGCCGTCCATTGATTCCTTAGGTGGTCCATGACATTTCTTTAAAGTTCGGATGCATTGCTCGTCTGTCCACTGAGTCGCTCGCTGCAAGAACGATGTATCGCTACGTACTTAGCTGGTAAGAAGTTCCATATTCATGCAATATAGTTCGTGTTAAAAACCATTGACCTTAATCATGATAGCATCTGGCCCCTTCTGGCTTGTTCCAACTTCCTAGCTAGTTGTGGATCGATATATGTTGTCATTAATATATTACCTTAGTTTGGTAAATCAATATATACTCAAATTATTGTACAGATATCGGGTTAGTGACATTTATATTCTCACGAATCTCCATACACTATTTATGTTGTATTCCATTTGTAATAAGATATATTTTATACATGTAACTTCCATTCTGATCTCAAGATTTTTTTTGGGGCCAAATTTATCATTCACAAGTTCCTTCACACCCCACCGATAATATCATGATTTTAGCCTTACTATCAGTCACTGAGAAAATTGATTAATGCCATTGTATTATTTAAAGTTGTTTGAAAATTTGTAATTGTTCTTTGTTGAAATTGTAAATTTGATTCTAAGTTATCTTGGTGTTGGAGATTAATAAATTACCTTGGATGACCTTGGGGGGTTGAGGGCCTTCATGTGGGTATAGGTGTTCGCCATTTACCTTGTCTGAGCATCGTGAGATTAATACAGCCAGCACAGTGACCAAGCCAACCAAAAAAATTACGGCTGCAATTGCAACATGAACTGCCATGACAACAGGACTTCCCTTTGGAGATCTTGGAGAAGTGTTGGAAGTTGCAGTTTTGTCTACGAGACCATTATTTCCACCCAAATCAACTTTAACATGAGGATTAAAGTTGAGAATGACACCATACAGCTCATTATTAGAAAGTTCCAACTGTGTCAAAGCCGACATGTTGGCCAGAAAATCAGGAATTTTACCATCAAATTTGTTATTTGAGAGATTCAAGATATTCAACCCATCAAGAGTGCTAGGAATAGGCCCCTCAAAGAGATTTCTGCTAAGATTCAAGGCAATCTGAAGACTCCTGGCATTTTTGAAATCAAAACACTTAGCTGGTTTTCTCCAAGTTGAAGTTCACCAAGAGATTCCATGCCAATTATAGATGTGGGAATAGAGCCACTGAGATTGTTTTGCTATAAGTAAAGCTTACTAAGCGTTACCAAATTGAACATTGCTGGTGGAGTGGTTCCATTCAGAGAATTGTCGCTCAAATTCAGCGCTAACAACTTCCGTAGTTGAGAAATTTGAGTTGGTATTTGTCCAGAAAACTTATTCTGTTGAAGCTGCAAGACTTGAAGATTGCTAAGCTTACCAAGCTCCACAAGCAATTCACCAGATAGCTGATTCTGAGCTAAGTTCAACAAGGCCAAGTTCTGGCAAGAACCCACCTCAGAAGGTATTTGGCGGTATTTGGCCTGTCAAGTTATTGGCTTCGAGTTCGATATACGTCAAATTCTGACCTGTGGCAAATGCCTTTGGAGATAAAGTCCCATTTAGAGAATTCCACCCCAATCTCAGCCTAACAATGCTAGAAGATATGTCTGCAGGTAAAGGCCCAGATAACGAGTTATTGGACAAATCCACAGACACCAGATTTAATCGTGAAAGAAGGCCGGCTAGAATAAGCCGAGACAGCTTATTATAACTGAGATCCAAGTTCCTGAAAAATTTCTTTGACTAATATTTTTTGAAAAAATGGATATTGACTGTTAGTGCAGGTGGCATGTCAAGTATTTCGGCAAGGCTATAGGTTTAGGGGGTGAATCTTGATTCTTTGATCTTTCTTCTTTCTTCTACGCACTTGCCCTTCCTTATTTCCGTGTTAGCAACATGTGCAATTTATTCTTTGCAAATTAATATTATTCACTTTGTTAGTTTCCATTTGTCATCTTGCGTATCGGCTTTTCATCATTTCATCTGATATATTTTGAATATCAGGGAGATCATGATCTGATATCATGTAAAATATTAAAATAAAAATTAATTGTTCATGTCTCTCATGGGTGATTAGAGGTATATATACATCAATCAAGCCTCCAACCGTCTATAAATCTCCCAACCTCTTCGGCTCTTCCTCCCTGAGCCTTAAGCCTTAATGAAAGAGGGGAGCAAAACCAGCATTGTAACGCCCATGAAAATAAGAAGAAAGCATGTTCAATTAACTCATTGTAAAATAGGGTGATCTTCATTTTAAATAATCCCTTATGATCCGGTAATGTTAATAAACTGTAAAGACGGCAGAGGAATCTGAATAAATTAAAATAATAGTGTGGGTACGTAATGCTACTCTGTTTATACAGATCCAAGGACCCACCATAAGTTGAGTCCCAGTATTGTCTAAATCTCAATTATGATATCTAGTTGGATGCTTCCTATGCACTCACTACTGCACGGCCCTATACGTAATTCATTCATTCTTTCATTATCATTATTTCGAAAAGGAATATCAACCTAACTAATTGCCATGATTTTTAAAGAAATACATATAGTTGAAATGGAATCTCATTGTATATAGGGATTAAATTAAGGGAAAATCTTAAAGAATGAATCTAATCACCAAAAATTATTCTAACAAGTGCACAATATACGATGATTAGTTTTAGTGAGAAAGTGAGCATAACAATTCTATACTACTAACTTGTTATTAAGACTTTTTGGTGATTATATTTTCATTAGAAACTCTCACCGCCATCATTCTAATCATCCCAGTATCCTTTCAGTTTGCAAATTTCTTATGTGAGATATTTATAGCGTTAATATCATCTTTAGGCCCTCAAATTTGCCATCATTTTGATTTTGGTCTTTTAAGTTTTAAACCAATGGTTTTGATCCCTCGAAGGGTAAAATGATACATTTTTTTTATTGAGTTATATAGACTAATGTTTTAAACTAAATAAAACTTGAGGATCTATAAAACTTATAACTTGAAATTTGAGGAACCAAAATCAAAATGAGAGTAAATTTGAGAGACTAAAGATTATATTAACCCATATTTATATTATAAACAGCAACTTGTTGCATAACTTAAACCATTATTGTCATTTCCTATTAGTGCCAGAAATTAAGGAAGTAAGAAAAGAGAAATCACATTCACCTATGAATGAATATATATATATATATACACAAAAGTCAAATAATCACTAACTTTGCACTCTTTCCACAGTGGTTCAGCGCACGATTATAATTCCCACATGGGGTAATGTAAATTTCACTCAAAATATTACAGTCACATGAAATCCAGGACATCCGCCTATATTATAGTATATTAGACATTATATGTCGGATAGATAGTGCCAAAATCATTTAATTTTTTTCAATGAAGATATTATCAAAATTGCCTTTCGTAATCGTTGCCTCTATCTCCTACTTTTATTAAAAAAGGGAAAAAAACAAGGGGGCAAAAAACTAAATACCTCTATTTTTTGTTAATGCCGACAAGAACACCAGCACATTTCAGCTAGCTAGGAATCTCCGAGATCAGAAATCTTATCTTAGAGGAATCGGTGGCTACCATGTCGATTATTATTTCTTCTGCACAAACCTCCACGTACGCATACTTGTAGTAAACAAACACTCACAAATACATGATACGACACTTGGATCAGATAACACATGAATGTACACATAAAAAAATTTTATTGTCTGTATATGGGGGCAGTAATGTCTAATGTTTATGTCTCTCGTCAACTTGAACCTGTTCTTCTGGATCTTGGAAGATGAACCAGAGATTCAGAAACAGCACAAGTTCTCTTGCAAGAAGCAAAAAGACTAACCAACTCAAAACGATCACTGAGACTCCTCGAAACCTTAGCCACATTATTATTCCAGAGACTATTATTGCTAGTAGTAGTAATAGCAGCTTCTTCGTGATGATGATCATAATCGTTGTTATTAGACTTTGAGCATTCAACTAAAGCAGCAAAGAAAGAATCCCTTTGAAAACTACCTTGAATCAGATTCTTCTTCCGAGCAGTACTCCGAATTTGATGATGTTCAAGATGAGTGGTTGGCGGAGGAGGCAATGGCAAGAGTTTGCGGGAGGGAGAGGATGCCATGTTGTTGTTTTTGTTGAGATTCTTGGGGATTCCAGGAAAATGTTCCCAAGAGAATGGGATTCGGGAGATTAATCGAAGAGGAGTTGCAGGACCAAGAAGGGAATAATCGTCATGAGAACAAGTTGAATGATCAAGGGACGAAGAAGAGGAGGAGGCGGAGGAGGAATAGGAAGAGAACGACGGAATCCGGCGGGATGGGCGTTTTCCGTCACATTGCTTTCGGTGTTTACGAGTTGAAGAGAAATCCATGAGAGATTTGGGAGAGGAAGAGGGGAGAGAGAAGAAAGAGATGGAGAATAGCTATACCTATTTTAATTCTCTTGCCATTTATTGGCAAAATTTATATGGATCCTTGA
The DNA here is from genome assembly GCA_963210345.1 of Inga oerstediana. Taxonomy (NCBI): domain Eukaryota; kingdom Viridiplantae; phylum Streptophyta; class Magnoliopsida; order Fabales; family Fabaceae; genus Inga; species Inga oerstediana. The sequence continues at coordinate 92,483,403 of OY723399.1, read as the reverse complement.
TGAAGAGCTTAACTCCATTTTATTATTTATTCAGCTTGTTACATATCCAGATCAAATAGATCCAAACTTTCATAACAAAACAAAGAAAGAAGCTTCAAACTTAAGCTACCCTTTGTTGTTTTTTCCTTTGGTTTCGTAAGCTGACTTCGAAATTCGAATAAATAAACATGTCTGATGTGTTTTTTTGGTTACGCGTCATTTTTATTCATTTTTAATTGACTTCATAAGTCTACTTGAAAATGTTTGCGAGGTACGTATTATATATATTCATCATATATAGTGTAATCACTTATTCGCGAAAAGGAGATCGTACGGTAAATTTAATTAGCATATGACACCGTAGGAGATTTTTTTATTCTGTGTGTGAGTGTATAAAGAAATTTAAAAATAAAAAGTTATACTTTTTGTCCTTATAATTTTATTTATTATTAATTTGTTTTTGTTCAATTTAAAAATTTTCAATTGAATCCTTATAATTTAAAAAAGGATTAAAGTGCAAATTTACCCAAAAATTTCAAAACATAGCAATATTGTCCTGTTAAAAACTAAGTTGGCGGTTAACAAATTGATGTTCACTATTAACTTTTTAACGGTAAAGGGCAACGTTAATATTGCTCTATTTTAACATTTTGGGCCAACATTTATTCTAAAAAAACTTTCAAGGTAATATTGCTTCTTAACAAAAGCTTATGGGGTAAATTTGTACATTAACCCTTTTAAAAATGGTGTAGTCTTTATTGTTAAAATTTTGAAACTTTTAAATTATAAAAATCAAACTGAAAATTTAGTAACTTTATATTGATCAAAAGTATATTTTCCCCTAAAGACAGCTAATATGTTATACTTATATTATAAAAATTGATAGTAAATAAATAAATAAAATTAAAAGTAACACTTTATAAAGTTTTGGCATTTAATTTTTTAAGTGAAATATTACTATAAAACTGGGAAATATGTACATATAATTAATCAGTGACTTAAAAAGTGGCGGCAGATGAGATAATACAAAAAACGGAAATAAAAATAAATGTGGGTGAGATAAAGCCAAGTTTTGGGTGTTATATTTCTATATATAAGGTGGGGGGGGGGGTTTTTGGCCAGATATATAAGGTGGGGTTACACATAAACAATAACACAACAGCCAAGGGGGCCGGGGAATATATTGGTGGTATTGAATATTCTAAGTTTCTAACTTTTCAATTATTGATACATAAACATAATTAATCAGCTTCAGATCAAAATAAATCTCTTTTGCTTTATTTTTGTCTATTAACTGTCTTTCATGTTATAGAAATATAAATCCGCAATTACTTTCTTGATCAATACACATCACAGCATAAATGCGCTATTTCTTGTCAAATACGCATCACTATATAAATGTGCATTATAGCCATTTGTCCCTTTTCTATATTTATTTTCTCCTCTTTCATGTTTCTAAGATTGACTTTGTCGTTTTTGTAATTTGATAGTTATAGTTAAAAAACATGGTTAGATCTTCACAATTTACAACTTTTATTCTAGCCCTTAATTATTATACTCCTGATACAGATTCTGTTAAATTGTTCGCTTTAACTATATAATGATATACGGTTGGCGGTTGGCGGTTGGCAGTTGGCAGTATAAGTATATCTGATTTATGTTAATAAGATTGACAAATTTTTTTTAATAAAGTAAGATTAATCCTATATTTTCCAAAATATTAAAAAATAATCATACATTTGGATTCATTTATTTGAATAAATTTCACAACGCAAAATGCTCATATGCTTTCTGGAAACACACAATACATTCACAACATATATATATATATGTGCGCGCGCGCGCGCAATATAATTATAAAATCATAAGAAATCAAAATGTCTCAAGCAACCACAAAATGGGCATAACTTAAAATTGTACTCCCTGTAGTTCAAAATATAAAAGCCAAATACCTACTTTACATTTATCAAGAAGTTATTTAAAAATAGTTAAAAATAATAAATATGCAAGGTACGTAGTATCTACTTTCTTTTTCTAATATACCCTTATTTATTAAGATAATAAGTAAGAGAGATAACAAATGAGAAAAATGAAGAAAGAAAATGTAAGGAAGAAATGACGAGAGAGAGAGAGAGAGAGAGTGTGTGATAAATTTGGAAAAAAGTATTAAATGCAGAGATAAAAGTAAAGTGGGTCCCAAAAAAAAACCACAACCCCTCATAAGTTTGGCTCTTAGCTTTTGAGCCAAAGAGAGTATAATGCAAAAACGACCACAAACATTTGGATTTTAGAGCAAGCTAGGTAGCTTACCACACAAACCAACCTGTAGAATTCTGGAATTATAATGAAAAAGTTTCTTTTTATAAGACCAAATTCATTTTCCCAGAACATTTCTTTGGTACTAATATTAAGAACTAGAAGTAATAAGATTCTCGTAGAAAAGACATATCTATATAATTATATTGTCACTAGTGGAAAAATGGCTTTTTAGACTAGTTAAAATTGACTTTTTAGACCGATTTTGGATCAGGTCTAAATACAGCCGGTCTAAAAAATCTTATACTTTTAAGACCGGTTAAGGAACTGGTCTTAAAAGTGACACTTTTAAGACCGGTTGTATTACTAGTCTTAAAATAAACCATTTTTAAGACCGGTTGTCATGAGCACCGGTCTTAAAAGACCTCTTATGTAGGCAATACTGAAACATTTTTAAGACCGATTTTTCATATAACCGATCTTAAAAGTTTTACTTTTAAGACCAGTTGTACATAAAACCAATCTTAAAACTTGAATTTTAAGACCGGTTATATGGAAAAACAGTCTTAAAATAACTTTTAAGACGGGTTATATATATAACCGGTCTTAAAAGTATTATAATTTTTTTTAATTGTCTTTGATTATGTTAGTAACCAAAACACATCCTAGAATTACTGTTTCCAATGCCATACTTATTAAGTGCCATAAGGTATTTAGTTTGCTTCCACTTACCATTTCCTTTTTCTTTAACCTTCTCATTGGGAACTTATAATATAACATACGCCTTCATCCTCATGTAATGTGTTGTTTAAAACCATCATATATATATATATATATATGCATAATTCTTTAAAACATATATATGCAGGCCAATGACATGTCTTAGATAGATTCACATGTATAAATGCATGGTTTCACATAATAACAAAAATAACAAACATGTCAATTCATGCAACCAACAAGTTTTGCAGAAAAGCCAAAGGAAGAAAAGTCCTTAATATATACAAAAAATTCCTCAATTTTACAAGAACTCACTGTTACGTTGTAAAAGTTCATAAATGAATGTAGCACAACAATTGCGAATGTGATCAATATCTTCTTCTAGAAAGGGGTCATCAAGATCAAACATCTGAAACACCAAAGCCAGACAAAACATTAACTTGCTAACTTAAAAAAGAATAAAAGTAATACAAAATGTTTGAAATATATATACATTTACCTCTTGAGAAAATTCTGTCGTGCCTAGGGTAATAATATTATAAATGTGCCTCAGAACATACAACCACACAAGTTCAACCCCGGTGGTTGCCTACGGGTCTAAAAAATAATATGATATCATTAAAATAAGTATAAAATTAAAGCATGACTTATTATTGAATACGTTCTTAAAACAAACCAATATGTAACTAACCTTTAGCAAGATTCATGTAGGGTCTTTTAGGTCACAAATATGCCTACCACAAGCAGCGTGTAGGAATGTCCGTATAGCTCTATATCATCAAAATCACAAAGGTTACTTATTTTACACAAATTCAATAAATTTTGCTCACGAAAGGTAATTAATAATGCAAGAAAACTTACGAGTTCATGGTCTTCTTCAATTCACTCCCTAGCTTGCTGTGGTGGAGGGAGCATAAGAGGATGACAGTATAAATCTTCTTGCACAAAATAACGAATTGCTGATGATCACTGAAAAAAGGGAAGATTTTTAAGCAAATATAAAACATTATATATATTATGAAATATAAATTTTTTTCTTACCCATGCACATATGGAGCCAAGAAACACTTAATTGGGGTTTCAATAAGCCTCTGCGATAAGTATGTGTGTCTGATAGCAGTAGTGGTCCCTTTGTCATGGAGTTGAACAAGGCATAGGAATCCAAATTTATTGGTTTTGCCAGAGAAAACCAACCTACAATTCATATACCTACAATAATGCAAGCACACAAATCAAAGTTTAACGGCGTAATTTGTAAAATATTTACTTCCTATTGGAGAAGATACTTACATTAAAAATTTTTAGACAATCAAAACCTTAAGCTGTTGTTGAGGAGCTAGCAGGGACATTAAATCATCCCTCTCAAGATAGCATTGCACCCCTAACTTGCCAATAGTTGACTTAGTAGGCCAATCTCTTGCTTGAAAGGACATATCATATGCCATTAGAATCATGATTCTACAAAAAGGGGCTTCTACAAAGTGATCACTTGCTGCATGACATTCAATTGAGGCTATGAAACACCTTGAGTGGAAGGATGTGCAGGTGGCGAGGCTGTGATCGGGGATTCTTCATCTCGATCAGAAACAAGGTTCTTTGGCCACAAGATGAAAGAGTTGAAGACATCGCTCACAATCTTGAAGTCATCAGCGAGGATAGGGAGAGGTGCATCTACAACGATCACCTCTTCAACTGCCACTCTGACTTGATCATCCTTTATTTATTGGTGGTGGACAGTTGATCCTAAGTGGTGCACACTCCCCCGTACAACTAATCGTCTTAGAGGATCCTCCATAAATAGGTCACAAGGCTCACCAATTTCTTTTCCCGGACCCTTTGATGACTGACCAATACTACTCCCTTTAGTGCTCTATGTTAGGGTTTAGGGAATATGCCTTGGGAGTACTGGTATCTTGTCTTATGCTAGCCATGATAATCCATTCCTCTTTCTTCTTACTGAACCTTTCTTCAAATTGTGCATCAAATGATGCTTCTGCCTCGGCCCTCACAGTGGCCAATATATGCTCCACCTCCTCCCTAGTCACCATACTACTTAAGGAATGGCATGGGGGAACTCCAAAGTAATCCCTTATGCCTATCTCACCTCCAACTCCCCTAACATGACCGGGATGCTCATGTTTTCCTATAACAACAGTTAGGATGTCATTCCTCTCATCCAACCTAAACGTACAATCCCTCAGCTTGTGTTTTTTGAAGCTCTTCTTGTAAGATACGTATAAGACAAACATAAGTAATGAATTTTTGTTTACTCACTAATTAATAACAACAATAATACTTACAATTTTTTCACCAACTATACGAGATTGTTCACTCGTATAAGACCCGCTCCTATTTTGGTGAGCAAACTTCCACATTTCTTCACGACGTATTGGAGATGGTGGAGAAAGAAGAACAAAAGGATCGGATTGAGCTGCTTCATCCAATCTCTTCCGTTTGACCGCCAACAAGTCTTTTTCGGCCTTCGCATAAAGCTCACGAGACATTGTATGGGGGCAATCATTGTTTCTTCCACTGTCTTATGCCTTTTTCCTTTTTTCCTGTACATGTGAATGAGAAATAAAAAAAAAGTTACAATCAATAAATTAAAGATAATTCATAAGTAAATAAAATGTAAAATATGTCAACTCACCAAAACTTCTAGAGTAGTCTGAAGCCGTCTATGATATGGCTTTTACTTGTATAATATTGTCACATGTTCGACGGCTGTTGTTTCTTCAAAGGCCGACATTTATAAGACCTTGAACACGATTGTAAGACCTTCAAATGCAGATCTCAAGTTATAGTGACTATAGATCACGTAGAGATAATTCAAACGCAAATTTCTTTAAAAACATCTATTGACTGCGCTATAGATTTTTAGAATGTTATCTTTCTTGATCCTTGATGAGTTTTTTGAAGGTGCTCTTTTTCCTTTAACTTAATTGATTATAGTATAAAGTATTGCTTTTCTAACTGAAGGTATTCTTTCTCACGTTTATTTATTTATTTATTTTTTGATAGAAAAAAGTTTAGGTAGGTTCGACACCAGTCCCCTACCAAGGCCAGGGCACGTTTATTTTGTTGCATGGCCTTTTTCCCCTCAAAAATTTTCTGGGCAGTCAATATTTTCTATCATATCATAACTCTCTTTTATAACCATAAAGTATTATAATGATGTCTTCAGTTGACTCTCACCTTTATAACTTCCAAATGAGGATAGAACGATGGTTTACTGTAATGCATGACCTGGCAACAACTTTTTTGACCAGCAACCTAATAACAATATTCTCCAACGTATTTATTTCATATATGATGGATTTTTTAAAATATTATTCTTTGTAATTGTACTGATTTCAAATTCCAATTATAATTAATTAATTAAAAGCTTAAAAACTTGACGAATAAGAGTTTTCAAAATATAATTTTAAACTTCTAATTTTAATTATGTTTCTAGGTATTTTTGAGCTTCTGTAATCTATTCTATCCATAGCGTTAATGTCTTGAAGATTTTGATTTGATCCTCGAGATGGAAGCATGATGAATATAAGTAGTGAATTAAAGTCTCATTTGCCTCTTTTCATGTTTTTGAATTATTTTCACCGGAAAGTTATACCATTTATAATATAAACCTCATATCATCTACTCTGATTTCACATTATTAATTAATTAATAGCTTAAAAACTTGATGGTTGGGATATTTTTAATTAATTAATTAATATTTTAAAAATTTATTTAATAATTTTTTAAAATTTTGATTACGTTTTAAGATATTTTTTGAATTATTAATTAATTAAAAATATTAAAAACTTTGTTTGATATATATATATATATATTTTAAAAATGTTGATTACGTTTTTAGATATTTTTTTATTACATTTTTGAGAGTCCTACAATCTATTTTATCCACAACATTAAAGTTTCGAAGATTTAGATTTAAATTTGGATTTGATTCTGAAGATGGAACATGATAAAATCTAAATGATAGCTAATCATAAAATTACAACGAGGCATGTGCCTCTTTTGGATTATTTGGAAGGGAGAGTAGTGGCATTTGTCACAGAACTCTCAAATCATATACTGCGATGGCGGGAAGCGTAAATCTTGTCATCTTTTTCTTCTCTCTGATGCTTGCACATTATACTGCAGAAGCCTGGGTGGAGGTGAACTGGCAGGATATCTATCCCAGCAATCGTCTTTTCTTCGAGGAACGTGAAGCTGCTTTTGGTGAGCTTTGGCTGTTTTTCCTCCAGCTCCTGCTACGTACACTAAACATTCATTCCGTTATTTAAGTCGTCGTTCGATGTAATTTTGCATATCAAGAACATGAAATTGGGTTAGGACTTTAAGTTAGAGGGAAAAGGCTTTCTATATTGATGATTGCTGCTGTAAGAAATTTTGCTAAAGCGACTTGGCGTCTAAAAGCTCATATCACCTGTTGTTTTGCTTTGCATGAGCTGTTGATATTAATTAATTCTCTGCCCTTTTCTTTTGTTTCAGGCCCGAGAGCCAAAAGTTCTGGAGAACTGGGGATTTTGCATTTGGCGGAGCCACTTGATGCTTGTGGAGCACTGCCAAATAATAAGGCTGCCCAAATCTCAAAAGTGGGAAACCCTTTTGTTTTGATAGTTAGAGGCCAATGTAGCTTTGTGGAGAAGGTCATTAGAGCACAAGAGGCTGGCTTCAAAGCTGCAATTATCTACGATAATACAGATGATGGTTTCTTAATTAAAAGTAAGTACCAACATATTATATTGTTGTTTGGCACATTTTCTGCATGCAATTTCCCTCAACCTTACCTTTCATCATTTATAACATTGTGTAAAGATTGGTTGCATTGTGTAAAGATTGTGTCCTATTAAGTATTAACAACAAAAATCTGGCTCATTAAACCATCCTAGTGGCTAATTTTACTTTGATACGGTCGATTAAGTAATCCTAAACTCTAAATAGGAACTTAAATAATTAACTGCTATTGAAGTTGCTGCCAATAGTAAAAAAAATTATTATTATGATTTCTTTTGGAAGGAGAGTGGTGGAGAGATGCATGTTCATTTTATTACGTATCATCTTCTCATATGATGATATGACGGCAATTGTCTTAGTAAAATATATAAATATAAATTAGGTGACTGCTTATTCCTAATAAGAAGCTCGGCGTGGCTAAGTTTTAGCATCAGTTTTACTTGTGAACCAATTATAAGATGTATGGTTGGATGATGAGGATTGTAAATTCTAGAGCAATTGAAGTGCACGTCAATCAAGGTGATCTATATTGTTTGAGATGATCACGTACAGAATTTCTAATTCAGAAATATTATGAGTTTCAGTGACAGGAAATGATTCAGGTGCTATAAATATACCTTCTATATTCGTAACAAAAGTTGCAGGCGAATTACTGAGGGAACATGCTGGATCAGAGATTTGGATAATGCCAAATTATGGATATTCAGAAACAGTACTGTCTAGGGTGGTATCTTGGGTGGTGGTTTTAATGACCATATTCATCGGCTTGTGTGTTTTATATGGTTTGTGGAGGGTGTTTGGAAGAGGACATCTTAGAAGTTCAGGCATGGGAATGAGTAGGCATTTAGTGAATGAAATCCCAAGTTTAATATTCAGCTCCTCTGTTCTAGAGGATAATTCCACTTCAACAACATGTGCCATATGCTATGATGATTATAGCAAAGGAGACAAGCTCAGGATTCTGCCCTGCCTTCACAGTAACTATTCTTTCTTCTTTTTAACTAATAACTAACTAAGTTACTTTCTCATTTTCTTCTGCATTATTAATTATCATTCTTGTGATGTGATGACTGGCAGAGTTTCATGCTAGCTGTGTGGATAAATGGCTTACTTTACGGAGAAGCTTCTGTCCTGTTTGTAAGCGTCATGCTTTAACTGGATTGCCTCAAGCACCACCACCTTCAGAATCCACACCTTTGCTTTCTGCGCAATCTTCTTTCTCATCATCTTCTTCTTCTGTTCACTCCTCCATAGACATAGCCATCTCCCCAAGATTATCTACACCTTCTCATTTGAGCCGTTCTTGCCCATCGAGCCCAACTACTCCCAATATTCCAAGGCTAACCAGTGCTTCAGATTTTTCTCCTTTTGCTTCCGTCCAGTCATCTCCGGAATGCGAAACTGTTTAACAATCATGTTCAAGTGAGTTTGGATTATCTTCAGTTCAAGCGAGCAAATGAGTGTGTTTTTTTTGCTGAGAGGTTTTTCCATATTACGTACTCAATACTCATGTATTTTACTCCTCCTTTCTTTTTACCAGATGTATTCTAAAATTATAGTTCAAAATAGTTACCCATTTTATGGTGGCTCTTTTGTTTTACTGATACATATTTATACTTGTTAAAAGTGTTAGCTTTTTTAATTAAATTATCTTTAATTTTTTTTAATATTATTTTCTTTTATTAATGCATTGCTTTGACTCGTTCTTGGCTAAAACAATTATAATAATTACTTTAATCAATCAAATGTAATTTCAGATTTTTAAAAATATCTTAGTTTTTTTTAGATATATAATTATATTCTTTGCAGGAGATTTTGATTGAGTGAACATTTTTAAAAGAAAAAAAAATCATTTTAATTAACTTGAACGTGAAAATTGTGGGCAGTGGATTACTATATATATTGATATGTTAATTTTGGGCTGGTGTAACGGTTTAGGTTTAATTTTTTAATTTTTATTTTTCGTTTTTTTATTTTTAAAAAAAAATTATTTAAATGGTACAAAATATAAAATATTAAAATCTTTGACTTGTTCGGAGGCTATAGGCTTCGGGGAGTAAAACTTGATTTTTCTTCTTCTACATACATGGTTCTGTAACCCGGACCGGATCGGCCGGTCCGGCCCGGAAACCGACGAACCAGCCAGTAGACCGGTCCGGGTTACTATTTAAAAAAGAAAATTTTTTTTTATTTTTTCTTTAGATTTTCATACTATAAGTCTAAAATTTTCAATTTTTCACCGGTTTGGCCCCGGTCTGACCCACTAACCCTTAACCCAGTACCCCAACAGGTTCAATACCCGGTCCGGGTTTTAATACCTTGCTACATACCTACTTCTCTGTTTCGGTCAAGGAACAAAAAATTAGACCGGTCAATGAACCGGTTATGGAACAGGTTCAAAGGTTAATAGTTTAACCAGCGTCGAACCAGTGATCGAACCGGTCATATTAAAATATTACAATTTATTAGTAACAATATATATATATTCTTAAACTTCTATAGATAAAATCAATTGATTATATTAGATTTGATTACTTGAATCATATAAAATTAATTGACTAAAATATTATATATTATATGTATATAATATATAATATTTTTTCATTTTTATTTTTATTTTTTAAATTTTTGTAGCCTTGAAATTAAAATTTGTTCTTATAATTTAGTCAAATATTATAGATTGTATGTATATCGGTTTAAATCTATGGTTTTCTTTCTTTTTCAGCCTTTTTGTGAACCGGATATCTCAAAAAAAAAAAAAAGAGCAAACCGGTTGAACCAGTGACCCACCGGTTTTGACCGGTTCGACCTTCCCCCCTTTGAAACAGCAAAACCGAACCGGACTGAGGACCGGTTCACCAGTTTTCTGGTCGGACTGGCCGGTCCGGTCCGGTTTTTCACACCATGGTTTCCACCTTCGCAACATGTCTCTGTTATCACTTATGAAGGACATCTATTGACTGCACTATATATTTTTAGATTGTTATCATTCGATCAATGTTTTGAAATCCAGACAGGACCGGTCAGTCTGGTCTGGGAACCGGAAAACCAGGCATAGAACCAGACCGATTCGTGAACCGGACCGGTTCAGTAATTTTTTTTATTTTGTTTTAAAAAAATTGATTTTTTTAATTTTTCTTTAGAATTTCATATTAATAAGTCTAAATTAAAATATTCAATTTCTCACCTGTTTAGCCCAAAGTTAGCTCCGGTACCCACTGAACATTGATCCAATACCTCGACCAGTCCTATGACCGGTCCGTGTTTCAGTATTGTGTAAATCAGATTTTTTATAATTTAAATTTATTTATGTTTAAAATAATAATTTATAAAATATGAAATATGAATAATCTATTTTTGTAATCTAAAGGTCGAGATGAGATTTTGTGGTGGCACGATTACATGAAATAAAACTCCCATCTCAAATTATAGACTTAATTTCTACCTGTATTGCTACTCCTGAAATGCAGGTTATGTGGAATGGCAAGCCTGGACCAAATTTCAATCCGTCGCGTGGGGTTCGGCAAGGGGACCCTATCTCTCCATATCTGTTTGTACTTGTTATGGAAAAATTGGCCCACCTTATTCAAGCGGAGGTGAATGCAAAGAATTGGATACCGTTCAGGTTAAAGAAGCATGGGGTGGCAATCTCACATCTATTTTTTGCAGATGATCTTTTACTGTTTGCTGAGGCTTCTCTTGATCAAGCAGCAATTATTAAAGCTTGCTTGGATGATTTCTGTGCTGCATCAGGAGAAAGAGTGAATGGAGCTAAGTCAAGGATTTTTTTCTCAAAGAACGTCTGTCATACTAGGAAGTCGGAGATTAGCGATTTTCTAGAATTTACACCAACAGCGGATCTTGGTAAATATCTGGGTATTCCTGTACATCATGATAGGGTATCAAAGCACACTTATCAGTATATACTCAATAAGATGGAAGACCGTTTGAAGGGATGGAAGGCGAATACCTTGTCAATGGCTGCCAGGCATACTCTTGTATCTTCAGTAGTTTCAACTATCCCCAGCTACGCCATGCAATCAGCATGGTTACCATCAACCACCTGCGACGAAATTGACAAGAAGTGTAGGGGTTTTCTGTGGGGAAGTTCTGGTACGAGTAGAAAGCCATCTATGGTCAAATGGGATGAAGTATGTAAGCCGAAGGATGCAGGAGGCTTGGGACTACGTCATGCACGTAAACAGAACGAAGCTTTTATGATGAAGTTAGGGTGGGGCCTTGTGAAGCGGCGGGACACCTTATGGGTGAAGTTTATGAGGGAGAAATATAAATGTGGGGAAGATATCTTGCCAGTCATAAAGAATGTGAGGAGTGTGTCTCAAGCTTGGAAGGGGATACGGAATGTTTGGGATCGAGTACAGGAAGGTGTGGGATGGCGGATTGGAAAGGGTGATCGAGTACGTTTTTGGACAGATCCATGGCTTCCGCATTATGATAGCCTATTGAGGTATTGTGTTAGAGATATTCCGGAGTGCATGTTAGCAGATCCGGTGTGTACATATGTTACTTCATCAGGTGGGTGGGACTGGGCGAAGTTTGATTCATTTTTACCTTTCACGGTGCTTCAAGCCTTACGGAGGGTCATTCCGACTGTTCGTGGATCAGAGGATGATATACCCATATGGAGGGCTTCGAATAGTGGGGAGTTTACTCTTAAATCTGCATATGAACTTGTGGCGGGGGAGCAGCATTCATCTAGTCGTGGTTTATGGAGAAGAATATGGAAACTGCGTACTCCACAAAGGTGTAAAACTTTTCTCTGGATGGCAGCTCGCGGAAGATTGATGACGAATTCATGGAGAGCAGGGTGTGGAATGCAAGCACAGCAGGATTGTTTTATGTGTGCAGAGGTGCCTGAAAGGGTGCTACACGTTCTCCGGGATTGCAGGCTAGCAAGGGGTTATTGGGCGAAGACATCAGACTCTCCGGCACAGAGTATAAAGTTTTATGAGTTTACAGATATAAGCTCTTGGATACGATGGAATTTAGTACAAAGAAAAGATTATGAAGGGGTGAGTTGGCCGGTATGGTTTACAATCTTCTGTAGGCAGCTTTGGTTGAATAGGAACTCGGGAGTATTTCAGGGTCAGACCTTAGCAGCCAACCAGTTGATAGCTCAAGTTAGAGCTCAAACAAGATGGGCTGATATGAAGTTATGTAAGTCGCTTGTGGAGACAGGAGAGAGTACAGTATGGAAACCTCCATATGTTGGTTGGGTCAAGGTAAATGTGGATGGCGCGTGTAATTCGGGAGGGGATCGAGCGGGATGTGGAGGGATTGTGAGGGATCATGAAGGCAAACTGCTGTTTGGCTTCATGTATGGCTTGGGAAGAGGATCTAGCCTTCATGCTGAAGTGTGGGCAGTAATGATCGGGCTTAAGATGGCTTGGGATGCAGGGAAGCGGCAAGTAGTGATAGAGTCGGATTGTTTGGAGGCTTTGGAGTTGATATTGGGTGGCTGGGAGGAAGATCACATGGAAGCGCAGTTACTCGATCAGATCCAGGAGATGTTGGATAGAAGCTGGGATGTATCAATGGAATGGTGTGGCCGCAGCTATAATCATGTGGCAGATAGTTTAGCAAAGGAATCACTGGGATCATCTGCAGGGTTTGTCTGGTTTCGTGACCCACCGGAGTGTATTCGTTCTAAGATTCTGCTAGATATGGGTTGAATGTAGTTTCGTTTTGTTTGTATTTGTTTTCTGTTTTTTGTCATGGTATGTCTATAAAAAAAAAAAATGATTTGAGAGAGAACCCAAACCCACATTGCAAGAAGTAATTATATAACATTGGTATTACAATTGGTATCAAAATCAAGCTCAAATCGATGTATTGATATCAGGGTCAAGTCTGGATACCTTCCCCCAATATGTTTTAAAACTATGAGGGGTGATAGGGGCCCCAAAGGCCTACCTACAATTAGGGGTGAGCAAAATCAAACCGTAACCGATCACTGAACCGAATGCATTTTTGGTTTTTGATTCAATTATTTCGGTTTTCAGTTTTAGTTCTTATTTTTATTAATTTTCGGTTTTCAGTTTAGTTAGGAGAATCAATTTCTGTTTTTAATCGAAAAACCAAAATACATCTAATATTTTTATATATGTATAATTACCCCTTAACCCTTCTGGTTTTACAAACAGCCTTGTAACAATATTGTCCAGCTTATTTAATTCATATATGATGATTCTTTAAGAATATTATTTAATTTTATGCTTATATTAACTTTATTTATTCATAGTGACCTGGCATGTATACTTTAGTTATTTATTAATATTTTTGTCACACATAAACTCTGAACCAAATATCAAATGGAAATATAAAAAAATTAATATTTTTGCTACTTTTCTGTGTGCTTGTACCGATTTCAAATTATTAATTACTTAACTAAAAGCTTAAAATCTTGACGGACAAGATTTATTCATGGTTTTTTTTTTTTTGAAGGAGGTGCTCTTTTTCATTTAACTTCATTGATTACATATTGTTTTTTCTAACAGTGACGGAAGGTATTCTTTTTCACATTTATTTTTGTTGCATGGCCTTTTTTTGCCATAAAAAATTTTCTGGGCAGTCAATATTTTCTATTATATCATAACTCTCTCTTATAATCATAAAGTAACATAATGGTGTCTTCTCTTGACTCTCACTTTTATGACTTCCAAATGAGGACTGAGGAGAGAATGGCAATTATTGTGCAATACCAACATGGCCCGGTAATTTCTTTTTTGGGTTAAGTCGCAATTCTATCTTAAAAAAATGAAATAGATAATATATGGATTTTCAGGATAAATTTATATCAACTTTACACTCTAAATCTCGTGTGACTCGCTCCATTACCCAATTACGTTTGACCCGGGTCGAATAATCACAATCTTAATTACATTAAAACACATTTATGATGATAGACAAATCATAATTGGGCGTAACATTTCAAATTTCAAATAACATAATTACATTGAAACATATTTATTATGATTAGCAAATAATAATTGGGAGTAGCATTTCAAATTTTAAATAACCTAATTATATTGAAACACATTTATGATGATTGACAAATAATAATTGGGAGTAGCATTTCAAATTTCAAATAACCTAATTACATTGAAACATATTTATGATGATTGGCAAATAATAATTGGGCATATCCTTTCAAATTGTAAACAAATAATAATTTCTTAGTGTCACAAATAATAATTGCTCTAAAAGGAATAATTTGGAAGGAAGAGGTCATAACATAAATTGAGGAAAGGATATTACGGCTAAAATCACCGAAATTACCTAAATAATAATACGCTGATGAAATAAGAAAAGAAAAAAAGTATTAAATATGAGGGATACGTCCAATTAACTATTTTAATCAATGTTTTAAAAGCCGGACCGGAAATCGAGCCGGAAAGGTCAACGGGTCATGGTTCAACCGGTTGGAACGGTCGAGCCATTCGGTCGGACCGGTGACGTAATAATTAAATTTAAAAATAATATATATTATATATTACAATTAATCTTCAGTCCAATTTCATATGAAGGTAATAAAGTAACAAAATATCATTTAAGGAAGACCATTAAATCAATCATCAACCTAACAAAATGTATTAACAATAATAATTTCATGACTTGCCAAATATTAGTGGTTCTTGATTGATCCAAGTATGAGTTTCTTGAAAGATATTAGACCATATCACTTAGCTTGAGGATAAACATTATTGCCTTTTTCTTCAAAAGCATTTTTATAAAATAGTTTATAACAAACCAAATTATTAAAATTAGTAACATATAATATACTTGGCAAAAAAAATAGTAACATATAATATTAATAAAATAAAATAACATGTCTAAAATTTATATGCCATTTTTTAAATTTTTTTCAGAATCTAATATAAAAAAAATTGCAGAAAAAAAAATTTCCTGCTTTTTTATTGGACCGGACGGTTTTTGAAAAACCGGTCCAGTTTCCGCCTCAATAACGGTTGACGGCTCAAAACCGGCTAAACGAAGGTCCAAAACGGCTCCTTAAGAAAAACGGCTCAATGCATAAATCCGGTCCGCTTCAATGACCGGCTGACGGTCCAACCGGTCCGACCGTCCGGTCGGGTCCGGTTCTCTAAACAGTGATTTTAATGGCAATGGGTAATTTTTTTTAATGGCAATGTTTTCTGCTTGCATCTAATATCCTACCCAAATTACCTAAATAACAACACGTGATGAAATAAGAAAAGAAAAAAGTATTAAATATGAGGGATACGTCCAATTAACTATTTTAATGGCACTATTTTCAGCTACTGCTTGCATCTAATATCCTTTTCCCATTGATAGATATAGAGTATGGGGTAGACAATCACACCATTCAAATTTCAAACAAATAATATTTTTTCAGTATACGACAAATAATAATTGCTCTAATATGAATAATTTGGAAGGAAAGGATATTACGGCTAAAATCACCCAAATTACCTAAAAGAGCCTAAAGGCTCAGAAAAAAAATATAAATCAAAGTTATCCACATTACTTAAAAAATATAATAAGCAAAGGGTATTAAATCGCTTAAAAAAATGGGACGGATCACTTTAATTTAGAATTAAAATTATGATGTTGGACAATTCATTATAAAAACGTTCGAAAATTCATCATATATAGCACACATACGATTACATTTCTCATCAAAAACCTCCCATCCTCATATACATCAACTCAAGCAATGGTAGTCATTGCTCATGCTTTGCTCAAGGACGTTGATGATAGTAAGGAAACCTGGAGCATTATTGTTAGGGTACTTAGGAAGTGGACAATGGCAAAGAAGGCCTCACCATTTGATGTCTGGAAAGTCAGTATGATCTTAGTCGACAAACAAGTAAGTATCTAATGTAGTATTCACATCCATCAATTCACTAAGTGAAAATTATGTATTGCTTATATTTCATCTAACTATTTGCAAACAGGGTGATCGAATTGAGAGTTCAATTGTCTAGAGGGAACAAATCCGTAGGTACATTGAGGATTTAAAAGAGGGTGAGGTGTACCGATTTGAGAACTTTGAAGTGTTGGCCAACAATACTAACTACAAAACATGCTCACACCGTTGGAAGATTACGTTTCACGCTAACACATTTTTTTAAAAAACATGAGTTCCAAATCCCTCTTCATGCATTCAACTTTGTCTCAATCAATAACATCACTAGCGGTGAAGCCACACATGAAGAGCTAATTGGTTAGTGTATATTTCTACCATGTTTTTTTTTATTCAAAATGCTTTATTCTAACCTAGACGACAAATTCATCCAGATGTGAAGGGCTACCTCCAAGCATTTGGGAACTTAGTTGATCTAAGGAGAGACTTCGGCATGATGAAGAAATTGGGTTTCACAATTGCAAATCATAAGTAACATACTCTCTAGATTTAACATTAATCAATTCATGCTATTAATATCTACTTTCATGTTAGTTCATCATAATCATATGATAACATGTACAGTGAAGTATGTGTCAACTATCACTATTTGGGGAGGTTGCAGTCAAAGCCTTTGAGGGCAAAACGGAATATCTGGATGTGCCCATCTTAGTTGTCTTATGAATTGTTAGGATTACAAAAACAAAAAAACAAAAGTATTACATGTATCACACATAATCATATGGACGGCATCAAGATGTTAATACTTGATTTAGACAATAAACCCACCAAGAAGACAACCAATGTGATTTATAGAGAAATTTTTCAAAATATCATGTAAGATTCATTTTTTTTGTTGAAAGTTTCTTTCAGTGATATATTTAGTCAAAAATCAAAATTGTAGTCATTTTACCTCTGCTTTATCAAATTTTATCCCCCACATAGCTTTCTATTTATTAATTTATTGACACTCTGTTGGCACACCAAGGCGTAATAAATTCTCCAAAAAAATGTTCCTTCAAAATGTGATATATAAGCATGATTATAAACACCCTTTATGCATTTTTGAGCTGAAAATTTAGTTTTATAGATATACAAATAAATGCATTACAGTCATAAAAAAATAATCCTGCAATGTACCATTAATCAGAATTCACGTTCTCGTGCAACGCACGGGGGTTAACACTAGTTTTAACAAAAATGATATGGATAATATATGGACTGTCAGTTTAGCATTTTGGTCAACTAACAGTTAAAATTAACTAAGATAACAGCAATGACAAATTTGCTCATTTTTTAACACTTCTAAGATAAAATTGCCCCTCGAAACACTTTTGGGATAAGATTGCCTCTCGGTGATAACTTTTGGGACAAAATTACCCCTTAACCCTTTTGTTTTTTACCAACAGCCTTGTAACAATATTGTCCAACTTATTTAATTCATATAGGATGATTTTTTAAGAATATTATTTAATTTTATGCTCATATTAACTTATTTATTCATAGTGATCTGGCATGCATACTTTAGTTATTTATTAATATTTTTGTCACACATGAACTCTGAACCAAATATCAAATGAAAATATAAAAAAAAATTAATATTTTTGCTACTTTTTTGTGTGATTGTACCAATTTCAAATTATTAATTACTTAACTAAAAGCTTAAAAACTTGACGGACAAGATTTTTCAAAATGTAATTTTTGAACTTTTAATTTTAATAGTATTTTTGAGCTACTATAATCTATTGATCTATTCATAGCGTAAACTTTTTTGAAGATTTTGATTTTTTTTGGGCCAATTGAAGATTTTGATTTGATTCTCGTGATGGAAGCCTGATGAATATAAGTAGTAAATTAATGTCTCGGATATTGGCTGTTAGTGCAGGTGGCGTTTTAGGTTTTTCAGGGCGATGGAAGCCTGATGAATATAAGTAGTAAATTAATGTCTTATTAGATATTGGCCGTTAGTGCAGGTGGCGCTTTAGGTATTTCAGGAAGGCTATAGATTTAGGGGGTAAATCTTGATTCTCTTATCCTTCTTCTTTTTTCTTTTCTCCCTTGTCTTCTCCTACATTTTTGCTCTTCCTTATTTCTGCGTTCGCAATATGTGCAATTTATTCTCCGAAAATTATTATTATTCACTTTGAAAGTTTTTTGTTTGCCATCTCGTGTACCCTAAGCTTTTCATCATCTAATTTGATATAGTTTGAATATCAGGGAAACCACATTCTGATACCATGTAAAATATTAAAATAAAAATAAATTGTTTGTCTCTTACAGATTGATTAGGAGTATATATATATATGCTAATGCCACAAAGTACCACAAAATATGGGTCTCCCTCCAAAAGTGCTAATCCATACTTATCAAAGCCCTCCTTATACATCAATCAAGTCTCCAACCATCTATCAAATCTCCCAACCTCTTCGGCTCTTCCTCTCTAAGCCTTAATGCAAGAGGGGAGCCAAAACAGCATTGTAATGCCCGTGAAAATAAGAAGAAAGCAAGTTGACTCATGTTTTTAAAATTTTTTTTAATTCATAATAATGTACTTTAATCACTCAAATGTAATTTAAAATTTGTAAAAGTTTTTTTTTAAAAAATATAATTATATTCCTATTTCTTTGTTGCAGGATGGCAGTGAACATTTTCAAAAGAAAAAAAATTATTTTAATTAATTTGAATGTCTATTAAAAGAAGAAATATTTTTTTAAAAAAAAAACTAAATTGTGGGCTATGCATTACAAGGAAGAGGATGGTTTTAAAACCCTTTTTCTCTTTTTTTTTCTTAGAATCTCATCTTAACCCTCAGATAAAAAATAAATGATTCATATTTAATATTTTCTAAAAATATTATTATAATATTTTATAATTACATTTTTTAAAATTTTGTTTGTGTTGCAATTAAGAATTGTGTAAATCAGATTTTAATAATTTAAATTTATTTATGTTTAAAATAATAATTTATAAAATATGAAATATGAATCATCTATTTTTGTAATCTAAGGGTCGAGATGAGATTCTGAGAAGAAAATAACGGCAAAGGATTTGAGAGAGAACCCAAACCCGCATTGCAAGAAGTAATTATATACCATTGGTATTATAATTGGTATCAGAATCAAGCTCAAGTCCATATATTGATATCAGGGTCAAGTCTGGATACCTTCCCTCAATGTGTTTTAAAACTCTGAGGGGTGATAGGGGCCCCAAAGGCCTACCTACAACTAGAGTTGAGCAAAATCAAACTATAACCGATCACCGAACCGAATGCATTTTTGGTTTTTGGTTTGGTTATTTCGGTTTTCAGTTTTGGTTCTTATTTTTCTTAATCTTCAATTTTCAGTTTAGTTAGGAGAATAAATTTTTGTTTTTAACCGAAGAACCAAAATGCATCTAATATTTTTTATATATGTATAATATATTATATAAAACTAAAGTCTAAACCATATTTCTAAACCCTACCTAATATATTTTAAACCCTAAAATCTACAAAGGAAGCTTTATATTTATCATTCTCTCTTATAGCCTCATTCCCTGCAACAGCCTCAATCTCTTACAATTTTAAAAACACATCCTCTTTTTTCAATCGCCAATCCCGTGGCCTATTGTCACATATCAGCCACAGCTTGCTCTCTCCCTCACACTCTCTTACTCTTCCTCTCTATCTCGTTCTCTTTCTCTCCCTCCCATCGATGCCTTTGTTCTTTTCCTGTGATGTGTGTGTATTTATTACACTTTATGTCCGCCTTTCTTCTCCTCATGGTTCAAAATCAAGCATACTGCAATTCTCTCTCTCATTTGTCACTTGGAATTTGGCATTCTGTCGTTATTTTTTTTCCTCTGGGTATTTGATTGAGACGTTCGTCTGGTTCTATTTGCTTGCTATAAACTCTTTTACTTGATGAAGGTATGTTTTGCTTCATAATTTTAGACAGGGGTATTTGATTTAGCTTTCATTGGTTCTGTACTTTTGTTTGCATTATTATCTGACTAAAAACCAAAGCATATGATTAGTTTGGAGTCAAAAGCAAGGAGCAGTTGTATTAGCTCGGTTTTAACCGAAATCAAGTAAAAAATAAGTCAATTAATTCGGTTCGGTTACTTGATGTACTTTAGTTTTTTTTTTTTTTTTTTCTAAAAACCATATTATTTGGTTATTGGTTATTTTGGTTTTAACAGGAAACCACACCGAATAACCGATTGCTCACCCCTATCTACAAGTTACTCATATCGATGAGGCATGAACCTATGGCTTATGGTTATAAGCCAACCTCATTACCAATAAGACCAACCTCCTTAAAATATTTAAAGACACACATCAATTCTTCTCATATTGAGAGCTATAATCACAATCAGCAACACGATTTTTCTTTTAAAAAAAATAAATCAAGTGGCAGAAAAATAAAAATAGTAGTATTTCATTTTATAGAGCCAGGAACAAATTAAATATCCACACAATGGGAAAATGCTGTATAAATAACTAAAAAATGAGGACCGCTTAGTTAGATTACTAATATAGGCTACAACCATCCTGGACTCATTTTCTGTTGAACGAACCAACAAAAAAAGTATTTCCAAATTCGAAATCTGTGACAAAATATATCACGATATTCTCGATGTCCTGAAGGTTGGATGAAATTATTGACATCTGATTTATTTCTGTTCCAATAATTTCCAATTAACGCTTCAATTTGAACACCACTTTGAATTATTGAGATAGGAATTATATTCGACCCTGAAAAGAATATATCCTACCCTACCTAATACAAATACTATTTTATTATTAATTTGGTTTTAATATTTCAAATAAAATATACATTATTTTAGTCGTGATTTTCAAAACTAAATTGGTGACCACAATATATAATTTAAATGTTAAAATTATGTGAAATATTTAAACTAAATCAATTAAAATTCCATAACACTCAGACTATATAAGAAAAGAAGCCATCTGGCCTGGTGCTCCGTAAATTACTATATCAGATAACAGTCAACGGAACTATATATGTAAATGACCTTATAGAGATCTTCATTTTAAATAATTCCTTATGATCCAGTAATGTTAATAAACTGTAAAGAGGGCAGAGGAATCTGAATAAAATAATAGTGTGGATACGTAATGATACTCTGTTTATACAGATCTAAGGACCCATCCACCATAAGTTGAGTCCTAATATTGTCTAAATCACAATTATGATATCTAGTTGGAGGAACCCTGTGCTCATCCAAAGGATGAGCAGGGAGAGCTCGGCCCATCTAGATTGTCTGGATGAGATCTAGACGGTCCGCATTTAATTTTTTTAATTGATGATTTTTAAATGAAAAAATCATTCTTTGAAAAAATGTTACTTAAGATATTATTTTTATTTTAAATTCTCTACATATTAAAATAATTTTTTTTTTGAAAAAAAAATAAAAATAATTAAATATCAACTGTTCAGATTTCATCTGGTCAGCCTAGATTGACTGAGACTGAGCTCTCCCAGCTCATCCAACTTTTGGATGAGCAGAGAAGCTGATTCCCCGATTGGATGCTTCCTATGCACTCACTATTGCAATGCCCTATGCGTATTCATTCATTCATTAGTTTTCAGTGAGAGAGTGATATAACAATTCTATACTAATAACTTATTATTAAGACTTTTCTGTGATTACATTTAATTTCATCATTAGAAACTCGTATTTTTCTCACAGCCATCATTCTAATCATCCTTGTATCCTTTCAGTTTGCAAATTTCTTATGCAACATATTTATAGGGTTAATATCATTTTTAGACCTTCTAATTTATTATCATTTTAGTTTTGGTCTCTCAAGTTTTAAATCAATGGTTTTGGCCCCTCTAGAGACAAAATGATCCAGGTTTTTTATTTAGTTATAGAGACCAATATTTTAAACTAAATGAAACTTGAGGGACTAAAACTTATTATTTAAAATTTAAGTGAACAAAATCAAAAGGAAAGTAAATTTGAAAGATTAAAAAATATATTAACCCATATTTATATTATAAACAGCAACTTGTTGCATAACTTAAACCATTATTATCCTTTCGTATTAGTACCGGAAATTAAGGAAGTAAGAATAGAGAAATCACATTCCCCTATGAATGAATATATACAAAAGTCAAATAATCACTAACTTTGCACTCTTTCCATAGTGGTCCAGCGCACGATTATAATCCCACATGGGGTAATGTAAATTTCACTCGTAATATTACAGTCACATGAAATCCAGAACATCCGCCTATATTATTGTATAGCTATGCTTGGAATAGCTTTTTTTTAGGAAATAAGTGCTTATTACGTAAATTGAGATAAAACTCTTCTCACATACTTACTTCGTATATCCTAAATCATGATTTATAAGCATTTATAAGTCAAAAATAAATTATCCCAAATAAACACTACATTATACATTATCATACGTCGGATAGATAGTGCCAAAATCATTTTATTTTTTTCAATGAAAATATGATCAAAATTACTTTATGTAATCGTTGCCTCTACCCCCTACTTTTATTAAAAAAAGGAAAAAAAAACAAGGGGGCAAAAACGACATACCTCTATTTTTTTGTTAATGCCGACAAGAACACCAGCACATTTTAGCTAGCTAGGAATCTCCGAGATCAGAAATCTTAGAGGAATGGGTGGCTATCGTGTCCATTATTATTTCTCCTGCACAAACCTCCACGTACGAACACTTGTGCTAAAAAACACTTACAAACTCACGATACGACAATTGGATCAGATAACACGTGAATGTACACATCAAAAAAGCTTATTGTCTGTATTTGGGGGCAGTAATGTCTGATGCTTATGTCTCTCTTCAACTTGAACTTGTTCTTCTGGAGCTTGGAAGATGAACCAGAGATTCAGAAACAGCACAAGTTCTCTTGCAAGAAGCAAAAAGACTAACCAACTCAAAACGATCACTGAGACTCCTCGAAACCTTAGCCACATTATTATTCCAGAGACCATTATTACTAGCAGCAGCAGCAGCAGCATCGTGATGATGATCATAATCGTTGTTATTAGACTTTGAGCATTCAACTAAAGCATCAAAGAAAGGATCCCTTTGAAAACTACCTTGAATCAAATTCTTCTTCCGAGCAGTACTCCGAATTTGATGATGTTCAAGATGAGTGGCTGTTGGAGGAGGCAATGGCAAGAGTTTGTGGGAGGGAGAGGATGCGATGTTGTTGTTTTTGTTGAGCTTCTTGGGGATTCCGGGAAAATGTTCCCAAGAGAATGGGATTCGAGAGATTAATCGAAGAGGAGTTGCAGGACCAAGAAGGGAATAATCGTCGAGAGAACAAGTTGAATGATCAAGGGACGAGGAAGAGGAGAAGGAGGCGGAGGCGGAGGAGGAAGAGGAAGAGAACGAAGGAATCCGGCGGGAAGATGGGCGTTTTCCGTCACATTGCTTTCGGTGTTTACGAGTTGAAAAGGAATCCATGGGAGATTTTGGAGAGGAAGAGGAGAGAGAGAAAAAAGAAATGGAGAATAGTTATACCTATTTTTATTCTCTTGCCATTTCTTGGCAAAATTTATATGGATCCTCGATGAAGAGCTTAACTATATCTTATTTATTTATTTATTTAGCTTGTTACATATCCAGATCAAATAGATCCAAACTTTCATAACAAAACAAAGAAAGAAGCTTCAAACTTAAGCTACCCTATGTTGATTTTTCCTTTGGTTTAGTAAGCTAACTTCGAAATTCGAATAAATAAACATGTCTGATATGTTTTTTTAGTGACGCATAATTTTTAGCATATTCATTTTTAATTGACTTTATAAGTCTACTTGAAAATATTTGCAAAGTACGTATTATATATATTCATCATATATAGTGTATTCACTTATTCGCGATCGAAGAGGAGATCGTACGGTAAATTTAATTAGCATATGACACCGTAGGAGATTTTTTTTTTTTAATTTTATATGTATGTGTATATTTTCAATTGAATCCTTATAATTTAAAAAAGGGTTAAAGTACAAATTTATCCCATAAGTTAGCTTCAAAACATAACAATATTATCCTATATCATTAAAAACTAAGTTGACGGTTAATAAATTGATGTTCACTGTTAACTTTTTAACAGTAAAGAACAACATTACTGTATTTTAACATTTTTGGGGTGATATTGATTCTAAAAAAACTTTCAGAGTAACATTACTTCTTAACAAAAGCTTCTTAGTCAAATTTGTACATCAATCCTTATAAAAATGATGTAGCCTTTATTGTTAAAATTTTGCAACTTTTTAATTATAAAAATCAAACTGAAAATTTAGTAACTTTATATTGATCAAAAGTATATTTTTCCCTAAAGACAGCTAATATGTTATACTCATATTATAAAAATTGATAGTAAATAAATACATAAAATTAAAAGTAACACTTTAGAAAGTTTTGGCATTTAATTTTTTAAGTGAAATATTACTATAAAACTGGGAAATATGTACATATAGTTAATCAGTAACTTACAAAGTGGCGGCAGATGAGATAAGACAAAAATTGGAAATAAAAATAACTATGGGTGAGATAAAGCCAAGTTTTGGGTGTTCTATTTCTATATATAAGGTGGGGTTACACATAATGACATAACAAATAACACAACAACCAAGGGGGCCTGGAGAATTAGTGGCATTGAATATTCTAAGTTTCTAACTCTGCAATTATTGATACATAATCAGCTTCAGATCAAAATCAAATCTCTTTTGCTTTATTTTTGTCTCTTAACTGTCTTTCATATATATGTTATAGAAATATAAATCCGCAATTACTTTCTTGATCAATACACATCACAGCATAAATGCGCTATTTCTTGTTAAATACACATCACTATATAAATGCGCATTATAGCCATTTATCCCTTTTCTATATTTATTTTCTCCTCTTTCATGTTTCTAAGATTGTCGTTGTCGTTTTCTTAATTTGATGGTTATAGTTAAAAAAACATGGTTAGATCTTCACAATTTACAACTTTTATTCTAGCCCTTAATTATTATACTCCTGATACAGATTCTGTTAAATTTTTTTACTTTAACTATATAATGATATACGGTTGCCAGTTGACACTATAAGTATATCTGATTTAAGTTAATAAGATTGACAAAATTTTGTTAATAAAGTAAGATTAATCCTATATTTTCCAAAATATTAAAAATAATCATACATTTGGATCCATTTATTTGAATAAATTTCACAACGCAAAATGCTCATATGCTTTCTTGAAACACACAATACATTCACAATTTATATATATGCAATATAATTATAAAAATCATAAGAAATCAAAATGTCTCAAGCAGCCACAAAATGGGCATAACTTAAAGTTGTATACTCCCTCTAGTTTAAAATATAAGAGCCAAATACCTACTTTATATTTATCAAGAAGTTAGTTAAAAGTAGTTAAAAACAATAAATATGCAAGATATTTACTTTCTTTTTCTAATATACCCTTATTTATTAAGAGAATAAATAAGAGAGATAACAAATGGGAAAAATGAAGAAAGAGAATGCAGGAGAGAAAAATGATGAGAGAGAATGTGGTAAATTTGTAAAAAAAAGAAAAGTATTAAACACAGAGACAAAAGCAAGGTGGGTCGAAAAAAAAACCACAACCCCTCACAAATTTAGCTCTTATATTTTGAACCAAAAGGAGTATAATGCATATAAAGTTATAAACCACCACAAACACTTGGATTCTAGATTGAGCAAGCTAGGTATCTTACCACACAAACCAACCTGTAGAATACCGGAATTATAATGAAAAAGAATCTTTTTATAAGTCCAAATTCATTTTCCCAGATCATTTCTTTAATGTGGTTCTAATATTAAGAACTAAACAAGATTCTCCTAGACAGGACATATCTATATAATTATATTGTGAGTTCATTTTCTTACCTCAAAGACAAGTTTTCTCACCAGCTCATCTCTCTAAGAAACGAGATGCATCAATTGTTTGATACCCTTGACACCTACCTATATGCTATTAAACGCAAGTGTTAATAGGAAGAAAATATTTGTAGATCATCGCTCAATACTGAAACTGAAAGAGATTCATTTGAAATTTGAAGCCCACATGTATAAATACCATGGCAGTTGGGAATCAACCTTTAAGTCTAGCATCGATATAAAAACATTTGTGGGAGAAATAATCTGTGATGTCAGATTGATCAAAGGGTTCAAAAATAAAAGAGAGGAGGGAGGATGTACGTAGAAGGAGAGGATATTCTCCAAAATCTGTTAAAAGTTTGTGGTTGCTTCGGTCTTATATATATGACCCCACAAAAATTGATCCATCTGTTTCAGGACATCTCAATGTTATTAAAAGGCTGGCATTAAAGGGTTTCTTTAATAATATAGAACCTTTAATTTTAAATACAGAAATATCCTTTATTTTCAACCCTTGATGAGACCCTTCAATGCAAGGTAAGTTAAGACTCTATAGCCCACAAGCATAAGGAACATAGCCACAGTGCCTTCCAAAGGGCTGATTTGTCCCACCATATCTTGCTCCACAAATTTGCAGCTACCACTTTGCCATGCATTATGAGGATCATCATTATCGTGAGATTAACCCATAAGATGTGAGATTCTATTGCCATCCCCATAGTGCACCCTTATCATATAACATATCAACATATTCCCAGGGAAGAAAATAGTATGGCTGACGCACTTGCAAAGAGAGGCCTAAGCTCCATACATGGATTTCAGCTCTTGAGACCAAAAGACATAATTCAGTCTACACAGATGGACGACCCAGGCTAATTTTGTCCTTTTAGTTTTTTTTAGTTTGTTTGTTGTTTTTACTTTCTAGTATATAAAAAAAAAAAAAGAAGCCTATAACAGTAAAATACTGTGGATATATACTTAATCCAACCCATACAAGACGGCACTTTGTGCACATAATACCCTCCTGTTATCACAAAAGCCAGCATCGTCACTGTTGCCACAGTGGAAGCCTGGTTTGCATCCATTATTGCAGCACCTAAAGCCAGCCCAAGTCCCTGACACACAAGCATGTGCCCTAGAAGTACAAGCAATGTCAACAAGAAAACCCACAAATCTGACTTTAATCCACACATCCAGTAGGTGACAATGAGGAAAAGTGTGGGAAGAAGGAGCCCCATGGGCAGGTCTCCGACGGCTCAAGCCGTGAAATAGGAAGACAAGGTGTACATGCCAGAGGCTCGCTCTTTGGTGACGATGGGGCGTTCTTGTGGGAAGGCGAAGACTGAGTTGAAAGCTGGAAACAAGCCCCAGAAGATGGAGATGAAGAAGAGAAGGCCAAGCCTGTCTTGGACGTTGGTATGGTGAGAGTGCCACCACAATGAGCCTGCTAATAATGCAGAAGCCAACACTTGGGAGACTCTGAGAGTGTTGAAAGATTCATGTTTTCTTTCTGAGGCTTCTTCGAAGGAGAATTATGAATTGGTTGAGCCAGTTTGAGAAGCTGACCTTGTCATTACCAAGACGATATCCACTTTCACAAGATTTGATCATCATGAGGTGGTTAGTGTTCTTTGTTGCAGAAGCTTTCACCTTGGGAGCCATTGTGGTATGGTATGAATGAACAAGCTTTTGTTTTATGTTTGGCTTATCTCTCTTTCACTTTTGCCATTCACTTGGCAAACATCTGCAACGTAACATTCAATGCAATAAATTTACATGTACATTGAAATTTCTTCTATTCTTCCATTAAATTATTAGTTCTTTCAAATTGAATATTTTAATGGGGAATGACATTTAAGTCCGAATGAAGAGAAAAAATTACAAACAAATTGTAATTAAATTGCAATGAAGTTCCGTGAGACCTAGGCTATATTAATTCAAATTGAGAAAAGATAACTTTACCCTTATTAATTTAATCAACCAATGACAAGTCATCCAGCACTAATAACAAGTCAGGGTGCTACTAATGATTTGAGCAACCAATAACAAGTCAGGGTATTATCAATAACAAGTCAACAACCAATGACAAGTCCCCAAATTGTTAGTGACACCCTGATTTTTCATTGGTGATTAATGACTTGTTATTAATAGCAAATTGACTAGCCATTAATTGCTCAAATTAATAAGAATAAAGTGGTCTTTCTCAATTTAATTTAAACCAATGTAGCCTATGTCTCATAGAACTTCAATTCAATTTGATGATTTCAAAAAATTTGCTTGTACTTTTTTCTCTTCCTCTAAGACTTGCGCGTCATTCTCCCAATTTTAATTCTTAACAAAAAGCATATATGCTTCAATTTTGTTTACAAGTGTTTATCTTTTCCATTAATTTGTTGCATTCATATAGTATCTTTTATAAACCATTGACATGATTATACTAGCTTCCTAATTTAGATTTTATAAATAAATTATTTATAGATATCTCATAAAATCATAAATTTTGATTAAGCAATCCTATGTATTTTCCAAATTAAGTTTACATAATTATTTATTCATACCAAAGACCATGATCCTAGGTTGATTTCAAATATTTCGAACTATTTTAAGGTTTTACCTTGGCAAGGGTGTGGACATAGGGAACTATTAGCGAATGGTGGGCAAACTAATATACTTGTCTCATACCAGACCAGACATCGCATTTGCCGTGAGTATAGTCAGTCAGCACTCCCATGATCCTAAACAAAAGCATCTAAATGAAGTATATCGGATCCTTCGTTATTTGAAAGGATCTCCAGGACGTGGCTTACTGTTCAAGAAGTCTGATAAACGGAATATAGAATTGTTTACGAATGCTGATTGGGCAGGTGATCAAGATTACAGGAAATCGACATTTGGATATTGCACGTATGTGTGGGGTAACTTGGTCACATGGAGAAGTAAAAAGCAAAGTGTAGTTGCACGAAGCAGTGCTGAGGCGGAATACCGAGCTGTAGCACTTGGAATTTGTGAAGGCATATGGATAAAATGTGTTCTTGAAGACTTAAGGAAATGCATAAATATGCCAATTAAGATCTATTATGATAACATGGTTGTAATCAATATTGCCCACAATCCGGTACAACATGACAGAACCAAGCATGTTGAGATAGATAGACATTTTATAAGAGAAAAGGTTGATGAAGGTATCGTTGATCTACGATATATATCGTCCAAGGAACAGACCGCATACATCCTCACTAAAGGACTACCCATGGACAAGTTTGAATATCTTATGGGCAAGTTGAATATGACTGATATCTATAATCCAACTTGAGGGGAGTGTAGAATCCCATAATTATAGGGATTGATAATTAGGATTATTATTTCAGATTCTTTCCCGATTATATAGTGATTGTATAGCATCAAATCAGGATCTCATTAAATGATTCGATTCTCTCTTTGTGTATAAATGTAATCATTGCCTCACTGAATAAAATACTCAACAATTATCCTCTCATCCAATTCTCTTCAAACTAATTGTGGATTATGTTTAGTGGCCTTTATACATAATCCACCACCACCTATCCATTCTCTTAAAAAGATACCATACAACATACTGCTCTAAAACAATCAGTTTAGTGTAATATTGTTTAAGTTGGATAGTTTTGTTTGGTGTGTTATTATATTACGGATATATATAGAAAAAGTAACACATAATTAACAATAATAAGTTATAATATCTAGATTTTTGTCCTTTTGTTTATTTTTAAATTCTCTTCTCTTGAAAAGAAATAAACATTTTACGCAAATAAAATAATGAGATAGTGCGTGGCTTAATAAATTAAGGCTTGATCCTAGTGGGCGGAGTCACTTACACACAAGGTCTCGACTTTAAGTTTGTGAGAGTTGTACTACTCTTAATTGGCTCAATAATACATGAATTAATCTAACCTAATTAAATAGCCATATTGAATACTCAAGTTTCCTAATTAGATTCGACAATACTTAAATTTGACCCAGTTTGATAGCCATATAAAAAATCAAGGCAACCAAATGGTGGGTGACATCACAGCAAGCTAAGGGTACTCTTTTCTTATGGAAAAAAGAAGAGAAAAATACTCCTTTTGTTTCAAAATATAAGTCATTTTTAACCACTTTATCAAAATTAAGAAAGGACAACTAACTCATTAAATTTATCTTAAGTTAATTTTTTTTAACTTTACTCATATCAAATAAATTTTTAAAGGAGAGGAAATACAATAAAACACATTTAAGCATTAATTATAGTGAGAAAATTGATAAATAAACATTAATTACTCTTAAAGATTTATATTATAGATAAAATAATTTTTTTGGCAAAAAAAAATTTGTTAGAAGGTGATTACTATTCTAGACTGGAGGGAGTAGTTATTTGAAAGGGATGCATATGTGTTTGCAAAGCATATCATATCAATGTATCCTAATGAAAAGGATTATTGGGTCCCATGGACTGAGTGATTAAATCCTTGAAATTAAAATCAAACAAATTGAAAGATAGTAAAAGAATTGGAGTGAGTACAGAACTGCTTTTCATAGTACATATCAAAAAAAAGAAAAGTGGGTTAGTAGGATTGTTTTCTCTCTCTTGGCAAGTGTGCACAGCTACATTACTGGTATGGGTGAACAACTTCAATGGAAACTTCCGCCGGATCGGCCTTCTAATCTTCTTGTATGTGGCAGTAAAAAGAAAAAAAAATGAATGATAATCTTTCTTCAATGGCACCGGACACAGAGATGGTTGATGAAGAAATATCAGCAAACGAATCAGACACTCAAGATTATATGGAGCATGATATCATAGATGCGAATACATCATATGCTAGTGGGAAGAAACATATCTCCTATAAGGCCTCATTACTTGGATTCAATGGTATAGACAATGGAGGCGATAGTGCGGAGGATGAAGCTCTGTTATCGGACGTCCTTAACAGAGAATGGGCATTACCAGAAATCACAGAAGAGGTCAAAACTCTTATGCAACATCATCTTGTTGTTCCTGTTACAGCAGAAGAGTATAGTGATTGGTGCAAACCATGGAATGCTGCTCTGATTATCACGGTGTTAGGTCGGAAGTACAATGTATACACTCTCAAGACCCACCTATCCCGACTGTGGAAGACTCAGGAATTTGACTTAATCGACCTGCCTAATAATTACTTTCTAGTTAGATTTTTGCAAAAGGAAGGATGGGCACAGCTCTATAATAGAGTTCTTTATGATGGACCATGGGTAGTCCAACAACACTTTATCCTTCTTCAGCGATGGTCCCCTCACTTTGATCCGTTTAACAATCCTTTGGGCAGGGTAGCAATTTGGGTCAAGATTCCTAATATTCCTATGCAATGCTACAATAAGACATTCATCACCAGACTGGGCAATAGAATAGGGAAGACAATGAGGATTGATATGCTTAATCCTTCAGTTTCGACATCAAACACAGCAAGAGTGGAAAGGGGCAAATATGCTAGAATTTGTGTAGAAGTTGATCTAAGGAAGAATTGGTACCGAGAGTGATTTCGACACATCAAGCATTTCAGGTTGAATATGTAAAGATTAATCTCATCTGCTTCGCGTGTGGCCGATATGGACATCGGAAAGAAAGCTGCCAATGGACGTATGCTGATCCACACACCGCTGAAGAGAAACCACAAGAACGGTTCACCCCTCAACCTCCGACTACACCGATGACAAAGATCACTCCAGCTGCGGATGAAGATTTCGGCCCATGGATGATCGTCGGTCATTCCAGCAAAGCTCGAGCTTCAAAAAGAAATTTTCCTCGAGAAGGCAAGACGGACCAGAACAGAGGATCTCAGGCAGCAAAAACCACTGAGAAAGGAAGCGCTAGCTCGCAGTTTGAAGCACTGGCGGGGCTAGATAATGAAGAGAGGTTCCTTGGGGATGGAACGGCTATCATGACGCAGCACCAGGGTTCAAATCGGGAAGGAAAAATGCAGGTGGTAGGTGACCTGGAAGGAGTGGGTGTCTCGGGTAAGTTGAATAAGAGGGAAGATGATTTGACAAGAGAGGGACTGCCTTTACCGAAGGAGATGATGGAGATTAAGAAACAATATGGAAATGAAAGTGAAAAAGCTGGTCTTTGGGTTGAAAAGCAAAATCACAAAAATAAAATGGCAAGTGATGGTCAAACCGTGAGCAAAGGACATGGTGGGCTGAAAATACAAGGGCCCAAAAATGGTATGGCCACTGATGATAAGGCCCGGAGCAAGGGAAATATTAGACTGAAAGCACAAGGGTCCAAGAATGTTATATTGGGTCAAAGAGAGCATGTGGTAGTAGGAGGAAATATTTCTCAATTGATTTCAAATCAAATCCATCTCAGGAAGGAAGAGGAATCTCAACAAATAAATGGCATGTTTCTTCTTGAGGGACCTGGGAATACTTCAAAGAAGGAACATGAGGCTTATATAAAGGAGAAATGTGAACAAAGTATGCAGGCCACAGAGTCAAATTCTCGTCATTTACAAGAGTCTTCACAGTTTGAGGACGATGTTGGGGATGATTTTATGAATGCAAATTCTAATGATCATACAATACAGCTGTTGGAAGGGGAACGACACACCGGTGCTATTGAGCATATAGATAAGTGAGTATTTTCTCCTCTTATTTATTAAGATCATCATGATTATTGCTTCTTAGAATTGTAGAAGTGCTGGAAGCCAATCCCTTCCTAGAACCATTAAAGAAATAGTGCGAAATTACAAGGTTGATGTGCTATGTCTTCTTGAGACCAGAATCAATGGCTCTCATGCTGATAGAGTCTCTCTTAAGCTGGGTTTTAGTAACTGGATTAGGTTAGAAGCCTCGGGTTTTACAGGAGGAATTTGGGTTTTTTGGGAAGAAAGTAACACTCAGGTTGAATACATGTTTTCTAGTACCCAATTTATTCATTGTAATTTAAAGGATAGGAGATCTCAAAATTCTTTTTTTGCCACGTTTGTTTATGGAGAGCCTGTTGCAACTAGGAGAGAAAGTTTGTGGAGGGGATTAAAGGACATTGCGTCCTCCATGCAAGAAGCATGGCTGGTTATTGGTGATTTTAACACTTTCTTGAACCCATCCGATAAAATTGGCGGATCTCACATGTCCCTTAGAGCAATGAAACAGTTTGCTGACTGTATTAGGGATTCTAACCTGTTAGAAATTCCTATTGTGGGAGAGAACTATACATAGGAAAAACAGGGTATGAAAGAGCGTCTTGATTAGGCATTTGGAAACTTAGACTGGGAACTTAAATTTTCAAGAAGCAAGGTTTTTCATCAGCTTCGATATAAGTTTGATCATAGAATGCTTATTGTTGCAGAAGGAATAGGAAGGTCTAACCAACGATCAAGGCCGTATTTTAAATATCAACCAATATGGGCTTTAGAAGATAGTTTTAAGGATGTGGTTCATAGAGCGTGGAACAACCTTGACTCGTGTAGTGGGGTTTTACAATTTGAGAAAGAAGCTATAGAGTGGAACCATTCAGTTTTAGGAAGTATCCCCAAGAAAAAACAGCAAACTTTAAGAAGATTACAGGGAATTGACAAACCTAGGAAAAATAATCTTAAAAATGGGTTATATAAACTTGAACAGAGGCTTTGGCAGGAATATAGTAAATTGAGCGCACAGGAAGAGCTTCTATGGTTTCAGAAGGCTAGATGCAACTGGTTGGAGTAGGGTGATAAAAACACTAGATTTTTCCATGCATATACTTTGATTAAGAGGAAAAAATAGAAGGTAGAGGCTTTACAAGATGAAAATGGAATTTGGATCAGGGATCAAGAGAAATTACGACAAATGGCTAGCCAATTTTTTCAAGAATTATACACTAAAGATAACCAAGTTATGGACTTCTCAAACTGGATAGCCGAATTTCCTCTACTATAACAACAAGACTATGAGCTCATCCACAAAGAGGTTGATGATATTGAAATCAAGAATGCAGCCTTCATGATGGGTGCCTTTAAAGCACCAGGTCCTGATGGCCTTCAAGCACATTTCTTTCAGACCTAATGGGATCACATTGGTGGTAAGGTGTGTAATATGGTCCGTGGAATATGGCAGGACCCTAAACAAGTTAAGGCCATTAACCATACTAATATTATTCTGATCCCCAAGGTGGATAATCCGCAAACGGTGCAAGATTTTCGTCCCATTTCCCTGTGTAATGTCATCCTCAAGATTGTAACGAAGATCATTGCCACTAGACTAAAAGAAGCCATGTCTTATCTGATTCAACCTCAGCAGTGCAGTTTCATAGCGGGCAGGCAAAGCAGCGACAATATCATCATTGCTCAGGAAGCCATCCATACTATACGGAATAAGAAGAGGAAGAAGGGGTATGTGGCAATCAAAGTAGATATGGAAAAAGCCTATGATCAACTTGATTGGGAATTTTTAAGAACCATTCTTACTAGTTTAGGCCTATCTGATAGGATCATTCAGATCATTATGGCCTGTACCTCTTTGGTGTCTATGAAAGTCTTGTGGAATGGCACGGAATCAACTTCTTTTTGTCCGACTAGGGGGCTAAGGCAAGGGGATCTGCTTAGTCCATACTTATTTGTCTTGTGTATGGAACGACTGAGTCAAATGATTACCAGAGAAGTTGTTAATGGGAATTGGAAGGGTCTTAAATTTAACAGTCGTTCACCTACAATCTCCCATCTATTCTTTGCAGATGATCTCCTCTTGTTTGGAGAAGCCTCATTTGAATAGATAGAGACAATGAAAGGGATAATGAGAGTTTTCTATAAGGTCTCTGGGCATAGGATTAATCTTACCAAATCCAAGGTCTTTTGCTCCAAAAGTGTTCATATTAATAGAGCCTTAGATTTGGCTCATATTTTGGGAATAGGTCTTACAGGGGATCTAGGGAAATATCTGGGAGTCCCGCTTTTGCACAGGAGAGCTACTAATCTTCATTTCTTTCCCATCATTCAGAAGGCTCGGAAGAGATTAGCAAACTGGAAGGGTAGGTTTCTCACAACGACAGGACGAACGGTTTTAATTAAAGCGGTTTTGGCCGCTCTTCTTAGTTACCAGATGCAAACAACCCTTTTACCTAAAGGAATTTTACAAGACTTGGAAAAAATCAGTCGGTCTTTTCTTTGGAATCAGGGTCAAGAGGGAAGAATGATGCATCTTATTGCATGGAACCAAGTTACACAGGCTAAAGAAATGGGTGGGTTAGGTATTAAGGACCTTCAAACTCAAAATAGGGCTTACATAATGAAACTTTGTTGGGGTCTATTAACTAAGCCTAAAGCCTTATGGGTGCAGTGTTTAAAAGGAAAATATGGATGTGGAGATGGTTTATATCCCATGGTTTTCAAGAAACTGAACCAGTCCATCGTTTGGAGGAGCATTTCCAATGTGTGGGAACAATTTTATAAAGGAATGGGTAGGTCTCTAAAGGATGGCACGACTAGTCATGTCTGGTGGGATTTATGGTCTCTAATTAATGAGCCACTCATATTTTATGTTGATCGAAATATTCATCTCCTGGATCCTGGTGCTAAAGTGAGAGATTTTGTATTGGATAATAGGAGATGGAATCTGGCTAAGTGGAGTGAGTTTCTTCCTCGCTGGGTCATCAACATCATTGATAAGGTGCATCCTCTACATGGAAGTGAAGCTGATTCTTTTTCTTGGAGATATGCTTCTGATAACTGTTTCAGTGTCCGGGCGGCATATAAATTCTTGTCTACACAAAACTTTCAGAATTCGCCGGCTCTTTGGAAGAAAGTTCGGAGATTACCGATACCAGAAAAAGTAAAAAATTTTCTCTGGCAAGCTATTCATGAAAGACTTCCTACAAACCTCCTCAGGGCTCAGAGAGGATTAGATCAAAGTGCGGACTGTCCTTTTGAGTGTCAAAAAGCGGAAACAATATTACACATTTTGAGAGATTGTGAGACTGCCAGAACAGTGTGGATATCTTTTGTTAAACCAGCTCATCGTTTTAGATTTTTCTGTACTAACTTGCAGGTTTGGCTCAAGGAGAATATGTCACTTAACATGGGATTTGACAGATTTCGGAGATGGCCGTGGACAAAAATTTTCAGTGTCACATGCTGGCTACTGTGGAAGAATAGATGCCAAGAGGTAATGGAAGGAGTTCAAGCACAACCCAAGGAGGTCGTTCACCAAACCACCTTTCATCTACTGGAGTCTAGTATCTTTGGCAAGCTCAAGCATCAATTCCTACAGTTTGGAAGGGATGAAGATAGCTTATGGGAGATACCGCCAGAGGGATATGTCAGACTTGACTCTGATGGTTCGGTCAACGCATATCGAGCAGCGGCATGTGGTGGGGTAGTTCGTGATGATCATGTCAAATGGGTCCTTGGATTTCAAAGACAACTCGGGATCCAATCCCCCATTTCTGCAGAATTATTAGGGCTTTTGACTGGTTTTCAGTTGTGCAAGCAACATCAGTTCCAGAAGGTGAGGGCCTCACAGATTCTATGGAGGTACTCAATCTAATGTTGAGAGATGGTGGACATAATCACCCACTAAGAACTGCAATCAATGCGGTGAGAGAGCTAATATTCTCAGACTGGCAGATTGAGCTGTATTATGCACCACGAGAAACAATTCAGTGTACCGACTTTCTAGCCAGAGAAGCTCAGCATGTATTGGGGGGACTAATGATTCTTTCAGTTCCACATTCAGGTTGTCTGCAGTTTTTGAGGGAGGACCTTACTCATAGAGGGTCCTCATTATTCTCTAGTGTAATGTAATTTCCATGTAATGGCCTTATATATATATATATATATCAAACAACTTGTCCAGTGAGGACACTGATGGAGATTAAATCCTAGCTACAAATTCATTTTTTTTAAAATTAAGAAGAAAGGACCCATGCTTTTGAAATAAGAAATATTACAAGGACCCACAAAGAAATAATTTAATCACCGCTTATTCGCTTAATTATGGCTGCATTTAATGATAAGATTAGATGTAATTGAGAAGTTGGTATTGATTCTAAATGCAAAAATCATCTCCCATATTTATCATTTGTTTCCTAAATTGCCCCTATAAATGCTCCCTTAACAATATTTAAATACAACAATAATTTAATAATACACTAATGTATCCTATAAAGTGAATATTTCTCATAATGCTGAGAAATACCTGCATACTCCAGGATTATCACGTCATCTAAACTCCATTCAATAAAAACATAACAATTCAGACCATTTTAGTTTCAATTAGTAGGTGATTCATAAAAAAAAATCACATTTTAATTTGTTTTTAAGAAAAAAAATACACATCTTAATTTGAAAAGAAAAACTAAAACAAAATGATGAACTCGTATTTTCCTTAAAGACAAAAATAAAAGTGAATTTTTTCATATGAGTCACCTATAATCTATGATTAAAATAATTTAAGTTGTTATATTTTATTGGACATCTTTTAGATGACTTAGTGCCATTAGAATATGTAAGCATTTCTCGTAATGCTTGTAGATACATTCATGAATATCACACAAAGAGAAGTTTTGCTTTTTTAATAAATAATTTTTAGTATTTTCTTAAAAAAATATTTTCATACAAGTACTCATTTCGAACTGAAACTTCTTTCTAAAGAAAATACGGGATTGTGAGGCCTCACAAATCCACCAGACCTCTGACTTTATGGTGAATTGGATCTTTTCTTAAATCTTTTGAATAAGAAAAAAAGGAATGGACGGCCCCATAAATTAAAAAACAAGTGGCTTACAGGAAAAGAAGACAAGGGTTATATAGCGAGTCAGAACCACCATAATTAATACAGCTATGGCCTCTGTGTCGTCCCCATTAAACTACTATTATGTATAACCCACAAAATCCTTTCTCATTTTTTAATACCCCTGATTGTAGTAAAATATGTATGTATATATATGTACGGGTCGAGAGGGTCATAGAAATGCTTTCCCGCGTAGCCACCCAAATTTCAACTTCTCAACCTCACCACTCAGTGTTGTGCATGCCCAAAAATTCTACCCCCGGCCACACACAGACTGATCCATAACCAAATCACTCACACTGTCACGCATATGAGTACTTTACAAACCATTCCTTAATTGTGTTATTATCAGTTTAAAATGTAGTAACAAATATTACATATAAATTATGAATATAGTCGGACTGCATGCAATTGCAAATTTCGTTCTTCTTCTAATGAGATTCCTTCCGTTTACTTCGTTCATGTTTAACTTGGGATTAATTGCCATTATTTTCAGTAACAACAAACACGTATATGTGAACAATACGTTAAACAACCCAAAAAACCGAAGAGTTTGACGTACCGTTGGCGAGATCAAGTAGAAAATCGGCGGGGTTCACCGGGATGGACGGCGTTAATCCCTGTTAGAAGTCAATAATCATATCCCCGCCGTCAGGAAATTAGGAAACGAATTGTGGTTTCACATTCATTTTCAAATATATTTATTTGTATATATATCTGTACATACCATTACATGAATATGAACTTGGTTTTAGAACTTAAAGTACTTTCTTGGTATTGAAGTTTTGAGAAACAAGAAAGGTATTCTTTTGAGTCAAAGGAAGTATGTTCTCGATCTCTTAAAGAAGACTGGAAAACTTGGAGGTGCACCAAGCAACATTCCCATGATTTTGAATCCCTTCCTAGATCTTGATGCTAGTATGTTTGATGAGCTTCCTGATGATTTGAAGAAGAAGATTGATCCAGAGAAATTGAAGTCATTTCCATTTCCTGAGAGATATAGAAGACTCATTGGGAAGATGAATTATCTAACAGTAACTC
Organism: Inga oerstediana; assembly: GCA_963210345.1. Classification (NCBI taxonomy): domain Eukaryota; kingdom Viridiplantae; phylum Streptophyta; class Magnoliopsida; order Fabales; family Fabaceae; genus Inga; species Inga oerstediana. The sequence goes on along the minus strand of OY723399.1, from coordinate 92,444,104 downwards.
ATCCTGATATAACCTTCTCAGTCAGCAGGCTCAGCCAATTCATGGCATCACCAACAGTGGCACAATGGGAAGCTTTAGAACATATCTTGTATTATTTGAAAGGTTCTCCAGGTCTTGGTATTCTTTATACAGATTATGGGCACACTAAAGTTGAGTGTTTTTGTGATGCGGATCATGTAGGATCTAAGGCCACAAGACGATCTACTACGGGTTATTGTGTGTTTGTTGGTGGAAATTTGATATCTTGGAGAAGTAAGAAGCAAGGAGTTGTGTCAAAATCAAGTGCAGAAGCAGAATACAGAGCCATGTCACAGTCAGTACAAGAAATTGTGTGGGTATTTCAACTTTTGAAAGAAATTGGCATCACTACGACATTACCTGCAAAATTATGGTGTGACAATAAAGCAGCACTTCATATAGCATCAAACTCTGTGTTCCATGAACGAACAAAACATATTGAGATTGACTGTCATTTTATTCGTGACAAGATCAAAGAAAATATTGTATCTACAGGGCACATACGATCTGACGACCAATTGGCAGATCTTCTGACAAAAGCCTTAAATGGAACACGGGTTCAATATCTTTGTAACAAGTTGGGCATGATCAATATATATGCTCCAACTTGAGGGGGAGTGTTAGAAGTCAATAATCATATCCCCGCCGTCAGGAAATTAGGAAACGAATTGTGGTTTTACATTCATTTTCAAATATATTTATTTGTATATATATCTGTACGTACCATTACATGAATATGAAGTTGGTTTTAGAATCATTACAATCCTAATGACTCGAAGTAGGTCATGGCGTTGCTACCTTTCCTGAAGTACAAGCTCTGCCCCTCCGACAACAGCAACACCACATCAAACGCCTAGCAAGCCTGGCTCGACGGCTGGTGCACTGATGTCACCATCGTCTTCCCCTTCTGCGCCAGCGACCTCAGAGTGGTCACCACCCGCTGCGCCGCCGTTGAGTTCATCAGCTCACGCTCTTCCTCTCGCCACTGGAGACTCCCTGGACGAAGCTGTTGCCCACGATGGTGTTCTCACATTTCCTTAGACCTAACTCAGAGATCACCGAATCCACCGCCGCTATCTTCTCTATCTTTGAGAGACTTGTTGGGAGGCGTAGAAGGGAGCAGAAGACCAAGGTCTCCCGGACGGTGAGGTGAGTGTTAGTCAACAGAAGTGTCTGTCGACATACACATTCACACATGAATTGATGAATTTGTACAGTATTAGAGATAGGTTTCATATTAGGTTGATTGTATATAAATATGTAGTTTTACATTTCATAAATATTAAGAGAAGTTTCAGTTTATAACATGGTACCAGAGCCTTTGTAACTTCAGGAATTGTTTCTGTTTTTCCGGCGAAGAACTCCATTTTTTCCAACCAACTAGTTTCTGTTCAATGTTCAGATCTGTCATCTTCAACGCCTCCGCTGCAGACACGCGCCAGATCCCTAGGTCCCCTGTGTCCAGATCGGCCGACCACCAAAATTTGAGGCCATTTCGACGGCGCGTGTGTCCTCACGCGCCGCCTGAAGCTCCGCTGCCACCTACACGCGCCGGCGCGTGACGATCTTTCCGGTGGCCGTTTTCTACGCCGTTTGCGGCGTTCTAATCGTCTCTCCAACCTCTACCTCCCTCTGAAGTTTCGTGGTCATCTGAAACGTTTGAAATTTTGAGCTATTGTTCTTCGCCTTCGTTTCCACATCCGTAAGTTCCATTTGTCACTACATTCAGCATTTTTTGAGTGAGGGTCTTAAGTTTCTACAGGTCCCTTATCTACTTTGGAGTAGTTTGTCTCTTTACATGCGCATTTAATTGAATCTCTGTGGGTCCCGTTGGTTGCAACTTGATTAAGTTGATATTGTGGATCTATCTTCTTGATTGTTCGTGACTCTTGCTATTTTTGAGAAGGTTGTTCGTATACTACTACGTTGATTGTTCAAAATGGCTGATTCTAAAACCTCTGATATGTTACCTATGTCTGCGAGGATTACTGCTTCACAGTTAAATTGGACAAATTATAGTGATTGGAACAAAACTGTTAACGTTTATATTTTGGGGATTGCGATGGAAACCCATTTAACTGCGAATCCTCCTTCTGGTGATGAAACCAAACTTTTGACTTGGAAAAGAGTAGATGCTCAACTTTTGTTTCAAATTCAAAATTCTATTGAACCACGAATTTTGGCTTCTGTTAATCATTGTAATTCTGTTAAAGAAATCATGAATTATCTTGAATTTATGTTTTCTGGAAAAGGAAATATTACTCGGGTTCATGAAATCTGTAAAGGTTTTTATCGTTCTCAACAGCAAGATCGTCCCTTGAAAGATTTCTTTCTGGACTTCAAAAGAATGTATGAGGAAATGAAAGTACTTATGTCTCCGCAAGCATATCTTTCAACTCGAATTAAGAACTTGGAACTTCAGGCTATCATGAGTTTTCTTGAGGCTCTCAACCCATCCTATGAGACTATTCGTTCTCAGATTCTGTCTAGTCAAGAGCTTCCTTCTCTTGAAGATGTTTTCTCACGCGTTCTTCGTGCTGATAGCTTGATTCACTCGTCTGTTGATCTAACTGCAAGTGCTCTAGCTGGACGTGGTCCCTTTGAGAACAAGAATTATGGGTACAGACAAAATAACAATTCTGGCAGTATTATCTGCAATTATTGCAAGGAACCTGGACACATTAAGAAATATTGTCGAAAATTACAAAATAAACAGCAGCGTGATCAACAGCGCGGACTTGCTCATATTGCCCAGACCTCTGGACCTCTTGATGGAGGATCTGGATCTTCCTCTGCAGGAGCTCTAGCAACAGGTACTTTGTCCTCTGGTCTTACTACTGCTTCCACAAAATGGATCATTGATTCTGGTGCCACCGATCACATGACAGGTAATCATCACTTATTCTCTTCATATGCCCCCTATACCAACCCCTCATCCATATTTATTGCCAATGGTTCTCCCGTACGTGTTACTGGCTCAGGAACTGTTCAACCAACTGCCTCCCTCTCATTATCCTCTGTTCTTAACGTTCCAGATCTCACCTTCAACCTTTTATCTCCCAGTAAACTCACTCGTAAGTTAAACTGTTTTATCTCATTCTTCCCTGATCATTGTTTAATTCAGGATCTATCGACGAAGCAGATTATTGGTAGAGGCTATAAATCTGGTGGACATTACATCCTTAATGATCAGGTTCCATGTTCTGTTGCTTGTTCTGGTGGGTCATCTCTGTTTGAAGTTCATTGTCATTTAGGTCATATGTCGCTTTCATCTCTCCGAAAAGTGTATCCTCAATACTCTTCTGTGTCTACTTTAGAATGTGAGTCCTGTCAGTTTGCAAAACATCATCGTATTCATTTAGCACCTCGCGTCAATAAACGGGCTACGTCCCCCTTTGAGTTAGTACATTCCGATGTTTGGGGTCCTTGTTCAGTTATGTCTCAGACTGGTTATCATTATTTTGTCACTTTTGTTGATGATTTTTCCCGCACCACCTGGCTTTACTTAATGAAACAGCGTTCTGAATTGTTTACTCATTTTCGTAACTTTTGTGCTGAAATTCAAACCCAGTTTAATACACCTGTGAAAATCTTACGAAGTGATAATGCAAAAGAATATTTTTCCGCCCAATTCACGGATTACATGCAAAATCATGGTATTCTTCACCAATCCTCTTGTGCTTATAACCCTGCTCAAAATGGTGTTGCTGAAAGAAAGAACCGACATCTCTTAGAGACTGCTCGAGCTCTCATGTTTCATTCCTCAATCCCTAAACGTTTTTGGGCTGATGCTGTCTCTACTGCTTGTTTTCTCATCAATCGTATGCCTTCAACTATTCTTGGTGGGGATATTCCATATTCTGTTCTGTTTCCCACATCTAAGTTGTTTCCTGTTGATCCTAAAATCTTTGGCTGTGTTTGTTTTGTTCGGGATATCCGTCCTAGTGTTAGCAAACTTGATCCCAAGTCCCTAAGATGTGTTTTTCTTGGTTATTCTAGAATTCAGAAAGGTTATCGGTGTTACTCTCCGGATCTCCGTCGTTACCTTGTATCTACCGATGTTATGTTTCATGAGTCCTCTTCTTTCTTCAAGACTGTGTCCGTCTCTGAGTCTCCCTCTGTCATGGATAATTCAGATGATATCCTAGTTTATCCTGTTCTTCTCTCACCAGTATCGGCTGCTGTTCCGGAACCTGACATCGTCAATGATGCTGATGTTACTAATGATTCACCTCCGCCACCTCCTGCTTCGCCACTTGATCCTGTTGATGTCTCCCTCGTTCCTGCCTCTGTTTCCGCCAATCCTCCTCTTGCTGTTACTGAACCACTTGTTCCTGCTTCTATTGATACTACTTCTGATGACCAACCCATTGCACTTCGTAAAGGTACACGTTCACATTGTCTTCCCAAACGATATGCTTACTGTGTCTATCCTATATCATCTTTTGTCTCTTATCAGTTTTTATCACCTGTTTCATCTTCTCTTGTGGCCACTCTTGATTCCATTTCCACACCTACTAGCCTTCAACAAGCTCTAGCTCACCCTGGTTGGCGTGCCGCAATGGAAGAAGAACTCTTGGCATTAGAAACAGCTGGTACATGGACTCTTGTCGATCTCCCTCCTGGAAAGAAAGCCATTGGATGTAAATGGGTCTTTGTTGTTAAGACTAAGGCATATGGTTCCTTGGAACGACTCAAAGCTCGCCTTGTTGCCAAAGGATATGCGCAAACTTACGGTCTTGATTACTCTGAGACTTTCTCTCCTGTAGCCAAACTCACTTCAGTTCGTCTTCTTGTTTCTTTGGCGGCTACATATCATTGGGAACTGCATCAATTGGATGTTAAAAATGCTTTTTTAAATGGTGATCTTATGGAAGAAGTTTATATTGAGCAACCACCTGGGTTCGTTGCTCAGGGGGAGAATAGGAAAGTGTGCTACCTCCGGAAGTCACTGTATGGTCTAAAGCAAAGTCCTCGAGCCTGGTTTGATAAATTCTATACTGTGGTCAAGAAATTTGGGTTACATCAAAGCAAGTGTGATCACTTTGTGTTCTACCAACAGTCTGATACAGGCATGATTCTTCTTGTAGTATATGTTGATGATATTGTAATTACAGGAAGTAATTGTTCTGGAATCTCAGAACTTAAAATCTTTCTGAACTCTCACTTCCAGACAAAAGATTTGGGATCATTAAAGTACTTCCTTGGTATTGAGGTTTTGAGCAGTAAGAAAGGTATTCTTTTGACTCAAAGAAAGTATGTTCTCGATCTCTTAAAGGAGACTGGAAAACTTGGAGCAACACCAAGCAGCATCCCCATGATTCCAAATCCTTTTCTAGATCTTGATACTAGTATGTTTGATAAGCTTCCTGATGATTTGAAGAAGAAGATTGATCCAGAGAAATTAAAGCCATTTCCATTTCCTGAGAGATATAGAAGACTTATTGGGAAACTGAATTATCTAACAGTAACTCGTCCTGATATAACCTTTTCAGTTAGTAGGCTCAGCCAATTCATGGCATCACCAACAGTGGCACAATGGGAAGCTTTAGAACATATCTTGCATTATTTGAAAGGCTCTTCAGGTCTTGGTATTCTCTATACAGATTATGGGCACACTAAAATTGAGTGTTTTTGTGATGCGGATCATGCAGGATCAAAGGCCACAAGACGATCTATTACAGGTTACTGTGTGTTTGTTGGTGGAAATTTGATATCTTGGAGAAGTAAGAAGCAAGGAGTTGTGTCGAAGTCAAGTGCCGAAGCGGAATACAGAGCCATGTCACAATCAGTACAAGAAATTGTGTGGGTACTTCAGCTTTTGAAAGAAATTAGCATCGTCACAACATTACCTGCAAAAGTATGGTGCGACAATAAAGCAGCACTTCGTATAGCATCAAACTCTGTGTTTCATGAAAGAACAAAACATATTGAGATTGATTGTCATTTTATTCGTGATAAGATTAAAGAAAATATTGTGTCTACAGGGCACATACGGTCTGACGATCAACTGGCAGATCTTCTAACAAAAGCATTAAATGGAACACGGGTTAAATATCTTTGTAACAAGTTGGGCATGATTAATATATATGCTCCAACTTGAGGGGGAGTGTTAGTCAACAGAAGTGTCTGTCGACATACACATTCACACACACATATTCACACATGAATTGATGAATTTGTACAGTATTAGAGATATGTTTCATATTAGGTTGATTGTATATAAATATGTAGTTTTGCATTTCATAAATATTAAGAGAAGTTTCAGTTTATAACAGTGAGTATAGAGCAAGTCGTCCTGGCTGACGAAGCCGGTTCGGAGGATAACGGTTTTGGTTAGTTTGGGCCGTTTGCGAGGATGGTGCCGGCAAGGCCGTGTCCCCGGAGTCTGCCGGAGATGGCATTCAGGAGGGTTGATTTTCCACTGCCGGATGGCCCGAGGATGGCCAATACCCCGCCCGGAGAAGACATACCGGTGATACCGTTGAGAATGGTTCGCTCTTGAAACGACGTCGTGTGTGGGTTTGTTCCATTTCCATGGTTGTTCACTATCTGGGCTTTATAAGTCACGTCCATGAACTGCACGAGAGATACATGAAGAAGGGAAATTGAATTGGTTGAGATGGAATTAAAACCAAGTGGAGATGAATACCTACCTTGAGAGTGATTGGGAAAGAGGAAGACAATAAAGGAGGGATCTGGTGAGGGGAATGAGATGATGACCCCTTCATAACTCTTCAATTCTGTTATGTTAGAGCTGATGAGTGTGACTATAAATAGTAGCGCACACATTACTAATGGACAGAGCATGCGCTCCAATTAATTCTGCTATCATTAATATTATGCGTACTCTTTAAGATGTCAAGTTTGAAATTGACTCCACACTTAACTCATCAACCATTGATTCTTTTCAGAACAAGTATATTGCATAAAATCTAGATGAATGAAAAAATAAAATTCATATAAGAAATTCATTCCTTGCCAATCCATGTCTTTCCAAATAAACAAGTGTAGTGTGGAAGGAAGTCGGGGGATCATGGATAGTGTTATATATGTGGGTGCCAATTGCCAATTGAATGGAGCCTGCTGGAACCTCAAGACGTTGGTTTCTAGTTGAAAGGAAATATATACATTTCAAACAATATACTACGTTCACTTATATTCTTTTGGAAGATTTTGATGCTGCTATCTGAGGAAGGGAATTGCTTAAATTATTGTTGTTAAATAATACAAGTTTTGGAGCCTCGTTATTGTGAAGGCACTAGCGTTAATATGACGCATTTAACAATGTTGATACAATATATTACTAGTTTCATTTCAATATTGTTCTGGGATGTTACTATCTATTATTAACCACCATTTCAATTTCAATATCTAATAAACACACATTTGGCATAAAGATAAGTTAGAGCTCCCAACAAATTAACGTGGTAAAAATAAGAGACGACGACTTGTATGTATTGCCTGGGTTTGATAGATAAAGAGATACAAACCCAGAAAAGCGCAAAACCTAATTCCAACTGGGCAAATGACAGTGAGAGCAAAACCCAGAAACAAAGATGCAGACAATTTCGACGGCAAGGTGAGGAAGAACATGGAGATAGAGAAGATGAACATGGAGACGAATAGCAGGGGAAGGGAATTGAAGGCAGGAGAGCAGCAGAGGAATGATTAAGAATGAAAACTGAAGAGCAGGGACATAACCTACACTCCATCTTTTTCTTTTTCTTTTTGTAAAGAAAACTAACCCAACCAATTTAGATTAAGCGTGTGTTTACACGTGAAAGAAGTTTTATCTCAGAGCATAACTAGCCTAAAATAAACTCTCCCAAGAACCCTCTAACAAATCCTAGCATGTCATGCAGTTCTTTATTGAATGCAAATATAATTATATTTTACATATTTCCGTTTGTATCAAAAAAATAATTATATTTTACTAAAAGGCCTTTTTAGAATTCAATATCTAAAATTAAAAAAGAATATATCATAAAATTATTAACAGTTAAAATGATTCCAGGTAAAAAATAAGGAAACAAGAAGACATTAACCTTACTAAGCCGCCCCCCAAAATAAAACTTTATACACAATACAAGGCCCAAAACTCAAATTAGCGAAAACTCCCGATCAAACCAAGACCACCAGTGAAAATGACAGCAAAGCACAAGAGTTTCAATATTACATTACTAACTACATGAACTAAAACACAACAACACATAGCAGGATAACAACGGGAAAGGCTGCTAATGGATTCATCGTTGTCTCCGAGAGAAACTTGGGGTTCCAGTGTGATTGGTACCTCTGTAATTTCTACTAGGAGAATCCATTGATCCCTTGAGGGGAGAGTATGCAGCTTTTGCGGGTTCTGGCACCGAACCCAGAGGCATTGATTCCACAAAGCACGCCGTGTTAATACGTGTCCTCTCCAGCTCTGATTGAAGCAACTCAGAACTATACTGCTGCGCAAGAGCCTGAAATGCACAATCCACAATTGTAACAATTTGGGTGGTGCATGGAATAAATTAAAATGAACAAAGTGATTATTATGGGGGAATAAAGGAAAAAATATCAATTGTTAATTAATAAATACAGAGGAATGAAACTATAAGAACTTCATCCCCTTAGACGAAGCAAATGGGCTCCCTTATTCTTGAACCCCAACCCATTTCGAGCATGAAAATAACTTCTTTCTTAGCACAGTGAAGCCAAAATTAGAACAAACCTCTTGCTGATAAAATGAAATGCAACGCCGTCTTTATATAGCAGGTCAAATGCAGCAAAAACAAGGATCCGTACCAAAACAAAAAGTCAAGCAGGATTAAGAAGTTGCTTACAATGAGTTCATCTGGTGATACAGATGCTCCTTGTGGTCGGTCATCTGAAACAGCATCTTCACTTCCACGGGTTGGCCGACGATTATGTCCAGGATTGTCCACAAAATCAGCCATGCTTTCCGTTGCTTTCTCCAGAAGCAAACCTTGTAAAGACTTCAAGGACTCTCTTGCACCGGATGTAAAATATGGGTTCAATATAGTCTCAAAGTATTCAAGCTACAGAAATGAAAGCCAGTCGATCAAATCCATCAGAGCTTAGCATTGAGTTGAGTCAAGATATTCAAGGTGCGATGTAGATAATGGTCTAGAACTCAAACCCTTCAGATATTACAGGAAAAAGGGGGGAAACTGCAGGTAAAAGGACCATTAAACCTCCATCATGAAGGATGCACCTCCTTTTCTTATGCAACCCATTCTTATTTTCCCAACAATCAAAAGTTGCGAAGGAGGCTTTTCTTTTCTTTATATTGTGTGGCAAAGCATCAATGTCACGGACAAAACTTATGAAGTAAAAGGCTATTGCCTCATCGCAAAGATATTTAGAAACTGAAGATTCACAATAAGGGAATGGATGATTTTCAGATGTCAAATGTACAGCCCGGCAAGAACAATTGGAAACGAAGAAAGGGATGTTTCCATTAAACCACTAACATAAATGTAGAAAGAAATAACTCAAATGCATACAATATTTCATCTAAGAAGATACACAAAGGATGAGCCTAGGAAATTATGGCTTATAGGAAGCCTATCAATATAGCCTACCCTATACAATCTATCATTGAAGAAGTTCAGTTCCTTTGGCATACTCTACATATAACCCTATAATTTAGATAATAACAACCCTATAACAACAAAGAAAAATCATCAGCTACTTTTAGCATTCTAGATTGCAAGAAAACCGAGATAATCGCAGTTGACACCGTGTGCTATGATCATAGTATATGGTTAAAGAAATAAATAAAAGGGAGAATTACATATAGGTCCCAAATGAGGATAATAATCACTCATAGGTCCTAACCACTTGTAAATATAAAAGTTTGACAAGTAAATGGGACAGAGGAAATAATTAACTTCTTTATTTGGGACTTGTTTGTAACTCTCCCTAAATAAAATCGCAAGAAACATACCTCCAGCATGAGCTGACAGAATCCATTTGTATCAAGAGTCCTAAGGTCAGTAGCTTCATTTTCATGGAAAATGCTGATTAAAGTGTCAATCAGGCCTTCCACAAGAATGCCAAGTGTCTTATCTAAGAGGGGCTTGGCACCAGCAAAAACCTATGGCAAGGCACAGTTCATCTCAGCAGAATACTTTCTGACAAATATACTAAAATAACAATTTGCCTTTATTAGTATTGACCAAATATTATTTTGACACGAATCCCAGTTCGTAAACTAGGTTTCCAAATGGTGGATCTGCTTGAAACTATATATCTTCATGCACCATATTCAGGAACTAATATAATTAGTTATAAATTATAGATATGTGTAGTTTGAAGACCATTGTCACAGACTACATGTAACGTTAGAATATATATTACCATTGACATTAGGTCGTCAACAATTAAAAACGGGTAAGATTAACATTCAGGGTTCTTTCAAAACCCATTTAGAATTTTATAGCCTAAGATCGAGTCAAGCATTAATGTTAAAAAGCCAACAAATCAAGACTACTATGGTTGCTTCCTAATGTATCTGCTATAATCTAATTCAGTAGACATGATATTTTTCTTTTGGGCCCTTTTTAAAGAAAAGACGTGCTTACTTTACACCAGTAACTTAATTTGGAGGCGGCCTTTTTTTAATTTCTTTTGAAAAATTGGCGAGTCCTTTTCTTCAGAAGTCTTGAGTTATTTACTGTAGCATGGGGCAATGATGTAGTTAGTGTGCTTCAGCGACTTTGACACAAGCATGAAAATTGCAATTATTACCTCTGCATGCACAGCTACTAATGTGTGCAGCAACTCCACTGCTGAATCACGCACACCCTGAAAGTGGCACTATAAGTTAAAGAAAAATCCAGAAAACGAGGTAAACATTTTGGAGCAAAAAAATAATGAGAGCTGTCACATATACAATAACGCTTGTCACTGCTAGCAACTCACTTTAACTGCAGGTGCTGCTCCCCACTGAATGCCAGAATTCAACAGATAATTGATAGCAGCAGATCTGATCAAGTTTGCCTAATGAAAATACAAGGGAACATGTTGAACACTGAGAGTAAGAAAACCGAGCACAGTTTTTCTTAACAAGAAGTCCAGGTTTTTAAGGATCATGGATGAATAATTGATCCAAATTTGAACTTTCGAAAGAAATGGAGTTCAACAGATATGTAAGGAAAGATTTATTGGAGAACTATCACACCACCGAACATTAAAAAAAGAAAAAAAAAAAAAAAAATCCTTACAGGACATGAGGGGGTAGACATTTTCTCATTACCTTTGCAAAAGTATATTGTTCAAGGACCTTCTCCTCAAGCCCGGAGAAACACATGACAAGATCTTGGACATCACTATCTGCTTCATCTTTACCCCTGAATTAGGCAGAGGCAAGCCAAGGAGGACCGGAATTCATGAATAATATACAATAGACTCAATGGTTATGAAAACATTTTATAGCAGGAAGCAACAAAGCTGATGCAGCAAGAGAAACCATTTATTCTTTGCCAACACAAATCCCCATAGCAGTTAACAGCACAAACAATAAAAATAATGAGAAGCATTGGAAGATATCAAGCTGGCATGTGAATTCTTGGTAGACAAGGACACAAACAGGGCAAACTGATTAAACATCCTGAAAATTTCGGACATAAAATGAATGACAATTTTCCGGCAGAATTAGTTCATAGAACCTAATAACTCCATTCAACGACTATGGCAATGCATCCAGATGACTGCAACAGTTTTTACTTACATCTATAGACTGAAGAAGTTATTAGCATTTTGTAACATGAAAAGGAAACAAGTACAAAGTACCTGGAACTCAACCAAACATGCTCATATTTGCCATATAACTCAGAAGAGAGCTCATCCTTGCAATATCCAATGTTACTTAGAACTATTAGAAACTGCTGGTGGGGATCAGAAACACCTCCATGAAGATCAGAAGACACAGTTTCTTCAAATTCATGTGAATATCCATTTGGTAAGAAGGAGCCATCCCTACTTGGAGTATATTGCTTAAGCTCACTCACAATGCGCTCTAAATTACCTGGCAGTCAACCATGGAAGGAAGTTTTGTTACTGGACAGGTCCTGTAACTAGAAAATATGCCAGAACATAATAGTAGGCCAACTCATCCGGCATACCAGCAAAATCCAGGAAACAATTTAAAAATGCAAGTCTGGTAGATTCCTGAATTTCTTGAAGTTGTGCAAATGTATCCTCCCACTTCTTTGCCTCATTCCTTAAAGACTGAACCATCCTGAAGAGATAAATAATACTCAGACTAGCTTTTAATTAAAGAAATACTAAGACAATTGTGAGGCAAAGAGCTTCAGATCCAATTTGACATTTTCTCAAAAAAAAAATATGGATGAGTACCATGATACCTAGAGAAATACAGAGCTTCATTCCAAACATTTTATATATTAGAAACTGTATTAAAGTCAAGAAATAAATGAAGAGGTCCCAACACACATCTAAACACTTTTCACCTAGGCGAATAGACCAGGTTTTTTGGGTAAAACATACTTTCTGGAGAACGAATAGAGTATAAAAACTAAAAAGTGAACATGTCCATGAAAGAGGGATATGAGAAGGTCCAATAAAAACTAGCAAATGACCGACGGTAACAAGAAGCGGCTTTTTTCCACTACGTGGGGTCAAATTTCCCAAGGACCAAACTTAAGCAGGTTAAATGTCATTAATAAAGCTAACTGTTCATATGTAACATGTTTGACTAAATAGTGGGTGTATAATACATTAGTTGCACTTGGCATGTTTAGCATAGAACTAATTCTATAATTAATAGCTTTATATTCAGTAATTATATGCCTTGTGAGTCATGAATGTCTTGTCTTGTAACCAATGTTTTTAAATTCAAACCAGACGTTGAATTGCTCTAGGAACAAGTGCTACTCTAGGGACATATTACAATTATAGACATCAGGAGATATGACCAAGTAACTGAAATTATATAGATTATGCACACTTCGAACACTCCCTCTCAAGCTAATGAATGGATATCTTCCATGCAAAGCTTGATAATAAGCAACTGGTCCGAGGTATTCCACCAGTTTTAAAATACATTAAATTAATGTAGGTGGAAGAGGAAGAGAGTAGATCATTGGAAGAGTTTATCTGGGGGTGGGTGTGCAAGACCAAGGTTGATAGAAGAATTTCATGAAGGTGAAGAGAGATGCTGGCCCTCAAATGTCAGTGGTGTTGGTTCTCCTATTTCTTTTTTCCCCTGTTTTTACTTCATTTCTCTAGCTGTATCTCAAGCTGGTTTGATTCCTACCTCTTCTTCCTTTAGAGGAGTTATTACAGCTTACACAATCCACATGACTTTGTCCACGTCAAGGCATCTCCAAGCCCCCCCCCCCCCCCCCCAAAAAAAAAAAAAAAAAGCAAAGGGTAAAAAACACTCAACATTAGTGGTCAGAGCTAGGAGACAAAATAAATATGAAGCAGGTTTATCCACACAAGACTGATAGGTGTGAAATAACAAAATTGTGTAATTTTGATTCAAAGCCCTTCCAACTCCTACAGAAAGATATTTAGACTTACATATTGATTCGGTCCATTGCTGAAGCCACCACTGAACGGAATGCTAAAGGCAAGTATGATATTGCATATGGTGATTTGTTCCTTTCAAGAATTGATACAGTAACCCATGTATCATCTTTTGAAATTTGTGCAGCTGATGCTCGCATCCAGGAGCAAAGCCTAAGAATGTAAATCCTCATAATCTCTGAATGAAGTGCTCTGAGAGCAGCAACTGAATGGGGGAAAAAAGAATTACAAGCACTCAGATCTTGACAAGTAAATTATTTTCAGATTCTAAGAATTAATACCTGCAATAGGAGGAGCAGCTTCCTTCACTTCAAAAGCTATGCATGCTTTAGATATATCTTCTATGGCATCACTCATATATGACCGGAGAATGTTTGATTCTTCAAGGTCACCAAAAATGTTGGTAACCTGCACCAATGGTAGACTATCAGGAAATATCTACATAGGGCCAGTTTGGAATGGCATTAACTTTTGGCCTCAAAAGGACATTAGGCGCAAATATTTTAGTTTGGATTTACGTTTTAGCCAACTGGCTTTTAGCTTCAAAGTAACTTTAAAATAAAGCAACTTTTTGTTGCTTTTTGGCATAGTGCGTTGTGCTGGGCTGATGAATGCTTGCCCCCTCACTTTGGTGGGCATCATGTGACTATCCTACCCTTCACTTACCCCTTTCTCTGCGTACAGCAAGATGCGCGCACACACGCACACACATAAAATGGTTCTTTTTCTAATCCATATTTTAAATTAAAACACACATACCAAGGTGATTAATGCTGATAAAACATTTTAATCTTTTCAGATGCATCCTTTATTAAAATTTAACGTTCTTATACGCATAATTTATATACGTTTTTATCCATTATATATATCTAATTAGGTATTTTTTAGTATTTACAAATTTTTCTCAATAATATATTAGCTCCTTTTTTAATTTTATAATTTTAATATTTCCGTTAAAGTTATCAAATTATATACATAATATATATATATATATATATATCTTAAAAAACTCAGGTCCTTTTCAGTCATTTTATGTCTAAAGTTGCTTTTTAATATATCATCCAAACAAAATTCATTTTGTTAAACTGAATTTTCTACAAAAGTCTATTCAAACATAAATTACTAATTGACTCCAACTTCAGTTTGTAAAAGTTAGTTTGAAAAAATGTCACTTTTGCAAACATTAATCCAAACCAGCCCATAAGCAACACACTACTACTATAGATAGGAAAACAAAAGGAACATGGTTTACATTTTATTCGTCAATCAAATCAAACACGTTGTGATGACCAACAATCTAAATGGCTGGACGTTTATTTAATACAAGGCAGCCTCATGATCAGATACCTATATATAAACTGGTGTCAAGGATAATAACCAGGCTTGGAGAGGGAAACCAGAGATGGAAAGAGGAGAGGGAAGGGGAAGGGAAGCCTAAGATCTGGACCTTGAAGACAAAGAAAATAATGTATTGTACCCACAAAACAGGATGAAATAGTTGATATACAGTAAACTCAGGAGGTTGACAAAAGGTAATAATAAATGTGATCCATCTCACAGTCCAAGGACAACAATTTCTATCCATCTCTAATATTACGATTGCCTATCATTTCTGACAGTCTCCTTAGGTGGAGTGGTAGACACTTGCTCGTTAGAAAAGAGGACAGACAAAATAAATTATACTATTAAAGAAAGAAAATGAGTGTGTGTGTGAGAGAGAGATCAGTAAAAGTAAAATCGGGAAAAAGTAACACTTTTTTCAGATCAAATTTGATTCCTTGGTATAAATACAGAAATGTTGAACCCGTAACTTGGTTGGGGGAAAATAAAAGGAAAAGGAAAAAGACATGGGAAAATCTACTTCAACATCTCAACCAAATGCCCTCTAAAAAATTTGATAGCAAAACAATCACTCAGCCATAAAGAACCAAGACGGAGTGTAACTTTTTTTTTTGGAACACAAGGTCTTTTTTTGGAAAAAAAAAGATCTCACCTAGTGGTGGGAGCCTTGTGCACCGGCCGGACCAAAGAAGAAGATCTTTTTTTTAAAAAAAAATGAATACATAATAATGCATAAACAAGGCAAGAGATCCTCTTCAATCAAAAGAATGAAGCAAAAACCAAGACACATGAAATCAAAAACAGCTTTCCAAGATATAACGAAAACAAAGTTACTGAAATCCATACGGAGGTCATAAGCGTACTTCTTTTCCAAAGAATGATAACGTTGAGATAAGTTCCCCAGATATCCGTTCAATTGGGAGCAATTACTTGCCTTTTTAAAATTTGAACATAAACTATTATCCAGCCGCAAAAAAGGCTCAGCTATACTGTCCCAGAAATAACTCTTCACATATTTCCAGCCCACTATTGAGAAACTACGAGGTTCAACAGATTTTAAAGGGAGATAAAAAAAAGGATTGAAATTCAATCGGAGCACTAAATAAGTGACAAAATCAAAGAAACAAATTAGTGTATTGTTTTATAAAGGGGCCAAAAAGGGTCAAGAGAGCACAATTACCTTGACTCCATACAGTGATATTGTACTGCATATCATTGCCGCTACTTCATCAAGAGAATGACTTGAATATTTCATATCTCCAACTTTTTCTTCTGTCTTATTTGCTGAACTGTTGGTAGTCGATTCAGAAGGAGCTTGAGAAGACTGGAAAAGATAAAAGAGATCAAAAAATAATTACAACAGCTGCAACTATCTAGGACAACAAGCTGAAATAAACAATATTGAAATATGAGTATATGAAAATCCAATCATGCATTTATTTAAAACTAATATAGAATATTGCATTATCTGCATATATAGTTTGGCAAATATTCATAATACCTTTGCAAATTTTCCGCTGAAGACAGAAAGAGCAAACTTCCAGAAGGCTGGTATGTGATGGATGATAACAGCAGTTAATCTTCGTATATACCTTCCTCTAAAAGCATCAACTTCTTCACCAGTTAAATCTACAGGATGTGAGTGGACTGAAGGATGGGTATTGCCCAGACTTGAATAGTCATTAATATCTGACTGACAAAAGTCATAAAAATAATATTAAAAAGAACAGGTTGCCACCATATTAGCATCTAGCATGCAAACATTATATAACAAGTGACTTCTATCAATTGCACATACGGATTGACTTAATTCTTCTTGAATCTGCCTCCATCTGGCATCAGAAAGAGCTCTTTCACGTAACTCATTATGCAAAATTTCCATCCGAGTTTCATGGTCTAGAGTACATTTTTCAAGCAAACCCTGTACTCTTTTGTTCTGCCAAAGCAAAAACATATTCAATAGATTTAGGAATTTCTCCTTCAGATTAAAGTTAAAAAGACATTTGAAATAATGCAGCACACTCTGCCTAATTTGAATTAATTTTCTGAATCAATTATTTCAGAAGGGAAGCGAATGTTCTATCATAAGGGCAAAGGGAAAATAAGTTTCTATAAGAGAGTAATCTTCAATAAATTCTACAACAATATCATCAACCGCACAGTGTTGACATGTCATCTGTTTACCCATCATAGCTAGTACTGTTTAGCATGCAACTGAAAAGTGCACCTGTCAATATAAGTATCAACAACAACACTAACAGAGCCTTAATTCCACTAGGTGGGGTCAAGTACATGGATCAAACGAAGCCATTGCGCTCTGTCAAAAATCAAATCTCGGGGATAAATTGTTAACTAAGAGATCTTGCCCAATAACCTCATCAAGTGTTCTCTTCGATCTTCCTTTACCCCTTTTAACTGGGTTCCAAACAACTTGATCTATCCTTCTCATTGGTGCATCCAATGACCTTCTTTGTACATGTCCAAATCACCTCAAACGATTTTCTACCATTTTTTCTTCAATAGGTACCACTCCAACCCTTCCTTGTATAATTTCATTACAAATCTTATCTTTCCTTATATAATCACACATCCATCTCAACATCCGGTGTCAATATAAGTATCAAATGACAGAAAATTCAAACCATCTAACCTGGATATTCAAATAATGCCACACTGGATCTGACTCAGGTTCCAGCTCCACTAGTAACCTAACAGTATTCTCAAGCTGCATGAAGAAATTAGAGCAAGAGTCAGTTCTGAATGTAGTAAAAAAATATAATAAAAAAAAAACTGCAAGTTTATAAGCCATCAATAACTTTGATCACCAAATCAAAAATATATCATCACTATCACCAGTTCACAGGTCCTCTTTGCTACAATGACCATTGGGTTTTGCGTATACACGTTAATATGCAAATTGCAAACAACAAAATGATAGACATAAGGATAAATATCTAAATGCTCCACAGAATCATATGCTCACTTAGTATGTTACAAAAAAGTTCATAGAAATCCATCTCTAACTGCATCCACATATCTGCCTAAAACCCTCAGGGTGGCTTGCAAACAAGTGGCTTGAACCATGGTCCAAAAACCAGTCAGTCTGATAATCACTTGATAGTATAAAGAAAAGAGAAGGTAGGACAAGTAATAATGAGGTGACAGATAGAATGCTTAGAATCTCCAACAACCTAGCATAACTGTTTCTTGGCCAATTATAAGTTACATGGGTTAATTAATTAAGACTCTAACTGACCATTATAACAAAATATAATAATCATTCTGCTTATCACTAACCAACAGCGTTGACTACTTTCCTAACACTGTCTCCACACATGACAAACCTAAAAGATTGGCAGTAGGTTATGTTTTCAGGCACCTTTGTTGCCATCTGCATGTCTGACATAGCTTCAATCTAATAGAACAAGCTCAAAAGATCATTAACTTTGGATTTCTACGATACAGCATACTGATAAGAGCCCACAATAAAAACACGCAGAGAGCAACTTCATGACACATTTCAACTCAGTCAACTTCCAAAAGGGTTCCCATCTTGGATTCCTCCACAGGGAAAGTTACCTCATTAATCAAGAAACTGTCAGTAATTTTTGCTGCCGGAAGCCACTCAACCAGGAACTTGTGTCACTTGAAAATCGTTAGCACATTATAGGAAAATTTTGTCATTGGATCCATAGACCTTACTTTGACTTGTATACAATATCACTGATGGTGATCAAAGAGCAAGATCTCTTTTTCTAATGACTAAGTTCCTTGCTTCATTGCTCAAATTTGTCAGCACTTTAAAGCATTTTGTATCTATTTTTTTCCTGTTCTTTATCAACCTTTATTATATGTATTTCCTTTCCTTTTTGGATGCTCTACATTCAGAAACTCGACAACAATCACACTGCCAGGAGTCCTATACATGTACGGCTCCATCATTCAAACACAATCCCAACTTCAAAGCATGATTTCTGAATTTTTTCCTTAATACCAGAACCTTGCCTAATCACCTGACGCTGAAATACATTCCTCTGGTTGACCTTGAACAAGAACAGGCTCGATGCACCTGCTGAGAGGGCATCTCAAATTAGCCAATGGCTGTCTGATAACTCACCAATGAACATCACTATTAACTAACCACAAACAGAACAGGCACAGTTGCTTATGATGGAGTAAACAAATACCTCTCTCAACAGCCTTAAAAACAATTCTACTAAGCACACCAACCACCAGTGTAAAGAGGAAAAGAGAAAAAGGATCACCAATTCCTACTGCTCTTGAATCCAAGACTGAGGCTCACCAGAATACAGTTGAGGGGGGAAACCGGGAAAATGCAAAGTCAAGAAGAAAGCATTGTGTAAGAATTCATTAATGCCCCCTTCCTTTGTTTCCTCCTTATTAATCGCATTTAATAACTTAGCTTCAGCAACCAGTCCAAATGCAACAAAATGCAAAATGCTTGAAAGGATCAAGAGGAAATATCATTTATCCACATATTGACATAAAATTTGAAACGCAACCTCTCATACAGACCAAATTATTTTCAGCCAGCAAACTTACACTTGTTATATCTATTTGGGGATCTTCCATAGACTTGTAAAGCGTAGATTTGAACTCTTGCATCACTTTTTCAAGCTCTTCAAGAACAGGTTTGAGGATCCCCTTCTCAATCTGAATCATAACAAAAACCAAAACAAACTTAATAAAGAACACAAAAAACAAGCAATACAAAAATTATATTCATTGACTTGGCCTTCTTGTACTCCCTGACTGCCATTAATACTCATTGCTTAAGAGGAAAAGAAACTTAATACACAATATAGAAGATAATCTTATACATGAAATGGTAGGTTGATTGACTTGGCCTTCTTGTACTCCCTAACTGCCAGATCATATTCTCCCTTACTAATGCTACCACGGATTGTACTTGGCAAGTTGAAAATTGTCCGGAACTTCTGTAGCATTCCTTGGACAGCCCTAATCTTTTCTGCTTGAGCCTACAAAATTCAGCAAGGACAAATATGAAAAGCACTGAAAATTCTAGAATAACAGCTACGGAAGAATTTAGAATTTAGAAATCACATACCTGTCTTTCAAATAAAGACTGAAAAGCATGATTAGCCTGCACACTAACCCCTTGAATAATATTAAACAAATGGGCAGTCCCAGACCCTTCTGGATCTTCCTCAATCCGTTTCAACTTTGACTCGATATCTGCATTAGAGAAAATATGTTTCCAAGTTAAAACGAAGGAAGACTCCAAGATAATGTCAATGCCACTACTAAATTTAGATTTTACTCGTATCCATGGTCATCTGAGGACTGGCAAATAGAACTTGAAGGTGACAGAACTACTGTTGTCTCTAATCTATGAATAATAGCTTGCCACTTTGATAAGTTGAATAACATGCAAGGGTCAAGTCCATACCATCAATTGTGGTTTTGCATGAGACAAAGCAGTCAAAGTTGTCCTTAACAAGCTGCTTTCTCTGTTGAGTACGACTTTTGAAATCAGTTTTCAATGCAAGTGCGCCAGCCTCCAGATCAGCAGCAGATGTTTCTTGGTGTATCCGTGACAAAAATAGCTTTGCATCGAAGTTCTCCGAAAAATACATTAATTTCTCTGTGTTATGGCATTAAAGATGCTATCAACAATATGAATGGACACAAGTTCTTTAGCCAGTCTAAACAGCAAAAGTTTCCCCTTTATAATGATCTTAGACGCACTAGAACAGGGTAAAACACTAGCTTTAGTTTCCCAATAGTATTCAGTACACATCCCTAGAACAGCAACTTTACTCATTTTTTTAAACTAGATTGCGGGTCAAGAGCTTCAAATAGAGTTTGAGGCAAACCACACACTATCCATGGCTTATAAATAAGGGTTAAGGTGCAAATCTGCCTCGAAAGTTTTCGCTAAGGAGCAATGTTGCCCTGGAAGGATTTTCAAGTTCAATCTCACCCTGGAAGTTTCAAAACGTAGCAATGTTGCCCTATTCCATTAAAAACTAACATTGACCATTAAAAAATTGACATTAACTGGTAACATTTCAACAGAAATGGACAATATTGCTCCATTTTAAAATTTTTGGGGCAACATTGAGCATAAAAAAACTTTCGGAGTAACATTGCTCCTCAGCGAAAACTTCCAGGGCAAATTTGCACCCCAACCCTATAAATAATGTGACTTCCTACAGATCATGCAATAATAAATGCAAATGAATGTCTCATTATCCCTTCTTGACTGTTAATTTATGGTTGAACACTTATTTCCTCCTAGTCAAATTACACAACATACATTATTTGCAAACAAATTCTATAAGCATTGGAAATGAAAGAAAACACTGCAAAAAAAAAATGCGACATAATATGTGATAACAAAAAAGAATACCACGTAGGGTGCTATCCAGATTATCTTTGCTATTCATTGGAGAATCATTTGAAGACTCAGTGATCAACCTTAAGGTTCTGTTGTCTATGATCCTGTCAGTCACAGTTAAGCACAATGATTGGAATCTTAAAACGTCAGTAACATGGAAAAGAATGAAAAGCGGAAACAGTGCCAATCAGAGGATAACATGACAAATAGCAGGAATCTATCTGCTGGGCAGGAAAAATCACAAAATGAATTTACCCCAAACCCAGTGGATCAACACATTCCATGCCACGAGGAAATGACTGCAAGGTGTTAAGTCCCTTTCTACCGATTGCGGAAACTTTGCGCTCATATTTTTGAGCTGCTGGTGCTGTTCTTGATTCTCTCATTCCACGAACCCTACGAGCAAGCTGTCAAAGAAGCCCAACTACATTAAATTAAACAGAAAGAAATATCAATAACAAGCACTAGGAAAAACATTTGAGCAGAGGATATAATAGTAAATAACAGTCCACATAGCACAAGAAACAAGAGACACTCATATGACAATACATGCTCTTGAAAATATAGGATGGGCAGGGAAGGAAAGGATTTTCCCCATGTTTGTCTTTTTATAAAGAGAGGAGAGAAAAAGACGTTTTAAAATTTCAATACTCATTTTACTCAACAAATGCGTCAGAGTACAGCATTTTCATACCTCAACTTATATTATTAAGTGGCTAAATTAGGTCATAAAGGAAAAGCGCATAGTCCATTAGTTGAATAACATAACAGGAAGAATAGAAAATTTTCCATCTTAAAAGGCCTCAGAAAGAAGTAACGCAAAAGACACTGAAACCGTGAAAATAAAAAATAAAAAAAACCAGAAGAGAAATAAAACAGCAAGCAAAACACAGCCAACAACATTTAATAACCACTCAAAATCTTCCAAAGCCCTTGAACTTGAACAGTCATGTTTGCAGTTCCCCCCAATTTGGGGAGTTTCAACTAGATATTTTTGCTATTGTACTCTTCATTATTTTCAGAAATTTCAATTTCAAGAAGAAAACCAATTATAATTAATTTCTTAGAGGTTACTTGTGAAAATGTACCACAGTTAATCCACTTATGTTTCATTTAGCATCCTATTTACACTGTCCGAATGAAAGACTTAACCATAGAGTGTTCATTCAGATGGTTTTGACAAAAAAAGTTCTTAAGCTTTGGGAAGTGCATGAGGCACTGAGGGGGAAAACAAATTACCTGCCACAAACTGTCACCTATGAGTTACTTTCATCTTCTCAAGAAACTGAAACTCTGGTGGTTCTAAAACTCTCACCAGGCTAAAACTCAACACAATTGATCTTTTAAGTCAAACAAGAAACACTAAGAACATAAAAATACATTTATTTTTTCGTTCAAGCTAGGCAATCTTATAGCACGACAATTATATTATACTACTCATGAGTTTAAAACCTGGATTTCCTTTTTCTTCCCCCAAGAAGATATCTACACTCAACAAAACCACGTGCAAACATTTTGAAGCACTACTGTGTCATTATTTGGTTATTTGACTCCATTTATTAGTCAATAGCAGCATAGAAACAGGTGCACGATACAAAAACCATAATCCATTTTATAGTTTGCTACTTCTACAACGTCACAGAGGAACAGCCAAAGAGAAATGTTAGCTGATGATATCAACAGAATCGCAACGTTGCTGTCTAAGATAAGTCAAGAAATAATGGATATCAATAGTTCACCCAATATTAATAAGCTCAAACTTACTCAACTGTTTCCATTTAGTAACATCGAATTGTACGACCGTTACCTTTATATAAAACCAATAAAGGAAGCATAGCACACAAAATTAAATAGCTATTCAGTAAAAGAATGATGATATGATCCGTAACTCAGAACTTAAAAGCTGGAAACTTCGTCCAATAAAAACTGAGCACATATATAAACCCCGAATCATCGCATACCTCGGCCTCATCAACAAACTTCCATTTATCAGGCTCCCCGCCGTCCCAGGCTCGATCATCATCCTGCTCTCCTGCTCCAGCAGCAGCGGAGGCACCTCCTCGTTTTCTCGACCCCACATTTCGATCCTTAGTAGAATCCTCATCCCCACTTGATATGCTGAGCATCTCCACTTCCGAATCATCATCATCATCATCCTCAACTTTCCGAGCCCCACTACTGCCCTTGCCCTGCATCGGTCTCCCGCCACTGCTATTCCCCACAGGCGCAGCCTTCCTAGGCTGAGACGACGGAGGCTGAACGTAGTTCGCAACAGGCTTACGCGAATTGGAGGAAGCGGAAGATTTGCCATAGCTAACATCTCGTTGAGCTTGCTCCTTCAAAGCCATTTGGAGGAGCTCGTCCTCATCCTCGCTGTCGCTCGACATTTACACGGCTTGATGTTTATTTCTCTTCCTGAGTGCAAAGAGACGGGGAAATTGAACGAGTCTTTCTTCTCGATTTCAGATCTGTGTCTCAGTGTCCGCGTTGCTGGAGAAGACCGATGGCAACACCTTGGAGCAAGCAGGAACGATCGGGGCGTCTTGGTTTGGGTTTATTTTTCTTCGCTCGTCTCTATTTTTTCTTTTTATTAGTATTATTCAAACATAAGTTACAATATGAATAATCGTAATGGTAAGACATAAGAAAACAAAGATACATTTATTTTTGAAAAATTAAATTAGAAAAAATCACATTTAAATACCATTTAAAATAACAAACCCCATAAAAATTCTTTATACAGTCTAAAAGACAGAAAATGGAAGTGGGATGTAATAGGAATATTGAAGTTTAATACTAAAGATCAAAATGCCCTTCAACTCTTTAACGATAATGGTAATGGAAATGATAAGTTATGTTCTGACATTAAGAAAAACCACAAATATTCATGATAACAACTATTAAGTAAAGGGTTCAAATGATAATTTAGCATTACTCATTCAACCTATACCCAATGTATATAAGTCATGAACCCAAAAGAAGGTATTCTTTCATGTATAGTTTAATTACATCAATTGTCACCATTAATAAGAGTAATTATGGAAATGACAAGTACAGTAATAGAATTTACAAAATACCATATTCTTTATGACAGCAACGTCCTCTCTGTGTCTCTCTCGTGAATTACTTATTCCTATTTGAACAAATACTCAGCTTTTTTATGCTTCAAAAACCCAAACAAAATCCACAAAAATTAAACTAAAACAAGTAACCTAGGATTTGAGGAGTAAAAAACGTTACACAGAACAAGACATTGAGTTTGATCAACATGAAATAATCCCCCACTAGCGAATATATGACGTCGCGACGGCTTCCACCCGGCACCCACGCTTCCCGATTTGGCGATGACGATGAGCCTTCGACCACCCAATGTGAGCCTTCTAGGAAAGAACCCCGAGCCTTCCTGCAGTCTGGAGCCGTCTCACATGAGTGTGTGAGTAAATGAGTTGAAGGGTATTTTGATTTTTAACATTAAACTTCAATATCCCTGATACATCCTACATCCCTTTTTTATCTTTTAGATGTTATAAAGGATTTTTGTGGGTTTTGTTATTTTAAATGGTGTTTAATAGAAATTTTCCCATTAAATTAAGTATAAACATAAATTACAATAGTAATGAGACGTAAGAAAGCGCAATCCCTTTCGCTTGGAAAAGTAAAAGAAAATTTTAATCTCATTTTTTCTAAGAAGTGTCAAACATAATATTTCCAGCCGCCTAAAATAGGCTAGACTCCTTTTTTTTTTTTTTAATTGTTGGATCAAGAGCTAAAAATTTGAATATAATACTTCTTCCTGTCTTAAATATAACATACTGTTAATTTTTTTGAAAATATTAAAAAAATTAATTAAATTATTTTAAAATATTTATATTTATTATTTTAAATGAACAAAATGTACACCAAACATGGAGCGGTGAAAACGTGTGAT
Organism: Inga oerstediana; assembly: GCA_963210345.1. Classification (NCBI taxonomy): domain Eukaryota; kingdom Viridiplantae; phylum Streptophyta; class Magnoliopsida; order Fabales; family Fabaceae; genus Inga; species Inga oerstediana. Next base: position 92,418,869 of record OY723399.1, on the reverse strand, counting down.
TAGTCATGATTGAAACATTAATGTGTTGGCAATCTTGGTGTATAAACTTGTTTTGCAACACCAAGATAATAAGAAAATCTTTTTTTATTATTATAATGGCCAATTACAAATTGGAGTTTACAAAAGACTTATATCGGTAGACTAAGGTCTTGGGCCATATAAATATTACAACCCGGATATGGTACTGATAATAACACCGAATCCGCTTGCAACTGATGAACTTCCCTAGCTAAGAAATCAGCACACATAATGGTATCACGAGGCACATAATGGAGCTCAATGTCCCATTGGGAGTATAGTAAGTCCCTAATAGCATTTAACTTTGATCTCAATGGGTGACTATGACCCCCATCTCTCATAATCATATGATAGGCCTCAAGAAAATCCGTATAAACAAAAACCTTACTGAAGTTTTGTTGCTTATATATTTAAAATCCTAATAGAATAGCAGTTAATTCCGCCGTGGTGGATGGAACAAAACCTAACCGTTGCTAAAATCTGAGGACCTAATTACCCCATTCTTCGCGTAAGATTATAAGAAAATCTAAAACATAACAACGTAGATCTCAACAAACTGGTGAATGTTGGCATAAAGCTGGCGATTATAAGAATGTATTTTCGTTCTACAAATTCATGCAATGCAATCTATTATGCTACTAAGTAATAATAAAGGTCAATCTTATTGTTTACCAAAAAAAATAAAGGTCAATCTTATTCAGTTTATTCTCATTGACCATTTTTTGCTATAATCTCATCTTACATCAATTCTCTATACAGTACTTGAAATTAAAATTGGAATGGAATATGACTTAAATGGTTTTTTTAACCAAAAAAATAAGGGAATAATTATAAATATTTCTTATAGGTATAAAAAAATCAATATCTTTCAAATATTTTTAATAACTCAAAGTTTTCTATTATTATTCATTAAAAATTTTACCTGCATGACTGAATAAGTCAAATTTTATGTGTTCATTTGGGATAGTGTATTTTTTATTTATAAATGCTTATAAATTGTGATTTACAATATACAAGGTAAATATATGAGAGAAATTTTATACCAACTTACATAATAAACACTGATTACCTAAAAATAAGCTATCCCAAACTCTACTCAATTTCCTTACATCAAGTCAATAAAGGGCTTGTCCCCAAAAAAAAACCATTTTTGCTAGAGTGGCGCGCGCGCTCCATTTTTATGTGGGAAGAAGAAGATGCGTTCTTGGGGGTGCTTCTCCAAAATGGAATTCGGCGGCTTCTCATCCAGTGAATGGAACCGTGAAATCGATGCCGATCCCAACCATAATAATAGTAAACGCCATTGCCATTTCTTGCTAATAATAAGCCAAAATGCGAACTACTGATTCCTTATCTCATCACCGCAATAGAGGGAGAGAAAAACAAGGCAAGATAGAAGAAAGAAGAGTATCGTCGATCCCTAGCTTCAACGAACCAGCTCCGGCATTAATCTCTGGAGGTAAGGAAAATCACCAATTCCACCATCGTTGAACACGGAGATGGAGAAGAAACCTTCTTCAGCAAAAACCATGTCGGTCTTGCCTTACGAAACCCCGAGGCTCAGAGACCATTACCTTGTGGGGAAGAAGCTAGGGCAAGGCCAATTTGGGACCACCTACCTCTGTACGCACAAGGTATCAGGCGAACAATTCGCTTGCAAATCGATTCCCAAGCGGAAGCTCTTGTGCAAGGACGATTACGATGACGTGTGGAGAGAGATTCAGATCATGCATCATCTGTCCGAGCACCCCCATGTGGTTCGGATACAAGGGACGTACGAGGACGCTGTGTTTGTGCACCTGGTTATGGAGCTGTGTGGTGGCGGTGAGCTGTTTGATAGGATTATTCAGAAGGGGCATTACAGTGAGAAAGAGGCGGTCAAATTGATAAAAACCATTGTTGGTGTGGTCGAAGCTTGTCACTCTCTTGGGGTAATGCATAGGGATCTCAAGCCTGAGAATTTCTTGTTTGATAGTCCTAGTGACGACGCTCAGATGAAGGCTACGGATTTTGGCCTCTCTGACTTTTACATGCCAGGTTGGTAATTGGATGTCTTATCTTTCATTCCTATCTATTACTATTTCATTATGATTCTCGTCACTTATGCAAACAATTGTTTGTATACAGATCTTATTTAAGACATGTATTGTTGTGTAGGTTCAGTTTACATAGATTTCCGTATTCGTTTTTGTCACCAAGATTACCAAGCGCTCCACTGTATCAAAATTGTAACTTGTTTTATTATCGTATCTCACTTTTTATCGATAGGTTGAATCTACCTCAATAACATTCCTTGTTGAAATGAATCATGCTCGTGTTGAATTGGCTACTAGGTTTCCTTTGTGATACATAAATAATGGTTGATGGTTGATTCATGGGACAATAGGCTAAATATGTTGCGCGCTGGCATTGATTTATTTTGGCTGTAATAATTTGGCTTTTCAGTTCTTTTGTCTATGATAATTCTTCAAAAACAAAAAAAACACATGTATTTATCATTCATTGTTACCCTCCTCGAATTCATGTACTCCCTTCGGTCCTAATTATAAGACAAAGTTAACTTTTTTTTTAGAAATTAAGGAAACCAATTAAATTACTTTAGAGTATTTATATTTTTATTTTTTTCTCCAAACTAATTAATTTGATTAATAAACTAATATATAATATAAGAATATTAAAAATATAGACACTCTAAAGTAATTTACTTTGCTTCCTTAATTTCTCCAAAAAAAATCAACTTTATCTTATAATTAGGACAGAAGGTAGTAGCATGGTATTCCCATCTTTCATATTCAACGCTCTTTGCTTGGCTCTTGTTTTAAAATTTTTTATGCATGTAATAAACTATGGGCTTCTTTCATATTCAACGCGCTTTGCTTGGCTCTTGTTTTAAAATTTTTTATGCATGTAATAAACTATGGGCTTCCCTATTAATTATCACATCAGAAAGAAGTAATTGAGTGTGTTTGAGATTTTGACCACATGAAAGAACTTATGACATCATTACCTTTTGGCGAGAAGACATTATTACCTTTTGGGATATAGGAACTTAGCAAAAGGAATCTTGAAAAGCAAATCTAGTATTAAATTAAACTCTGAAAAAATGTACCCTTTCTTTCGTTAAGAATGTATAGTTAGGGTTGGCCAAAAAAAAAAAAATGGAAATGTATGGTTAGGAGTTAAATATTTTAAGAGCAATTCTCTGCGTCACAATAATTTGTTCTCATTTTAAACTTAAAATTTTTTTCCCTTTTGCGTAGTGTCAATATTAAGTTCACTAGGCCTATCACCACCACCACTTCTTTGTTTTGTTTTTCTCTCCAGGACAAATCTTTTCCGAGGTAGTTGGAAGCCCCTATTATGTTGCCCCTGAGATTTTGCGCAAGAGTTATGGACCAGAAGCAGATGTATGGAGTGCTGGAGTTATCCTTTACATCTTGCTGAGTGGGGTCCCACCTTTTTGGGCCGGTAATGTTCTTTCAAACTTATCTGTGACTCCCTTGGATTTGCAGCTGTGAAGTTTTTGTCCTATATGTTGTTCACTCATCTTCTTGTTTTATTTGTTATCCCTGAGCTGCTTACTTTACAAGCACCTGCAGAAACTGAAGCAGGCATTTTCAGACACATTTTACAAGGAAAGCCAGATTTTGAATCTGATCCATGGCCGAGCATATCAGAAAGTGCAAAAGATTTGGTGATCAAAATGCTAGAGAAGGACCCGAAGAAAAGAATTTCTGCCCATGAAGTCTTGTGTAAGATCCTTGATACCAGTCTTAAATGGCGATTCTTGGGTAGTTGTATACTTTTACATTTTGTTCGGTACTATGATGTCAAGATGATGGAGTTTGTTCAATCAGGTCACCCTTGGATAAATGATGATAGTGTTGCCCCTGACAGACCTCTGGATTCCGCAGTTTTGTCCCGTCTGAAACAGTTCTCAGCAATGAATAAATTGAAGAAGATGGCTTTACGGGTATGTTGTATTCTTATGGTGAGAGTAAATAAAATCATTGATTTAAATGGTCGTCCCTTTGTAGCTCAAATCAGTCCGTCCGTTAATATGTTATGTCCTATTATGATCCCGTTTATGATATTAATGTTCTGTCCAATTCTTATATATCAGATTTCAATCCAAATTACAAAATATTGAATTGCAAATTAAAAAAATTTTTACAGGTGATAGCAGAAAGACTTTCAGAGGAAGAAATCGGTGGCTTAAAAGAGTTGTTCAAGATGATTGACACAGACAACAGTGGGACTATAACATTTGAGGAACTCAAAGAAGGTCTTAAAAAAGTTGGTTCTGATCTAATGGAATCCGAAATTAAATCCCTAATGGATGCGGTAGGTAGATATTCTACAGTGTATTAGGAAGTAAGGGTTTCAATAGTATTTCAAACGCTTGAGTAGTTTTTATTGCCCTTATGTTGTTGAGTTTGGAGACTTTTAACTTTTCCCCTTGTGAACTTTGGTAGGCTGACATAGACCAAAGTGGATCAATTGACTATGGTGAATTTCTTGCTGCCACACTTCACATGAATAAGATGGAAAGAGAGGAAAATTTAGTCACAGCATTTTCCTATTTTGACAAAGATGGTAGTGGATACATCACCATTGATGAGCTTGAACAAGCTTGTAAAGACTTTGGCCTGGGTGACGTGAATCCAGATGTTATGTCAGAAATTGATCTAGACAATGTAAGTTTTCAAATGACATTTTCTCCAATCTCATTTTATATATATTTGATGATTTGAAACTTTTTTTCAAGTCTACTGAAATTTTAGTTGAAATTAGTTGAGAGGTATTTAAGGATGGCTCTGATATGATGTTATGATATCCGCCGCTTATTCATAGACGTGGGTGCATGAGTGACTCCAAATGACGACCGAAAATATATTAAAATTCTGAGATTGCAGGATGGGAGAATTGATTATGGGGAGTTTGTAGCAATGATGAAGCAGGGAGAGGGAGGGGCGGGCCGCAGCAGAACCACAAGAGGCAATTTGAACTTCAATATAGCAGACGCCTTCCAACAAGCAAATAACTCATCCTGATTCACGTATACCAAGTACTCAGAAAACTGATGTACTGTACAGATAGGAAGCTCGATTGTAATATGTAAAGACCTGCATCTATTTTATGTTGTACCAAACCCACACTGACATTACTCCTGTTTAACCCTTTTGGGGTAAAATTAGAACTTAACCCTCTTTAATGTAGTAGTGTGACTGATCTGATTGAAACACTCCTTACCAACTAAAGCCGGGAATACGGGCCTGTTCGGCTCTACAGGGCCGGCCCTTCACGAGCTTGGGCCTAAACAGACCAACCCATTTAGACCCGCTTCTTAAAAAACCCCCAATTTTTAAAGCACGCAGCCTTACAGGACTGGTCCTTCACAGGCTCAGGCTTAAACGGACTTAAACTCATTTTAATTAAAAAAAATATTTTTCAAGTTTTACAATTTATTTATTATTTTACCTTAAATTGAGATACATTATTTTTAAAACTCATAAATTTTTAGTTAAAATAATCATATAAAATCCAAATCAACCTCTTTTTTAAAGTTTAAATGAATAAACTATTGAAGAAAATAAAATAAATCAAACTATTTAATAAGTGTTTACCTGTTATTAATACTTTATTAGATACTTAGGTGCTTCTCATATTGATAATTTGATATAATGATATCATATATATTAATTTATTTTTAAAAAAATATTAAAAGGGCTTAAAAGGACCGGCCCTATAGGACGGCAAGGCTGACTTTCCAGGGCCTGTGGCTCTATAGGGCCGGCCCTTTTAGACCCGCTTCCTGTTTTAGCCTCTAAATTATAAGCTCGTCCTTTGAAGGGCTCGGGCCTAAACGGGCTTGGCCCGAATTCCCGACTCTATTGCCAACAAAAAAATTTGAAATATGAAATATAAGAAATTTTTCTTAAGAACCATTCTATATATATACATATGTATTAAATAAATAAGAGTCGAATGTTGAACAATATCATATCACACTGGAACCAAATTACACTTAGGGCCCGTTTGGTATGTTGGAATTGGAGGAGGTAGAAATAGAATTAGGTCTCAATTCTATGAAAGGGTTTGTTTGGTATGATGGAATTGGCTCTCAATTCTAATTCCACATGGAAGCCAAATTAGCCAATTCCACCTAAATGAATTCCATCCTAGAAGCTAAGATTTATAATTCCACCTCCACATTTCCCTCAATTAGCCTCCTCACTCCATCAACAGGGTATATTAGTAATTTCACATTTTAAATATAAATATTAAATAAAAATAATATCTGAATTCCATGTACATACCAAACATACTTTTAAACTCAATTTCCATATCCATATCCATTTCTATTTCCATTATATATCCATCAAAATCAATTCCAGTGTACCAAACGGGCCCTTAACTGTTTATTTGGTATACAGATGCGCAGGAGATAATGAATTTAAAAGAAAAACATAAAAATAAGAGATGAACCCCATTTCTTACTTTAAAAATAATATATTTTATTGAATAGTAATTACAACAACATAATAAACACCATCCCGCAAATGAAAAATGATTTGCTTTTCGCCTTGATAATCAAAACGGGCCTGAGAGAAGTGGTTGACTTCATCTGCTAGAATATAATATCTACTTTTACTATAAATATTTGAACAGGTGATAATAGTACAGAGGAAAAACTCAATTCCTGTATGCTGTCAGGCTATTGGAGATGCAGCTTCGCAAAACACTCACCGCATTCTTCCTGATGCTACCAAGGCTACATACTGAGTAATTAATTCAAGAGACCCCAAAAGAAAATAAAACTGTACGCTTATATTTTCATCACATATCCTTTCTAATGGATAAGCTTAAGTAATCATATTATCCATCGTAATTCAATGTTTTGGTCACGCGACTTGCCTTTGACAATAGAATGAAGCTCGCTAACTTTCACTCATAGATTCGCTTTCTCTTCAAAAATGAAGGAAATATGATGATGAAACCAATCAGAAAGAGCACAACTAGTGTCTTGAAATCATATAGATCCTTCACTGACTTCAAATCCCCAAGGGCACGACCAGCCTGATTAAGAAACAGTGAAGATGACATGAACAGAGCGAAAATGAAACGCAGACAAAGAGTCATTATAAAAGAAAAGGAAATGCATTAGGATCTGTGCATCACGTTTAGATGGGAACCAGAATGTGATCAACATCAGTCAACCTGATATGATCAGGGGCCCAAATGAGTACAGTATATAAAAAATGACCATACCTACTCGTTAAAAAGTGAAACAAGTATCCACATTTCAATTTTGCTTTCCAGCCAAATCTCTGAAATCTAAAGATAATATGAATTGCAATCTGAACAGACAAGGAAGAAAAAATGGTTCAAAAGTGGATGCGATCTCTGATAGAAAAGTACTCATAAGAAAAAACCCGATCTTTACTTTCTCAAGGCTATAGCTTGCGCCCCTTCAACAGTTAACATCATCCTTGCCTTTCAGTGCACTCTCTTCTTTTGGTACCATCAGAGCACTCGCTTCCCTAACCTTGACAAGTTTTTAATCCATCCACCCAGCACCCACAATAATCTCCTAAAATTTGCCATAGATTGATGCATTTATGATTTAAGAACTTGATGTTTTGATTTATGTATGACTTTTAAATTCTTGTACTGTGAATGTTTTTAGTTTCTTTTGAATACATCAGATGGTTTATTAGTATACTGGGTCAAGGTTACTTTGGAAACATTATTCTGGAATTAAAAAGAGTCAAGATGTATGTCTATATTATGTTGTACCAACTCTCAGTAATAGTTAGAAATTGCCCAAAATTCGAGTAATAAAGAAGCTTGGGTTTGGAACTCTCAGAGATCATGCTTCTAAATGAAGTCTTCTCATGCCACAGTTCCACAACTGCAATTCAGTCAGCTAAATGACTCCAATCTGTCATCTCTTGTCATTTAGAGCTTCAAGTAATCAAACAAACTCAATTTTTATATTTCATGCTATTCCCCAGACCAAATATGAACCTCTATCAATTTTTTATATCCTTCAAATCATCAAACTTTCACTAATCCCTTCAGTTATCCATAGCCTTTCTTGCTCTTGCTTAAACTTGTTTCTAATTGCTACTTCGGATTAGGAAAGAATCATGTAAAAACTATAATAAGCCACACTATTAATGTGTGGCTCATTTTTTAAATCATGTGCCGCCAAGGTTATTAAACCCGGACTGGCCACTGAACTGATTAAGTAGTAGGTCAAGGGTTAGATTGGAGTTAAATCGGAACTAACTCAGGGTTAGACCAGTAAGAAAGTGAACTTGAAAAACGCCAAAATAGGGTAGTTGAGATCAAATGATAATATTTTTTAGTGATTCATTTTACATTAGAAAATAGACATCTCAAATTTTCCATAGTCTTAATTTGTAATTTTTGGAAATATATAAAATTAGATATGAATTTTCGAAGTCATAAAATTCTAAATAAACACCCAACCGGTCAAACCAGCCAGACTAGACCGGTTCACCAGTTTCCTGGTCAAATTGGCCGGTTTGGTCTGGTTTTAATAACTATGTATGCCACACACGGTATCCACACCAGATTTCTTAGAAACTCATTATTTCAATTGCATTCAAATTTTTTTCACTTCATATTGCTTTACATTATTTTGTGGGATAAGTAAAACAAAACAGCATAGCCATAGGTACACTAATATTTGCAAACTGCATAATTCAATGAAAAAATAATTATATACATAAACAAGTGTATTTTTCAAGATCTTCCTTCCTTCCAAACAATATTCATATTCCATTTTATACGAACCAACTTGGCAGAGTTTCTAGACATGACACACAAATCCATCCAACCTTTAATATATGTGAGATAACATTTTCAACCCCTCTTTCCTCTCTCTTCCTCATCTTTCTTTTTCCTTTTTTGTCTCTAGTACTGGATACTCATCTTATACTTTGGATGTCTTACAAATTTTATTCTGTTATAAAGATCCTAATGAAGAAAGCAACAAAGAAACTGTAAGAAATGGGATAGGACAAAAGGACAAAATTATCAACACAAAAAATGTAACCACCCTAACTAAACATGAAAGAGCTCAGTAAAACACAAGTGTTGAAGGGGAAGAATCAGCATATTACACTATGGCATTAAGATGAGAACAAAAACTTACTCTGACAGTAATGTAAGAGGCTGGGATGAGACCAACCAATGTTGCCAAAAAGAAGATATGAAATGGTATATCCACGATTGGAGATGCCAGATTGATGAATAGGTTTGGCAATGTAGGGGTAACTCTCAGAAAAAGCATGTAATTCAGCAGTTTATCCCTTCTCTTTGCTATCTGATTTAATAAAGGAAAATCAGGTTAATACAGAAGACTCATATTATTCAAGGCAAATGTTAAATAAAAGAAAGGAAAAAATATCACACCTCTCCTTGGAAAAACCTTAACTTTTCAGGCCACAACCAAGAAACTATAGGCCGCCCAATTAACTTGGACAAAAAGAAGCATGATGATGCTCCAGCGGTAGCATTGAAAACAACTAACAGAATTCCACGAAAAACTCCAAAAAGGGCTCCAGCTAACAAAGACATGAAAATTGTTCCCGGAATCATAAAAGTCTGCATGAAGATGTAGGTAGAGCAGTAACCAAGAATGAATTGAGCTGGGTGATTATCTGCATATGTTGCAAAATGATCCCTGCCAAAAAATATAAGAAAAGAAAATGCTGTTGAGAGACAAGTACAGTATGGGGGTGTTTTGGGGACGGCATTTTGAACTGAGCAACTGAATAGCGATTGAATTCATCAAGAAATCAAGCAACAGAATCTTTATCATTCCTCCCTTAATGGAGTAGAAAAGTGATCAGAATATCATGATAAATGAGCACAAGCTTAAAGTCCATCTGTAACCAGTAGATGAAAAGGGGAGAACAACCCTGTTGAATTCCCTTACTAAACAAGGATCCAGTCACGGGTTATTTCATTTCCACCAAGGTTATATTATTACCGATCTCAGCTTAATTTCAAGGCATAAACAGTGCAGAAAAAATTTAAACCCAGCTGAATTCATCAACAAAATCCAAGAAGGGTCTGGTTAATAATGTTAATGACATAATCATTCCAGGAAGATAGGAAAACGTACTTGAGGGTGCGAAGATCCGAAATCGTGCGTGGCAGTTTAATCTTTCCATATTCCGCCGCTGGCATTGTCAAGTAAATACAAATCAAACCAGCGGAGAAAACAAAGAACACGCCGAGAGCGGCAGCGAATTCCCACCTATTAAGTGGAAACCTCTCCGATTTGGATTTCTTGTCCTCGTCCTCCGTTCCATTCTCTTCATCCCTCATGAACCTCCCAGTATCGCCCATCAGATTTCTCGGTGCCGCCATGATTAGCGCGTCGCTGATGCACGAATTGCAACTCCAGAAAGAGTCAGCACTGCTTTCACGAAAGCCTAACCATTTGGGGCGCTGGAGTGACAAAATGACATAACCTGTGAAGCCGCAACGGAGAAACGTAGGTGAACCACATCAATCAATCAAATCGGGATGTGTCCATCAAACTTCGTGTATCAGTAGAAATGAAACAAAAACGGAAGAGTTTGTGAACTCGGGATTTGATGGGGGTGATGATATGGAGCCTCTAAAGCTCGCAATTCTCAGTGAAATGAAGGGAAAAACCCTAAAAAGATTCTGGAGGGAGAGGGAAGGAGGACAAATTGTAGATGCTTGCAAAATTTATTTGCTGATGGACGTAGGAAGAGAGATCTGAGAAGGAGCTTTTGAAGACTCAAGAAGAAGAAAGTCAATTTTTTTATGGATTTGTATTTTTAGCTGTTTTTTACATTAAATATAGCTATAATTTGTAGAGTTGAGTTGGCGGAAAAAAATTTGTCTAGTTTGTTGCTATAATTTTAATAAATAATTTATGTACAGACACAGATTATGAATATGATAATTAACCTAATCTCTTTTTTACCGGCGGATGAATATGCTAACTTAATCGAAATGAATCCAAATAATTATAGTTTCAGAAGCTCTTTTCATCAAGTTGAGATAAAATTTTTCTGACATATTTACCTTGGAAAAATTTATCATCTAAAAATTAAGGGAAAATTCCTCTGAAATACATTGGAAATAGGAAAATCCCTATTCAGTGCATTGAAATTGAAAACTCTGGATCAGTCCAGTGTCAATATGGATTAATAGTGTGGGCGGCGCCAAAAGACGATTTTACCCTTCAGTCCTCGTTCTCGCCACTTCAGAAATAACAACACGCGGCTTTTAATTAACAACTCCTGATTCTTGATTAATAACTCCTCTTTCTTATTTCACAACTTCCTAATTTAAGTTTCAAGGCCAATAACAACACATCTTTTTTATTAACAACACGTGCTCTTAATTAACAACTCTGAATTCTTGATTAACAACTCCATATTTTTTATTAACAACTTCAGTTTCATCTTTTTACTTTCACAATAACAACACCGGTCTTGTTATTAACAATACCATATTCTACATTAACAACTCCCATTTCTTGTTTCACAACTTCGTAATTTAAGTTTCAGAGTCAATAACAACACCTCTTTCTTTATTAACAACACCGTATTTTACAATAATAACACTATATTTTTGAAATGTGAATATGTGGAAGAATAAAGCGGAGTTGTTAATCAAGAATTCGGAGTTGTTAATAACAAGACCGGTGTTGTTATTGTGAAAAAAAAAAATATGAAATTGGAGTTGTTAATCAAGAATACGGAGTTATTAATTAAGAATCAAGAATTGTTAATTAAGAACCGCGTATTGTTATTTCTGAAGTAGCGAGAATGAGGGCTGAAGGATAAAATCGTCTTTTGGTGCCACTCGCACTGTTCATCCGTACTGACACTGGACTAATCTGAATTTTTCAATTTCAATACATTGAATAGAGATTTTCCTATTTTTAATATATTTTAGAGGGATTTTCCCAAAAATTAATCAATACGTGCACATAAAAATGTTCCCTTTAGTGTGTTATAAAACGTTTAAAACTACATTCAAAAAATGTTTAAAACGGCATATAATCGAAATACTATTACTTGGATTATGTTTTAGCTAGAGCTGGGAAAACGGGCTGGCCCTTTACGGGCCGGCCCGTTTAGACCCGTTTCCTAAAAAGTACCATATTTTTGAAGCTCGCGGCCCTACAGGGTTGGCCCTTCACGAGCTCGGGCCTAAACGAGCTTAAACTCATTTTAATTCAAAATTTTTTTTTAAAGTTTTACAATTTATTTATTATTTTGCTTTAAATTGGTATACATTATTTTTAAAACTCATAAATTTTTAGTTAAAATAATCATCTAATGTCTAAATTAGCCTTTTTTTTTAGTTTAAATGAATAAAACATTGTAGAAAATAAAATAAATCAAAACAATTAATAAGTGTTTGCCTGTTATTAATACTCTATTAGGAACTTAGGTGTCTCTCATATTGATAATTTGATATAATGATATTATATTTATTAATTTATTTTAAAAAAATATTAAACGGGCCTAAAAGGGCCGGCCAGCAGGGCTTCAGGGCTGGCCCTACAGGGCCGGCCCTTTTAGGCCCGCTTCCATTTTCAACCTCTAAATCATAGGCCCAGCCCTTGACGGGCTCAGGCCTAAACGGACTCGGCCCGAATTCCCGGCTCTAGTTTTAGCCGGTGCCAATATTTATGTGGTAAGGTCATAACTCATATTCCCTCTGGTCCTAATTATAAGATAAAAATGATTTTTTTGGAAAAATTAATGAAGTCAATTAAATTACTTTAGAGCATTTTTATTTTTATTTTTTTCTCCAAACTAATTAATTTAACTAATAAACTAATATATAATTTAAGGATACTAAAAATATAAACACTCTAAAGTAATTTAATTGGCTTCCTTAATTTCTCCAAAAAAGTCAACTTTATCTTATAATTAGAACCGGAGGGAGTACCTATTATGGGTCTGTTTGGGAACACGGCAGGTCCCAAAAAAAGCCCAGTGAGAGGCTAAAAGCTCAGTTGGCCAAAGTGTGTCTATTTGGGAGAGCGTCCGGGTGCACTAGGCTTCAATAGGAGAAGGAGCTTCCAATTAGAAGTTGATTTAATGAGCGTTGAGGCATTGAGAAGCGACGAGCTCTGTTTTTCACTTTTCCTGGTTCGCTATTCTGAGGAGGAAGAAGAGTCTTTGGTCAAATTAGAATTTGATCAGGGATTTAAATGCAAACTTTAAAAGTTTTCAAGGAGGGATTATAGTGTAAAGTTTTGAAATATTTGTTGTGTATCTGTAATTTATGAAACATTTGGGGTTCTTTTCTGTGATTTCCTCGGTCATTTTTCTTCACTCACTTGTAATTTCTATAAATTCTAGGGAATTTTTCTGTAATTTTCTCTAGTCCTAAAAATATTAATTCTGACCCTTCAAAAACTCTAATTTCTTATTAAGCACCTACAATACAAGATTAAAAACAAGGTAGCGTCAAAAGTTTAAGAGATCATTTGTATGAATAATTAACAAATTTTGACCATTTTACCCATGATTACAATTAATTTAATATGAATGTCCCCAACTCAAATTATTGTTTAATCATGTAATAATATCCCAAAAAATGGATTAATATGACTTTTTGTATTTTATCAAGTTTTAATTTTAATTTTCACTTCAATTATCGCAATATATACAAATAATATATATATATATATATATATTTATATATGATTTATGCCATTTTCAGTCATTTTCTATCTAAACGGACTTTTCAAATAATAATCCAAACAGATTTAAGGTTAGAAAAAAAGTTACTTCTGCCACCGCCAATCCAAACACAAATAACATCTATAATCTGACTTTTTTTTTATCAGACTTTTTCAAAAGCTCATCTGTAAAAAAAGCTCTTTCTCCACCGCTAACTGTCAACACCCGTTTCCATTTCGATAATCAAAGAGTAATAAAGACGGAATTCAATGGGCATACAGAAAAGTACAATTATACTGATAAAAATATTCGTTTACAAACAACGTCGTTCGTTTACAATTCCAATATTGCTCGTCGACGGAAACAGAAAATACAGCGGAAGTTTTAATATTTACAAATTATCCAAAATATTAAGGCATAGACTAAGGCATAACCACGTTCATATCCTCGCCTCGAGACACGTGCCGCTTACTGTCCGGCGTCAACATCTTTGTCCTTTGGCCCACTGGTACTCGCTGAGGTATTTGTTTAAAAATAGGGTGAGATTCCGAAGAATCCCCGTAGAGACATAATATCGTTCATAGAAAATGCGAAAAGTAAATATGTCATGCGCCAAGGTATGCACAAATTAATGAACAATATAAACAATCATCGTCATGTATACATGAGTAGGGCCCAGCCCCACAATCTACACCGGTTGGACTTCTGCCAATTCCCAGTGTAAGTGCACCTCTGGCACTAACAGCCTCTCTCTAGGCAAATCATGTTATTAATAAAGTGCATTTACAAAACAATGGCATCCACACAATCACATAACTTATGGCATAGTGTATGAAGGATAATGTCCCTACCTCAAAGCTTTATAATCCTCTTTTAAATGTGCCTCGAAGAACGTGTCGTATCCGGCCTCTAAATCGGTCCTAAAATATTAAATGTACCAGAAATAGGTCATAACCTATCCAAGTATCATTTTAGACTCTTCCATAGTGTTTATTGTGGTTATATTAGTCTATGGTGAAAATTTACAAAAAGCCCCCGGGAACCCGGCCCGGCCCCGCCGTACCCGGCCCGATGGCACGTTTTCCCAAAATTTTGACTAGGGCTATTCTGACTTATTTTCACCCAAGGAATCCATTTCCGGCCTCGAAATTGCCAAATTCATGGTCAAATTACGAAAATACCCTTGACAGCCCCTATTTAGTGATTTCAATGGCGTTTTCGTAATTATGCTTTTTCGGCCTCTACCGAAAAATTGCCCAACTGTAACCCCACCTATTTTTGCCCACTGAGTCCAATGGAACCATTTATTTCATGAAAATCCAACTCCTTGTACCAGTTCTGGTCTGACCGAAATATTGAAGGGAAAAATAGAAAAATGAAGCTTTGTGTTTTAGCTTCCAAAACTTGTACTTTTCCACTTCTATTCCTTGATTAATTCATTTAAAAACTTCATAATCATTATTTAAAGGATTTTGGGCAGCATAACCCCTTAGGATTATGGCTTTTCCAATTTTACAACTTAATCAAAAATCACATAAATCAAACAACAATCACCAACAACAACTTCAATACACAAAGAAGTTGAGATTTTGGAGATTACCTCTTGATCCTTGGTGTTTCTATCTCTAGAACGTCCTCTCTCTCCCCTCAACCTTGAGATTAGCTTGCTAACATGGTGATCCATAGAAAAAAAGGGATTAGAGAAGCTATTATGCAAGAGAGGAAGCTTTGAACACAAGAACAACAATACCTACCTTAGACTTCTTCCTCCTTGAGCTCTCCTCTTCTCTCTATCTCTCAAGCTTTCTCTCTTCCTCTTTCCCTTGTGCCTTGAACGAAATGTGTGTGTGAAGGGGAAGAGAAGATATTTTATTAACCTTGTCATCTTCCTTCCTAGCCCTTGATTTCATCTATGGTTGAGATTGCAACACCTTTCATGTACACCATCATTCCATTTTTGTGTACACTCAACCTTGCCATGCTTCCCTTTTTGTGTACACTCAACATTAACCTACCAACTCACTCAACCTTATGCCATCCCTTGTGATCATGTGTGTACTTGGGTCCTATCTCCTTGTATGTTCATGACACTTGCCATTTTAATTTCATTAATCAATTTCTAACACATTTCATTTTCAATTTTCGGAATAATGGCAATTCTGGCAGATTTTCTGCCCTAACTTTGAAAAATCATAACTAATTTTGTAGACATCGATTCGAGGCGATTCCAAAGCCTATGGAACCCTCATTGAGTCTAGTTTCAAGGAAAAATATGTAATTTTACTGTAAATGATCATATTATTCCCAGATTTTACATCTTTGATCTCTGCTCCAGAAACTTTCCAGATTTTCTGGATCAACTTCAAAAATTCATATCTTTTTATCTATAGCTTCAATTGAGTCATATCACCTATCAAATTAAAGCTTAGGATATCTACTTTCACCCTATAAAATTTCATAATTTTTGGTCATCATTTGGTCTTCCAAAACTATATGACAATCTCACTGCCTTGCAGGCGATTTCACTGAAAGCACTGTTCCACCTTCAATTTTCAATATTTAATTCTTTTGGCCTTAAATATTCACCATTTCATTGAATATATATAATAATTACAATATATTCTTGGTGAATAAAATTTGGAATGTTACACTAACCCAAACAGGCACTATGTTAATATTAATTCGTAAGGCTAAAAAAAATGTTATGCTTAATTTGAAATTGAATTGAGTTGGGTAAGAGATGTTTTTTTTTTAATATGCAAATTTGTTTCCAAAATTTTTACTAAAGAGCAATGTTATTTGAAAGTTTTTTAGATTCAATATTATCCCAAAAATATTAAAATGGAGCAATATTACCTTTTTTTATTAAAAATTTAATAATGGACGTAAAATTTTTAACGGACAATATTAATTTTTTAATAATATAGGACAACATTGCTATGTTTTGAAAATTTTGGAATAAATTTGTACTTTAGCCTTTTTTTTATATGAGATGTTATTGTATTGAAAAGAAAAAATTCTTTTTTTTTATATAAAAGTTCTTAAAAAAAAAAAGAAACAAATTCTTAAAACAAAAAGGAGTAGCGTTGGCCTGGGCTCATATAATTATACAGGGGCAGTGTTAAATTTTATAATAAAATGAAATTCATAATAAAAAGATAATCTAATTTAATAATATCACTAATTTCCAAACTTGGCATTCAGCATTCTATAATGGATCAACATATTGTGTTGCTGTTGCTAATTTTTCTCTATATATATAACATTATATTCATATTGCCGAGTTGGTAAATGCCACGAAGAAATTACAATTTGAATTCCGAATTAGAGAAATTACAAAAGAGGGACGGCAATTGGACGCATATGGTCTTGTAGCGCCGCGAATATTCTAATTGTAGCATTGGTTAGAACTTGAATATTCTAAGCATATCTTCTTCCCCTCAAACGGATTATTCTGAACTGCTGTATGTTTGTTTAAGCTTTTTGTACAGTAAATAAGCCCTTATTACGCAAGCCGAGAAAAAACTCCTCTCACATACTTACCTCGTATACTGTGAATCACGAATTATAAGCACTTATTGCCCAAAAATAAGCTATTCCAAACGCACACGATCTACAAATCATAACCACGGCAACTCAATAGATTTTTCCCCGCGCAAGCTTATTTTAGTCTTTAACAACTTCTTTTAACATTTCTTTTTTTTTTCCGCCAATAACTTATTTCATAGGAATATTGAGTCAAGTAACCAATGTTCTGAGAGCCGGATCGGACCGGACGGTCCGGCCGGTTCAACCGTAGGCCGGAGGGAAGAGCGGTCCGCTTTACAAAGTTAAGCCGTCTTTTGAGTTTGCCCGGAATCGGCCGTTCAAAGCCGCCTTTTGAGCCGGGAGCCGGAGTTGAGCCGGGAGCCGGAGCGGATATTTGAAAACCGGACGAGTTAAACACAAGATCTGCACAAGAGAAAAAAGAAATAGAAGGGGGAAAGAAGAAAGAAGAAACACAGGAGAGCTGCTCTATTCTTCATCCCTTCATTGAAGGCTGCCATGAGAACGATTTATAGTATGAGTGTCGCTGCATTATATGATTTTTAAGGGAGAAGAAGTGAAAGAATCCATTCCGAAAGCAGCTCCGGCGACTTGCGTATCAGGGAGCAAGGTGTGAGACTTTCAAATGACAAAGAAAGAGTGAATGAACATGAAGTCAGTGGACTGGACAGAGAAGAAAAAGTAAATCTTGGATGTTGTGAAGCGTGTATGATACGCATGGGGAGGGATAATATCTTTTGAAATTTTTTTAAAGCAAAATATTTAAAAAGATCTAGAAACAATGAATTAAACTTGAGATATATCAAGATCTCTTTTTAATGTATCACAAGATTTTTTTTTAAATGGTGTTGTGTGATTTTATTAACTTCATATGAAATTAGATTAATATTTAATTATTGTAATATATATATATATATTTTCTTCTGTCCTATTTATAAGTAACTTTCTCTCTTATAAGCTGGTTCTTTTTATAAGCAACTTTCACTTTTTATCTGAAAATGTAAGCTTCTTTTTCTTATTTTATCCTTATTAAATACTCATTCTCTCTCATATCTTATACTCATTATCTCTTATATTTTTTATCTATTCTCTCTCCTATACTCTTTTCAAAAATAGGGGCATATATGAAAAAATATGGCATTTTTGACACACTTATGCTTTTGACTACCAGTTCATTTTGGCAATCAAAAGGAAAGTTGCTTATAAATAGGACCGGATGGAGTGTGTGTGTGTGTGTGTATATATATTATTTTTAAATTTAATTATTACGTGACCGGTCCGGCTAAACGGCTCAACCGTTCCAACCGGTTGAACCTTAACCCGCTGACCTTTCCGGCTTGACATCCGGTCCGGCTTTTAAAATATTGCAAGTAACCTTCCTTAAGACATTTTATGCATTAACATTTAACACATACTTAAACTTGAGATCCAGCAATCGAAACTCTTTTAAAAAAATTAACATGAAGGACTTAAAAAAAAAGATATTTATTAAGAATGACCATAAAAATTGTAATTACTTAAAAAGACCAAATATCAATAATATAAATTTAAAATTATTAAATTGTCTATAATCAAACCTTCAATATTATCTCTTGTATTATAATTAAAAAATAATTAAAAATAAAAATAAAATTATCATTTATTCGCATGTAATATGATTGTATCTTTTATTTCTTTAATTTTTATTTTTCACCAAATTTCATACTTAGGTAAAATCAATATATTATTAATTAACTATGGTTCAAACTCATATTTTTTAATTTTTATTTTTCAATAAGTTCCATATTCATATAATCAATAGACCATTTAATTAATGAATATATCATCCCGGATTTATATTATCAAGTACTCCCTCCGGTCCTAAATATAGGACATAATTTGTAGTGCAATTTACACTATAAATTATGTCCTATATTTAGGACCGGAGGTAGTATCAATTTTGATATCAATTAAACTCCTTTTATAAAAGTAAAAAATTAAATAAGTTCATGTCATGTTTTTTCAGAATAAAATAAATTATTTAGATTTTTTTTAATTTTATTAACATTAAATGAATTTTTAACCCTCATAAATTTCTTCTAAAATAAAAATAAATCATATAATTTTTTTGGTTTAACATATATAATAAATTATAAAAACCTTGAGTTTTATTAAAGTTATATAATTATATTTTTAATTAGATTTTTTTTTATTTTAACAAATTATAATATTGACAAAATTGAAAAAAGTGTAATTTTTTTTCATAGATATCTATGTAAGTTATGAAGAATGAAAATTGAGAAAAAATTTTATTTAATTTAGTGAAATTTAGAATTTTGTATTAGTTTTAAAAATAAAATGTACAAGAGAATGCATAGAAGATTTTCTTAGGACTATTTTAGTATTTTTAACTTTATATTTTTGTACTATGTCCTTCTAAATAATTACATTTTTTATGGTCCTTTTCAATAAATATCTTTTGGAAAAAGACATATAAATCTCATTTGAATTAGGAAAATCCCAAAAAGTCTGTTAATACATGGAAATGATAAATAAGTCTCAATAGACTAATAAGGGATATTGAAATATTGTGTTTTTACCAAAATGCCCCTCAAGATGCTCCCTTGCTCCGGCGGTCAACACTACCTTACCGGCAGGCTTCCAGCGGCCATCTGCCAAAGCTTTGGTGCCGAGAGCCAGAGCTCTGATTATAACTTAAGTAATGAGATTGACTACTTGGGTATAGGGATTAAATACTTGAACTCCCTAAACTCTATCAAGCGTTGTTGATAAGTTGAATAAAAGCAATAACAATCTCAGGAGCACAAGTTGTCAAATGTTACACTCAAATTGTCATTGCCTTTAGTCAACTTGTCAATGACACTGAATAGGACTTATGAAACTCAAGTAGTCAATCCCATTATTCACTACTACAAAAAGGGGCTTTAACCTCCCAAATTTGGCACTTTTAACGTCCCAAAACGGGGGGACGTATATGCTGGGGGCGTAGTAAGTTGAGACAAAAGACGTCCCAAATGGTAGGGACGCCTAAAGTCTGACTTTAGGCGTCCCAAATTAAAATTTGGGAGGCCTAAAGTGCCCCATGGTAGGACTTTAGGCGTCCCAAATTGTAATTTGGGACGCCTAAAGTCCCAACTTTAGGCCTCCCAAATTTTAATTTGGGACGCCTAAAGTCCCACCTGGGGGACTTTAGGCCTCCCAATTCTTAATTTGGGACGTCTAAAAGTTAGGTTTTTTTTATACCATAATTTACATTCTGTATTACCCAACGAATTGAAACTGCAGAAACAGAATAAAAGATGGATTCATAAACCACACTGTCCGTTACAAAATAGTAAGGACATCCAGCACTACAATCTTTACTATATATACATACAATAACCTTTCATGCAACCTACTACTATATATATCAACAAAAAACAACCAGAAAGTGTCAAAACGCTGTCATCACACAAGTACAAACTGATATAAAATAACAAGTTTACTGCTCTAAATGTTGAAGAAGATGTCCAGCCAAAAGATCTCTGATCAAATCAAGGTCTTCACGTAGGTAGGCATCTTGATTATCAAAAATCTGAAAATTAGAAAGTAATAAGCTTTGATGAAATGAATCTCAAGCAAATGAATTAATTAGCATTTCGATTAGAACACCAAAAATATTATCATTTGAGAATGAAGAAGCGATTACCTTTTCAAAATCGCTAGTAATTCCACTTTGAGTTATGTTATACATATAAAGTATAACATAATATCCGCATTCAGTGTTGCCAGGTTGCCGAGGGCACTTTTAATCAAAGGGATGCAATTGGTTGTTAAAATCAATAAAGGTATGTCTAAAAGGACCGTCAATGAAACAATTATGTAGGATCGAATGTACTTACTATGGGATAAAACCACTTTGGCTTTTTAACAACCATACCCTCGCGTGACCCACCTAGGATTCTATATGTTTGACAAGCACTATCATGAAAAGCAAAATGAACAGAAATTAGAACCATTCATTTATTTTTGTTGTCAATGAAATACAAACAGGATAACTTACGTGTCGAAGACGGATTTTGTATCTCTGTCTGGCTTGTTACTCAAGGGATCAAACCAATAGACTACGTTGCGGCGGGGACATATAACACACAAAGTCCAGTGGTTTCTTTAACAACATATACACATTAAAATGAAGTTAGATGAGTGAGAAGACAATTATTTAGTAAACTTCTGAAATTGACAAAATGTAAATATGAACCGTTGGACAATGGGTGCTAGATAACAACGAAGTTTGGTTTGTGCCATTTGGTAGCCGACATAGTGAGTCCTATGCGCCACAGTACAAGTATCCCCTGTCGTATTCGCAGGACATAAGAATCCATACCAATTACCTCTTTCCATGTTTGCGCAGAGATCGTGGAAGGTGCTATAATAGAATTAAAATTAGGAATCAATTCTTGAATGTATGAAAACAAAAAACCACTAAATGAATTCTATGGGAAAATTGAAAAAAAACTTACCGGACTGCAAATTTGACCCAGCCTGCATCTATCTCCTCCAACCTGATAAACTGCTTGAGATCTTTATAGTCAATCGTGTAGGGATACTCCACTTGGCCCACAATCCCTGGAGGCATCTTCAAGTCAATCTGTTTAATGCCCTTGTAGATCTGTTGCAGCCGTGCTAATAAGGGCCATTTGGTCGCAGCTTCGTCATCCTTTTAGAACATCAAAAAACAAATTGTTATTAGGATGCCAACAGATTTTCAGTAACAGTAAGGTAATTCCTACCATTGGAGGTGTTGTGTCTGAACCAATAAGATTGCGAGGCCAAAGGATGAAAGATCCTATCGCTTGATCTAACGTGCCAACCTCTGGATCGGGAGCAGGGATGGCTGTACCTTCTTCCCCCTTTCTAACACTCGTCACATTCACCCTACGAAAATCCTCCGGAATTTGCTGATTATGGTGGGTGGTAGCACGTGTGTGAACGAGAGCATCAGCAACAACACGCAACAGTGGATCATCCAAATAGAGGGTGCAAGGGTCTCCCGACACTGGAGTGGGAGAAGGGTCGCCAAGTGGTCCCGACACTGGAGTGGGAGAAGGGTGGCCAAGTAGTTGCTCCAGAGGGTTGTAACTTCCTCTGGTGCTATTGAAGGCCGGGGATTCCTGAGTTCGAGCCTCGTCCCTTGCCCTTTGTGCTTCAAACATCTTTGCCATTTCAAGTTGAAGCTCTGGCAAGAGCTCTTGTCGGAGCTTATCGCGAAGGTTGGCCTCGATCTCTCGTTCGAGGTCCTCTCGAATCTTGGCCACAACGTCCTTACTAGGTCCAGCTTGTGACGAATAACGTGGCTCTCGTCCAAAATACCTCGTGGCACTAACTCCCCGTGTCTCTCCTCGAACACGACCAAGGTCATCTGCCTTCCCAATAGCCGTTGACAAGATGTCCATCCGTGTACTTGGATTGAATGAACCTTGGCTACTCTGCTCGTCCAGGTCATCCTGTAGCATGCAGTTTATCGTAAATGTATCGAAAGCACTCGCGACATGTAAAAAATTAGGTACTTATGGTATAACTACTTACAATCCTCGCAGCAACCTCAGCAACAGTCGGATTTATGTACTTCCCAGCCTTAATCCTCCCTGCCTTCCATTTTTTGTGACGTGGAGGAGGTGCCGGTGGCTGGATAACAACGCTAGGATCAGATTCCGCTGCTTCCTTCATTTTCTGTAACTCTTCCGATATCCACCGCGAGACATGAAATGTTGATATTTATTTTCTGCTTGCCTCTGGGCATTTGCTGCACTTAATTTCTATGAATGAAAAACGACAAAAAATGAATCAACGATATAAAGTATATGAAATCAACGATATAAGTAGTTCTATACCATGACAGAAATCTTACCAAAAACTCAGGATCTGCTCGTGATGCCGCAAACAACCTCCAGTCCTCTGGAGATAAATATGTATACTGTGCACATGGATCGTTACCCCTAAGGGCCCCTCGAATGTAATGCTTTGTTAGCTTATTCTTGAAACCTTTCCATCGTACACGAACCTCATCCATCCAGTGCCTATGCATCTCTGTGGTGTCGGGGACATCGTATGTTTGCTGCAAGGTAAAACATAAGATTATTATATTAGAAACAATAAGAACAAAGCTACAATGCATCAAAACTTACATACCAAAAGTTGCTGCCAAATCATGTCTTTCGTTTTTGGGGGAACCAATCTCCAATTATCATAGGTAATGCACACTTTGCTTCGAGCCAAAAGTCCTATGTAGCTAATGAAGTGGTCTTCCTCAGGACCAACTGGATTCAGATTGTCATCGAAGTCTATATGCAGCCTCTCCTGTTGATGTTCATGACGTGCAACCAATGCTCCCATCTTTGTACAGCCTCTAACCCTCCTTCTTGCAGGGGGTTCAACTCTAGGAATTTCGTCATTGCTAGAGCTTTCGTCATCTCCACGCCTCTCGTCATCACTAACGTTGTCCATATTCCTGTTAACACAAAAAGCATCATCAGAAACGTAAGTAAATTGCAATGAAAACACATGTATATAGTAAGCGGGAAGTAAAACAGAAAAAACACAGTTCTCGTTTATAAATTAAGGTCTTACTCTAGATTGTTTCCCATAGTCCTTCACCATGGTCATTTCTTACAGCATATTCGTCATCATCTACCAATTCTACTTCATTTGTTCGAGGTGTAGTTGTTGTGAAAGGTGGTGTGTCATCAAGGTTGAAGGTTGGATCACCATACTTCTGTTTTTTACTTTTAAGGACAATGGACATATTTTTGCTGGCAGGATCGGTGACATAAAACACTTGCTTCGCCTGGCTTGCTAAAATGAAGGGCTCTTCTCTATAGCCAACTCTTCGAAGATCGACTGAGACAAATCCAAATTGTTTATCTATTACCACGGCATTGTTGCTAACCCACTTACATTTAAATAAAGCAACTTTGAACTTGTTGTACGTCATCTCCCATATTTCTTCTATAACTCCATAATAGGCCATAGACGCTAATATGGGGTTTTTGTCTCTCGAACTGGAAAAGTGCATAGATTCAGCTTCTACCATAACCCCACTATTTTGCATGGTACTTTTGTCATCTTGCTCTTTGATATAGAAAGAATAGCCATTTATATCATAACCGGTCCAAGTAATGACCTGAAACGAAGGCCCCCAAGCTAGCCACTCGATTGTCTCAGACACACCGATCTCGTGCAAAACCTTTTCCTCGAACCACTGCATGAATGTCTTGTTTTGCTCAATAGCAATCTGCATGTCATTCTTCCTTGGATTCTTGTTCTTCAAGGTGTTTCTGTGTTCATTTATGTAAGGTTGAACTTCTTCCATATTATTTAGGATATACAAGTGGGCTTGCAACATCTCTTCACGAGGAACATTCTTCACTTTCAGTCCTCGTGTTCCCTTGCTTCTCCCTTCTTCATGCCGAGATTGTTCCTTCTTCCCTGACATATAATCTTTGCAAAACTCCATAGCCTCCTCAACTACATATCTTTCTACTATTGAGGCTTCTGGTCGATAAGGATTTTTAGAATACCCTTTTAAGATCTTCATGTATCGCTCGAAAGGGTACATCCACCTCAGGTAAACTGGACCGCATAACCTTACCTCCCTCACCAAATGAACTACCAAATGCACCATTATATCAAAAAATGAAGGCGGAAAGTGCATCTCTAGTTGTGACAAAATAATATAACCCTCATTTTCTAGTTCATCCAACTTTTCAGTGTCAATGACTTTGTTACAGATAGCATTGAAGAAAACGCACAATCTGGTCACTGTGTTTCGTACTTCATCTTTCATTATGCCTCTAATAGCTACTAGTAATAGTTGTTGCATCAACACATGATAATCATGGGACTTCATTCCCACTAACTTCAAATCGTCCATTGAGACACATCTTCTCACATTCGAGGAATACCCTTGCGGCACCCTCATTTCATGCAAACACCCACACAAACTTCTTTTCTCTGCTTTTGATAGTGTATGCGCTGCTGGCTCCATGTATGCCCTCCTACCATCATCTCTTAGTTGTGGATGTAATCGTTCTCTTATTCCCATATCGACAAGGTCTAATCTCGCATTAATCCCATCCTTAGTCTTCCCTGGTATGTGTAAAAGTGTACTGATAAGGCTATCACAAACATTCTTCTCCACATGCATCACATCAATACTGTGTCTCACGTCTAGCGAACGCCAATATGGAAGATCAAAGAAAATGGATCTCTTCTTCCATATGTTCTTCTCACCCGCAACCCTCTGATTCTTACCAAAAGTGACATGGATACGTTCCACTCGACTGTAGACTTCCTCTCCGGTTAGTGACTTTGGAGCCATTCCATGCTCCGGTAAGCCGTTAAACCGCTTTCTTAGCCTACGATACGGGTGGAACCGATGAAGAAACCTCCTGTGGCCAAGGTAGACAGTTTTTCTTCCATGCTTTAGTTGTTGGAAGTTTGTGTCTGCTTCACATATTGGGCATGCTTTGTGACCCTTCACGCTGTACCCTGACAAGTTTCCGTACGCAGGGAAGTCGTTTATCATTGTGAAAATCATTGCACGTAGCTTGAAAGACTCCTTCTTATAAGCATCAAACACATCTACGCCTTCCTCCCACAACTTCTTCAAGTCCTCAATCAAAGGCGCCAAATAGACATCAATATCGTTCCCTGGCTGTTTTGGTCCAGAAATCATCATAGATAGCATCATATACTTACGTTTATACATAGCCAGGGAGACAAGTTGTATATTACAAGGAGAACCGGCCACGCACTATGTGTGCTAGTAAGAGTTCTATACAGATTGATGCCGTCTGTACAAAGCCCAAGCCGTAGGTTTCTCGGCTCGCTGCCAAATTGAGGGAATATTTCATCTACTTTTTTCCATTGTGGAGAGTCAGCTGGGTGCCGAAGATATTTCCCATCAGATATTCTCTCATCAGAGTGCCATCTCAACTTCTTCGCTTTTGTTGCACTCGCAAACAAACGTTTAAAACGTGGTATTATTGGAAGATACCACATAACCTTTAAAGGTTGCCTTTTACTTGTCACATCACCACAACCACCATCTTTTTTCACTTTGTATCGTGCAGTTTTACACTTAGGACACTCACTAAGACCTCCGTACTCATTTCTGTACAGTACGCAGTCATTAGGGCAAGCATGTATCTTCTTATACTCCATACCCATTGTAGACAGGATTTTCTTGGCCTCATACATACGATTTGGAAGTACATTATCCTTCGAAAACATATCACACAATAGTTCAAGCAGCAATGTGAAACTACTATCGGTCCACCCACAAGTTGCCTTTAAGTTAACCAAATGTAATGTTCCTGTCAGCCGCGTGTACTTACTACCACTATACAATGGTGTCTCTGCATCACTCCGCAGGCTATCATACTCCTGCGACTGCGCAAAGGATTCTGCCTCAACATCGTTAATCATTCTCTCCATTCTATCTTCATCTATGACATCCACAGCTTCCTTCTTGTGTGACGGACAATCAGTTACTTCCTCACCATGCCATATCCACCTTGTGTATCGCAGATTTATTCCATCACAAAGTAGGTGATCCTTTATGACATCAACATCCCGTCTACTCTCATTCAAACAATTGACACAAGGACAAAAAAACTTCCTATTTCTTGCAGGAGCATTCTTTTTAGCGAATTCAATAAATTCGTCCACCCCTTTCTCATATTCTTCACTAGTTCTCAAAGCATTCATCCAACTATGATCCATTTTGTTACCACCTAAGGCATTACCAATAACATTCACGCGTTTAGTACAATTCTCAAGGACATATGATGGGATTGCCTAATTAAGTTATCAACCCAATTTAGGATTTTAAAATATGGGCTTAATAACTTTATTGCCCCCTCCTAGCCTCATCTCTCCTATTAAAAGGGTTTCAGTGCTATGTAACTTGAATTTTTAATAAGTATATGTATATAAAATTAATGTATAATAAAATAAGATTAAATTAAAGAATTTTTTTGAGGTTTGGAAGAATTAAAAACAAAACGAGTTTCATATTAACAAAACAATTTTAAGTTGAGTTCTTCCAAAAATAAAATTGTTTTATTGAAAATATTTAGATAAAAATCATTTAATGAATATTGGGGTTATCGTTTTCATTTTAAGTTTTGGCTTGAATTATTCTTCATAATTCAAGAATTTGGAATTAACAAAACAATTGTGTGTAATTAATACAAGAATTTCTTTAATTTAAATAAATCATATTTTATTTTATTATATATACTAATTAATGGTGCAGGAACAAGACCAATGAAATGGGGTGATGCCACTACGTGTGTATGGATAAATCTCCATTGCCTTATAAAAGCTACATTTCCCTAAAACTGAACAACAGGGATCTATTATACTTTTAGAAAAGCCGTAGAAACGGCTTTGTATTAACAGGGTTAACATATTAAGCTTATTATGAGGTTTCAAATTAAACGGGGTTAAAGATAACAAATGGTTTCGCCAAATTCATGGTAGGATTTTAATGAGAGGTTTTAACGGTTTCATGAACAACTATGAATTGTATTGGTTTCATGTGGCATACACTAATCAATTATTGGAAGAAACTTTTATGAGCCACTTTCATTATGTTACACTTGAACATATAAATAAATAAAACTTCAAAAACTTTGTCTTAAAATTTAATACTCTACTTCTAATCGTTCTTATAAATCACTTTTAACATGATCACAATAGTCAAAGAAATCTTTAAATCTCATTAACTCTACCTTTAAATTTAAAACCTTTCTAACTACATCCCTATTTAATATAACATTTTATCTGATAAGAACAAAGTTTACTCAATAATTAACGAGAGGCATATTGAAACAGGGGAGTAAACCATATTCTGTTGTGCGTGGGTGGAGCTCCAACATCTTCTCTACCTCTCAAACATAGTAGCTAGATGCCAACTTTTGAGCCGGATGCCAGATTTAATCCGAGAACCGAAGTGGCTTAACGAAAATCAAAAGTCCGGAAAAGAAGAAGAAAATCGCCAGAAAAGAAGAAGAAGAAAGTGAATAGAAAAAATAAAAAAAAAAATAGGAAGGAAGGAGGGAACAACACGTTAAAAATGAGGAAGAAGAACCATAAGAAAAATAAACGAGCAAAAACTTATCATTGAATATGCTGTTGCTTTTTTTTATTGTCGAGAGATGAACAAAGGAAGCACTGATAGGGGAAAATGCTCCGTAAACCAGACGGCCAAACGGAATGAAAGAAGGTAGAGAAATGAAAGCAAAAAGAAGTTAATAGGAAGGAAATCATCTCAGCGGCCTTCTTTCTCATAATCTCTCAAAATCTCAAAATCCCGTCCGTTAAGATAATCAAATGGCTCACAATGCGCCATATCATTAGACTATTATAAAATGAAACTAAACAATCTCCAAAACTTGTTCAGAATGCCTCAAATGGCAACGCAACGTCAACCCCCGGCAACTTCGTGGCTGATCGAACAGAGCCTCAAATGTGAACATATTCATATGCAAACAACTCTTTTTTTGTTCATAAAAGACTTGTATCAAAGAATTCTTTGATTTTTTTTTTACATGGCCAATGTCGTAAAAATATCCATTATAGGAATGGATTTATTTTTTCAATTTGAACAAAAAAAAAAAAAAAAGCAGAATCGAAATCACTAACCAATCTTTTCAATAAGGATGATTTCTTTTGTTGTTATAAACAAAAATGTCCACTTATTTTTTGAAAAATAAACCCAGTAGGCTCGTGATTTCAATTTTTTCAATAGGGATGATCATTGCGATTTCATGAATCCTCTAGGCTTGGGAATCATGGGCATGAGGAAGAGAGGGATGAAGAAGAAAGACGAAGATACAGAGAAAGAGGCATAATGTGGAGTAACTAACCGTGGGAAACGTAGGAGCTTCCCCGTATGCATCAGAATCCCTATTTGTGTCGAGGGTTCCTGTTAGTATCGCGGAAGGGGTAGACTTTAACAGGTTGGCCATCTTAGGGTTTTGGCATAACAAAAAATTGTATTGGCAGTCATGATATTGTATCTAATAAAACGTATGGTTTTGATGTAATTTTAAGGCTTCATGAGGTGTCTCCTTATTCGCCCTCAGATTGATCAGACATATAGACTTTTAAGCTTTTGAGGGATTATGAGAAACAGGCTTGTGAGAGGATTCGAACCGGAAGTTAATATAATGAAAGAGGAGAGTAAAAGTTTGGATATAACATCTGTTTTTTGTTTTTCAGAAAAGAATCTAACAAGTGATTTCAATTTATTCATTTTTATTTTTTCAATTAAAAATTTGTGATGAATAATCAATCACACGTTTCCCCTTGTTTGTATTTCCAAGGCAGAAGTTTTTATGCCATCAAACGGTGCATCTCCCATGATTCCCTCACCCATTAATTCTATTTACAAATTATTAATATTAATTTTTTTGCTTGGTCAATTGTTAATATTAATTATATATATATATATATTGATTTTTTTTCTATTTTAGTTTATGTTAAATATAAAATATTGATTCAAAAATTATAACTTCCTTAAATTATGTTTTTACTTTTAATACTTTTTAATTTTGAATTTCTATCTTTAATATTTCTACAATGGCTTGTATTAGATTTTATATGAATAATTTATTAAAAATATAATTTTTAGTTTTGGATACAATATGAGAATACAATTTTTTTCTTAATATATTTACATAATCAATATATGTAAGTTCATAATGATTATACTACATTTTTTAATGCTCTTTTTTTATTTTTCTGTATTTATTTATTATATTTATATTATTATATGCATACAAAATGCTAATTTTTTTTATAGTATGTTCTGGTCCAACCAAACGGTCTAACCGAACTGATCATTTGAACTGTAACCCACTCGTCTCTCTGATTCAACTTCCGGTCCGGCTTTTAAAACATTTTTGGAGACTCCCAATACTTCACTTATCTTACTCCAAACTTTTAAACTTTTGAATCAAACAACAAGCACAATAATTTTACATTCTTCTCAAAGTTATCCCTTCGTACATATCATCTCATCCTAATATATTTTTCGTTTCTTAAAATTAATGGACATTTACTACATCCCTTTATTCACATTAACTTAACTTTTGAAGAATAGATTCCCAAAAACAAAAAAGTAGAGCAAAATCGATTTTATAAAAAAATGAATAAAATGTTTGGCTAGTTATTATTAGAATCACTTTTTTATGTGTAAATTACTTATAAAGACGTCATCTTACGTGATAATTGCGTAGGAAGAATTAAGAGTATTTGCAGTTGAATGGAGGGTAGTTTTTTTAATATATTGTCCTTTAATAGTATCATCATTTTTTCTAAAGCTGATCATTTTGACTTCATTGAAAACCATGATTTTAGCCTTGAAACTATGGTTTTGGATTCTATGAGGCTTTTTTCCTGCTTCTAAAACCATGATTTGCCTAAAAATGGTGCTTTTTCCCTTCCCATATATCCAAACATGCACGCACGATCTATTGGACGTCAATGTCATTTCCCCCTTTATTTAATCTCAACTCTCAAGTTTGAATTTGGTGAAGTTGTGTTGCTTTTCTTAATTATTCTTAAATATATATCCATGTTAAATTAGGAAAATCGATCACCTTCACTAAAGTTTAATGAGGATCCATGTATATCTTTTTCACGCTTGTTTTAGATTTAACCAACTACACTAAATTTCCGTAGCTTCGATTTTCAAGTGTAAAGGTGCTATGCTCTGATCTCCTGTTAATAAATTCAAAGTATTACTGTGTACTCAAATTTCAAAAACTGTTCTTAATTACTTTTTGATGAACGGTTTAGATCACTTTTCAAAAGAGGACAAAGCCAAGTAATGGGAAAGAAGCCAAACACGTTACTGTGTGCGTACAGGAGGTGATTTTTGGAGAATCATATATAGGTAATTACTTTTTTTGATACATATATAGGTAGTTAATTAATTATTAGAACTTGATTAATTTAGTGATAGGTGAACTGAATCTGGCAGGCGTTCTCTGACTCGAGGCCCATTCCCTTTCTAATAATCTATTACAAGTAGATTAATTAAACCAACTCCGATTAAAAAACTAATCATGCATGCGAGGTGCATAGTCTGTAAGTTACATTTTTAATATGTTTACAGACTTGTTTTTAGCACTAATTATTTTTTATCTATATTAGATCTATATCTTAATTTTTTCCTTTATATTGATTTAATTTGAAGAATTAATATGGGATTGCCTTCTGGCTAAGGATTTTAGGCCAAAAACAGTCTTGAACCTCGATTTAATTGGCTCTCGTGCCAACACAATGCAAACTGAGACAGTGGTGTATGAAAATTAAACGGCTCCTTTAGCAAAACAGAACCAATTCGATCATATAAGCGCAATCAAAAAAGTGAATTTACATTTATGGATGACAAAAACAGTGACACTGAAAAGTCAAATAAACTTGGAACCAAAGGTGAAAGGTCAAATTAAAAAAGTTTCTATTCAAATTCTTTAGACTTGGTTGAGATTCATTTTTCAAGGGAATCTTAAGTCATTTTTTTATATGAGGAGAAATTTTCTGCCAAAGGTTTTCTCCTAAAAAAGACCTTTAGGCTTTCCATTTTCTGGACAAACATACACTACATATATATTATATGTAACATAATGAAGATGATGAAATCCACCATTTTGGTTAACACATCAGACTTATTTTCGGGGCACCAGAGTAGAGACATGATCACGTGGAGCCCTAGTTATGAATGAGGAAGGCATCCCAGGACATGGCTAGCTTGATGATTTTGAGGTTGTAATACTTGTAGGTCATGACTACTATTATGCGGCATCAAGGGCATGTTTGGATGAGAAAAATAAGCATCTGCAGCAGAGGCAGTATCATCATCTGTGAACTGGGAAGTGAACAAGTTATCCAAGCTCTTCCAATCAATGCCTTGACCATCGTTAACGTTATTATTATTATTGGTCGTCGTAGTCCCTTCTTGAATGTTATTGTAACAGTCTTCATTTGTGAAGCCATGTTGTTTCACTGCTCTAGCTGTTGTGGGGCTATGTAGCTGTGGAATGAGCTCAACAAGCTGGCTGTTGTTATTGCCGTCCAAAACGGTGTCGTCGGACAGAAACTGTTGGTGGTGTTGATTGGAAGTGAAGGGATGGCTGAAACTTGGTCCTTCATTTGTTGGATAAAGCATCTGATTTAGGGTTTCGTTGGGAAATGATAGAGATTGAGGTCTTGTAGGGTTGCTTATTTGGTCCCTGAAAAAGAGTGCTTGCCTGCTCCAACATTCGAAACTTTGTCTGTTCTGAGTCGTAGGACTAGGTTTCTTGAATGCTCGGCACACCACCCATCCTTCTTCCTGCATATTATGAAACTTTCTATCTTCAGAGATTTTTCACCTCTATCAGCCAAAAGAAATCTCTTCTTTTGAATTTTATTGAAATCTTCAAATTCATGATATGTAGAGATTCTATAAAAAGATTTGCTAGACTGATACAAATCTCTTTCAATAAATAAAGTCAATCATATATGTAGAGGTTAATAGGTATATCTCTCTTAAGGTTGATTATATATGTAAAAGAAAAATGGTTACATTATTCATAAAGTGTGTGTATGTTATGATTCAGTTGGTAAAGAGTTAACTCATAATCATAAAGTTAAAAGTACAAATCTCATTAATGTAATAACCTTGTTAGTTTGCAATTTATAAGTACCTAG
Organism: Inga oerstediana; assembly: GCA_963210345.1. Lineage (NCBI taxonomy): Eukaryota > Viridiplantae > Streptophyta > Magnoliopsida > Fabales > Fabaceae > Inga > Inga oerstediana. The sequence continues at coordinate 92,385,834 of OY723399.1, read as the reverse complement.
CTCTTCGAGTCCGGAGGAATACACACACACAAAGGTTTGATGGAAAAGGCAAATTAAAGTAGCTTTTAGAAAAAGGTTTATTGAGAGGCTTGTTGTGAACAACATGGTTTGATTATAAGCTGTATATAATCACAAGAAAACTTAGAAATTAAAGTAGCATATTGGCTTTTTCGTATGAAAACTTAATTATAGAGAGTATGATTCTAAAAGCGGAACAAACAACACATATGCATAAAGAAAAGAGAGAGTAGAAATATACAAAATAAATACCTGAGGAGGGGCGAGTTGGGAGGTTTGGAGGCGAAATTCATGCATAATCCAATCGGTCTTGGAGCCATAAGGGGCACGTCCCTTGTAGAAGACGAGGGTCTTCCTCATTCCTATGATTCTGTTCTTCTTCGTCATCACCGCCTTATCCCTCCCCGTTGCTTTCCAGAACCCTGTCGCCGTCGCCCTGTTCGTCCTCGTCCCTGTCGGATACTTCTTGTCCTTGTGACTGAAAAAATACCACTCCTTCTCTTCCTCGTACCCCATCTTGCATCTATCTGCATTTATTTACATGATATGTATGTAAGTTTTCATGCATTGACACACTTTCTAATCCCAATGAACATGACCAACACTTATTACTCTACGTACGTACGTACCTTGAATGTCCCATGGTTCGATTTTGTACAGATCGATCTCTCCAATCACATCTAGATCCATTTTCATCGAGTTTATCTTCTTCTTGAGGTAGTACCCTACTAGTTCTTCCTCTGTCGGGCGAAATCTAAACCCCGGCGGAACACAAGATTCCATCTCCATGCTTGATTTCTCCTGAATTCAACCAACAAATTATAAATGCAATTTTTTATTTTATTCTTAAAACACAAGTCTTCTTCGTATGGATCATCTTAAAGGCAATATAATCAACCTTTTATGTTTGTTACTCTAATTAATTCCAAAATGGCCCAAATAATCAAACATAGATCAGTACATATATTAAAGCTTTATTGCTTTAATTTCTTTATCTTATCGACTGTCATTATAGTTTTACAGCCTGATAGCTCTATAAAAAGTAAATAGCTAGCAGGGTTGAAAATGTAAATATAAATATATATATATATTTATAGTAGTAATCATGCTGGTGATAATGAAACTTTGTTATGTACTGTATATTGGACCAACAATTGGACAGCATGTGCGAACACAAAATTGGCAGACCAAGAGTGGAACCCGCCACTAATGAAACAGATTTAACAAACAATATATATATATATATATATATATATGGGAAAGTTATTATTAATCCTAAGAAGTCCTAGTTCTATTTTGTCCTATGTATGATGGGTTTTAATTAATCAGTTGCATGAACTTGGGAAAAAAGTATGGTGAACACAAAAGTTGGCCGTAAAGCTTGACTTTGCTGGCACAAGCATGACACATTTCTTTGAGTGCAGTGCACTATTACTTTCAAGCCGTGGCTGGTGGTGGATAAAGACCTTTCCCTCTATAGCTAGTAAATAATAATATTTATATCACCTTCATGCTGTTTTAACTTATCCAAACTAATTTCAATATAACTGTTTATATATATATATATATAAGTACCAAGTGTGGTCTGAAGACTGATGATGGTACATAACTAGGGGTAACTAATCTTTTTTTTAAAAAAAAGGTTAAACTTCTTTTATAACGAAGGATTAATTTGAGATTTTTTCTATACCTAACAAAGTTAAGAATAAAACTCTATATTTGTCATGTTAATTTTTTTTTTGTTCAAAGGAATTTGTCATGTTAATTAATAAACCAAAAAACATACCGTCATTCTCGTAATTAACTAAAATATTTTTATTGTGGCCTCTGATTGGTAACAATTATAATCATATTTTGCATTCATTTACCCGCAAACATGGAATCAATCCACATTCACACCTAATTAATAACCAGCATTACACATGGCGTTCTAGACAAGTTCCACTATCATCCCATCATCATGAGCAGCTAATGAAATTTCAGAAATTTCCAAATACACATTCGCTACGTGAAGGACTCTTATCTTAAAGAGTCAATGAACCCAAATTATACCTCATTTGAATACTGATTATCAATTTGTCACAATAATGGGGATGACTCTTTCACTGATCAGAATAGGCCAGAAATATGGCGCACTTCCTTTCATACATAAATGCGAAGAAAAGAATAAATGGAATGCAGAAGAGAAAAACAAGCTATAATAATATTGTCAGGAACAGAAAGCACATCGATCAAAAGCTTCAAGTTCCCCGGGGGAAACCCACCAAAGGATTTAAGTAAATAGAATAATAATTAGACTCGCAAACAACCACGTCAATTTGTAATTGGATTAAAAACGTATCATTTCAGTATTAAAAAACAGTGAGTACTCACAGAATACTGGGTTGCTGTCATGATCTTGTTCTCTGATCTTGAGCTTGCCTGAGGCACAGAGAGAGAGAGAGAGGGGCTATAAAGATCAGAAAAAGAGAGAGAGAGAGAGAGATGTGAATGTTTGGTGTAAATTAAAGAGGGAAAAGAGCTGTGTGTGTGTGTCTGTATATTGGAAGAAGTTAGTGAAGAGAAGAAGGATGAAAGGTGTATATATATATGTGGTTGAGAAAAGAAGCAGAAGAGTGATAAATATATATATAAGAAGAAGGAGCGGGTGTGGCAGAGGAAGGTATTGATTGCGCGTGGGGAAGGCACATAGATATATATGAGAATGCAAAATATTTTTGTTTGGACGGCGTGACACCAAGTTTCCACGCCACCACCCCCTCCCACCGCTATATTATGCCCTAACCCTTCATTTTCTCACCCCTCTCAACTTTCACTATTACGCCAGTTTGTGCATTAATTAATCTTAATTCGAATTGAGTTAATAATAATCCATTAGACTCAAGTGACCTAGGCTATGGCATATATTTAAATGGTAAAATCATTATAAGCTCCTAGGGGATAAATGTAAATCACATAAAACTCTATTCCAAATGATATGCACCATATGCAGTAACAAATTTAGGTGTAAAAATTGACAATAGGTTCATGTTGCTTACTTATTATTGAGATTTTTTGTTTTATTTACATTCTTAGGATCTTATAGTGATTTTCCCTATTTCTTACATACATTAACTTAACAAATTAAACTTTTGAATTAAATTATCCATGATTAATCAAGGCTCGAGTGGCAATATATATACATGTTGATTAAGAACCGGCAGTAATAATTGAAGAGGCAGTAGACTAGGTAGCTAGAGAGCTATATAGCTCGGCCACACCGAATATTAAAGGTGTACGTACCAGCAAGAATGGGAAATTATGTATGGACTTGAAGAAGAGGCATTTACAATGGTTAATTAAAGTTTTATTGATACCATATATATAGATATAGCGACCCATATAGCTAGTAAACCAGCTAAGTGGAGGATCAGATAGAGACAAAAAATGAATGTGACAATGTGTGTGTGTGTGTTAGGGCAGGCAGAGAGAGACTTGCGTTTGGTGCAAAGTCAGCTAAGACATACATTTGTTACATATCATTACCTTTTTGCCATGTGGAGGCTTTGTCAGGCCCTCCAACCTGTCCTTATCAAACACTTAATCATTTGTGTCCTCCCCACAAGACCTCCACCATTCTTAACGATAATCTTCTTTTCACAGCTACCTACTTTGGCTTGTTTATTCGCTTAATCATATTTCTTCAAAATCTTCTTGCAAGTAATTGTATATATAATTAACTTATATAAACAATCTCATACACTTTACTTTACGCACGTTATGTAATAGTATCCATCTGCCAAAAGAGGAGAGAGTAATTTATGGGAATATATGCCAAACGGTTTGAGTATACTCTAAAAAGCCAAATGAGTTGCAAGTTAATGATTTCCATATATCATATTAATATATACTCATCTCATTCCTTAATATAAGAGTCCGTTGATTTTTTTTAGACATTAATGAAGCTAAATCAATTGTATTAAAGTATTTGTATTTATTATTTTTCTCCAAACTAATTTGCATAACTTGTAAACTAATATATAATGGAATGATCCATAAGATATGCTATGATTAAGTGATTTATTCCACTTCCTTAATCTTTCCAAAAAAAAAAAAAAAAAAAAAGTCAACTGACTCTTATATTAAAAAATGGAGGTAGTAATATACAATCTATAAACGAATCCTGCTATTTAATTTATAAGAAGTTGCGGCTCATCTCAAACTTTAGAACTTGGTTAACATACACAGGGGTATTAGTATCATGTGGTTAAGCCAAGAATAAAAAAAGAATAATGTTCGCAACCAACCAATATACTTTTTTTAAGGTTTATATTGTCTTATTCAAGGAGGACCCATTTACTTAAAGAAAAGATGAGAAAAACTAGGACAAAAATCCCATTCATTAATTTGAAAAGCCGAAAGCTTAAATGGAAAGCTTACAACCACAGAGTAATCCTTACACCTACAACTGCTGGCACAACATCACTTTTTTATTTTATTAACTAATCCCAACTTGCATTATATTTTTAATCTGTCTTATTTTATCTTTTGCTTAAAATTTTTAATCTGTATTATCAGTTTAGTTTACTGACACTGATGTAATCTTTTATCAGCACTTGTATGCATATTTACAATATTTTCTTTTGCTCACGCTAAATGTTAGGTCAAATCGCATTAACCCGCTCTCTGAGGTAACTGATGCCTAACTATAAAATAATATAGTTTTAAAACATTACAAAATATTCTTTAGACCTCGAGCTTGCGCTAGGATAAAGATATTAAGTTTCTTGATAGATATATATTTTTAATCTTTTTACTAATTTTTTTATAATTTTAAAATTTGTAATGGGTTCCTTATATAAGATATGAATAAGATTTGGGTGATGCATACATCATACAGGTTAGAGTGTTGGATGCAACTAAAAAGTAAGATCAAGGTGTAGTATGCTACTTTAACTTTTTTATAACTGTATCAATACAACTAATTACGTTAATTGTATTAAAGACCCATATATATGTTTTCTTAATTAATGAACTGATTAAAATCAATCTATTAAATTCTGGGAGAAAAAAAGGGGAAAATTCCAAAAAACTACATTGGAAATATAAAAAAGATAAATCAGTACATTGAAAATGAGAAAAGATGAATCAGGCGGGTGTCGGACGATGTGAGGAATCTATCTTTTTGAAATCTCGGCCAAATGACGAAAATGCCCTTCAGCCCTCAGTCGCAATAACAACATAGGAGTTATCAATGGCGAATTCGGAGTTGTTAATGGCGAGGTAGGTGTTGTTATTGGCCCCAAAATTTGTTAATTGTGAAAGAAGAAATTGGAGTTGTTAATTTTGAATCCCAAGTAGTTAATTAAGATATGAGTGTTGTTATTAGCCCTGAAACTTTTTAAGTGTGAAAGAAGAAATTGGAATTGTTAATATCGAATCTGAAGTTGTTAATGGCGAGATAGGTGTTGTTATTGGCCCTAAAACTTATAAAGTGTGAAAGAAGAAATTGGAGTTGTTAATATTGAATCCAGAGTTGTTAATACCGAGATATGTGTTGTTATTGGCCCTGAAACTTATAAAGTGTGAAAGAAGAATTTGGAGTTGTTAATGTCGAATCAGGTGTTGTTAATTAAGAGATAGGTGTTGTTATTGGCCCTGAAATTTGTTAATTGTGGAAAAAGAAATTGGAGTTGTTAATGTCGAATCTGGAGTTGTTAATTAAGAGATATGTGTTGTTATTACCCTAAAACTTGTTAATTGTCAAAGAAGAATTGAAGTTATTAATGTGAAATCCGGAGTTGTTAATTACCAGGATTATGTTATTATTCTGAAGTGGGGGATGAAGTATGAAAGAAGATATTGAAGTTGTTAATATCGAATCCCGAGTTGTTAATTAAGAGATAGTTGTTGTTATAGGCCCTGAAACTTGTTAATTATAAAAGAAGAATTGAAGTTGTTAATATCGAATCCGAAGTTGTTAATTACGAGGATTATGTTGTTATTCTGAAGTGGGGATGAAGTGTTGAAGGGCATTTTCATCATTTGACCGAGATTTCAAAAGGATATATTCCTCACATCGTCTGACACCCGCCTGATTCGTCTTTTCTCATTTTCAATGTACTGATCTGTCCTTTTTATATTTCTAATATAGTTTTTTGGAATTTTCCCAAAAAAAAAAACTCTAGGTGTTTAATTATAAATATGTGAAACATTTGTGTGAAAAGCTATCATAGGCGCCCGCGTACACACATGTTGTTAAGAGGAAGTAAAAGATCAATTACACAAAGTTGGTGATACTTTTCCATCAAAGAGAAAGAAAGAAAAGTGTTAAGACAAAAAATTTAACCATCAAAACTAAATAACATAATGATTTTCTGTTAAATTTCAAATTCATTAAGTAAAATAACAATGAGTCATCTTAGATGTACTTAATGACGTAAGCATATGCTTTGTGTTTTGTTTATTAAACCATTTGCATGAGAGAGAAAAAGACAAAGCCACTTTCCATCTCAAAAAAGAAAAGTTAATTAAATAATTTCGAAAGTATTCTTTGCTTCTAAACCTATATCAACTATAAATATTTTTATTTTAATAAATATTGTGGTTTCCAGGAGGTTGCTTGTTTATGAGCCCTGAATTTCTGTACTTCGGTTTTAATTAGCTTACAAACAATTGCAAAGCCTTAACTAACGCTTTAAAGATAAAGAATCCAAATGGCACGAAAGATTCCTCTAAAGTGTATTTTACACATAAGATCAAAAAAAAAAAAAAAAAAAATTAGAATACAAAGTAATTTCGTAGATAAATGTATTATGGATACTTCTTAGATCCACCCAGACCATTGGATAAGGTCTATTTTATACCTTTATATGGAGTATAGTTGATGTGTGTGTTTGGTTGGGCTTATTTTACCCAAATAAACCCGTTTTTACTTAAAAAAACCCAACTGAAACGCAATCCGTTTTATATGTATTTCTGATAGCTTATTAAAAAATCCAAAAAGCCCAAAAACGCAGCTTATATTTTAAGCCCAAGATACCTACTTATTTTTAAAAAAAGCTGCAGTGTTTTTTTTTTTGTCCAAACCTGGCAACATGAATTTATTACCGCTATGTATGATGGTTTCGTTATTTGGTTAAGCGGTCTTGTAGCATATTTCCCCTGATAAAATTATATAAGGAAAAAAATCAATTATTAATAGTAATTGATAAATTGTATTCATCCTCATCTTTTTAACATTTAAATTTAAATCTCATTAAATATATAGAAAATGTATTGAAGAAATATAAATAAATTGGCAGAAATCTATAATTAAAAAGACTTTATGTTCCTTTTCTCATGCACTCAGGTGAAGAAGTTATAATTGTTGCATTTTCAAATATCTTCCTGGTCCTCCTGATGATATATTACCGTTGGATATCATATATATGATCTATCTAAAATTTGAAGAATATACAAATACCCTTCAAGTTTTTACTTTTAAAAACGCACTTATATAAATCGCTAACCCAAACACGTTTTGACTTATGAAAAATCACTTATTTAACCGTTCATCCAAACATAAATCACATTACAAATATTGACTTATTTATTAAATCATTTTTAATAAGCCCGAATTATATAAGTCATTTTTCCTACCACTATCCCAAACACACCCGATATTTCTTAGCAAATCACTTTTATTATGAATTTTCTTTTAATAGTCTGACATGATAATTAATGTACTCCCTCTTGTCTTTATATTTGGGAAGTTGATCTTGCCCTAAATATAAGAGTAACTTTCATATTTGTCAATCTTTTTTCTAATTTACCCCTATTAATACTCCCTCAACCATAAACAAAGAAGAGAATGAATGAGGGAATTAAGAAAGATAATTAGAGAATTTTAGAATATACATGTCATATTAACTAACTTAACGAATTTTTTAAATCTAATTAAATTAGATAAATATATCTTATATTAAGGACCGGAAGGAGTAACAATTAATTTGCCCCAGACAAAAAGAATTCATGACTAAACATGACGTGAACAATATGGAAACTTGAACAATCATCGATCAACAAAGTAAGAAAGTAAAAGATGCATGTGAATTGTCAAAATGAATGGAAGTTGTGGCTACTATAACACCAAAATTCTTTGTCAAACTAGTATCCTTAATTGTGCTACCCTTGATTGCTTTTAAGATAAAGGTATCCACAACTTTCTTAGGTCGGTCCGTGCATGGTGCTCTGTGAGTTTTAATTTAAACGGGTAAATCGACAAGTGAATCTCTTGTTGACCAAAACCCTAATCTCACTGTTCTAGAAAAACCAACACTTTAACACAACACATCAGATATAGGTCACATATATCCTAACAGCACTATAAAGCCTATTATTTTAACGACACTATCAATAATTTTCAAGTTCTTACCTCGAAAAACAACTATCCAAGAGATAAAAAATACCGGGTCCCATCTCAAATTTGCATAAATCATATAAAATCATGAACCCAATCTGATAAAATCATCACAACCGATATGAACAACCGACTTTTAACTTTTCAATGATATTTTAAAGTTGTCATTATTCGCATAAGCTAGATTTTCGATTCTTGATTGGCTGCATTTCGCTATCAACCTTTGAATAAAAAAATAATATTGCTAAACTTGTTTGAAATTCTATTTACTTCTTCCATCATTCCAGATATTGGCAAGAACTGATTCAATTAATTAATTAGCACCGATGAGCAGCAATAAAACAAAAGGCGTAATGATACATAGACAATAAATAACTAATTAAGATGAATAAAACAAAACTTGTTCTTATTAATAATGCACTGTACGTGGGCGCTTTGTTCTGGATGAGGGTTAAGGTATAGGAATATTTATTCTAGATGATACTGTTGGTGTCTCTGTGTGTGTGTGTGTCATTTTTTTTTTGTTCTTATTAATAATGCACTGTACGTGGGCGCTTTGTTCTGGATGAGGGTTAAGGTATAGGAATATTTATTCTAGATGATACTGTTGGTGTCTCTGTGTGTGTGTGTGTTATTTTTTTTTTTTAAAAAAAAGAAGTACTGTGAGTATGTACATACTGGTAGAATTATGGATATGTTTAAATATTAATAAAACTAATCAATTTTGTGTATTTTACTATTCTTTTAATAAAATTTAACTAGTTCTTAAACATCAAGGAATCTCTATTATATATATATATATATATATATAGTTATATACTTATATTGATGTTTATCCTGCAAAGCTCCAATAACGTCTTGAAGCTGCATATCAATACTTAAATATGAGTGGGACAGGCTTTTCTCTATATATAAATGTAAATCTTTGGGGCTCCAATTGAATATGAAGCTTCATAGAATAAAAGCTTGCTCAGTTGCTACTATACGATACAGACATTTGCATGTGCTGATTATCATTCTGTTTTCACCACTATGATTCATTTTCATACCAAACGCAAATATATATCATCAACTTGTGGGGGGGAAAATTCTTAACAGTCAGTTCTTTTCTGAATAATAAGAAAAATTATAAAATGAATGTGTGTGTATTGAAGACTAGCTAGCTTGTTTTGAAAGGTGGTATTGTAGCTAGCTAGACTTTTTGAATGTGTGGTTGTATTATTAAGAAAATAAAAAAGGTGAAGCTGCCTCCTGCCTGGACCACCCCGGCCACTAGACATATTATTTTGTTGTAAGAGAATAATTGAAATAATTCTTATATATAGGTGGTGGAGCCAAAAGAACAAGAGAATGAATTAGAAATCTAGGTTTCAGTGCAAAGTACCAAAAATATTCTCAAGACTTGTGTGTGAACAAGGTGTGCAATCAATTGGCTGAAACAGAAAAGGGCTATTATTATTTTAGCATGCAACACAAGGAAGAAAAAATAATTATGAAATATCTTGTTCCGTGATTTTAATCAATACTCTCACATGACCATAGAAAAGGTCATCAATTTTTTCCTTTAATATATCAAATTCTTTACTATTTAATTAATGTGAGACTTATTAAAAGAGATATAACAGATTAAAGAATGAACTTTGATTTTTTTTAATCCCTTTTACTTTCCTTCTTGTTAACTTGTTGAAGAAATATGATCACAAAAAAAGGGTAAGCACTAAACACAAAAATGAGCCTCATATACACATTCTCATTCTTTTATAGTATAATTCTATATGTATCCACTTTATCAGGATGTTACATGTAGTGCAGAAGAAGCTATATTCAAATTATTTTCTGCTGCTTTGATATTTTTTCTTCTACTTTTTCGTACAAATTATGGTTGCTCCAACACTTCCATGTTGTGGGCAAACCAACAACTGTAACTACTAATTACTACTCACACCAAGTAGGGCTACGCTTCAAACTGAGGTAGTTATTTGCCCCTTCAGAATCTGATATGGCTTACTTGTCTGGTGAGAAAACTCATTCTTTTTATGAATAACAAACTTTTAAAAAAAAGACAAAAGTCTGGCATATTACATTAGTGATGGGTTAATGCTCTATGATAGTGGAGTAAATCACCTTTGAAAAAGGAGGAACAAGTAATAAGCCTGTCATTAATTCACGCAAAGTCAACTGGAAAAAAGATAGTGGGCAAAAATTAGAGAGGTAGAAGTCAGTGACAGTGAGATATATATTTGTCACTATCGTGGCCGGTTATGAGGTTGTGTCGAAGGTGGTCGGACGGCACCACCTTTGATGAACCAACTTGGGGATGGTGCTCTTAATAGGATTTTGCAATAATATAGACATTAGTATTTTGTCATCTATAAACAAGGGTTCTGCTTAAATGCTGATTTTGGGTCAAACATACATCAATTGGCAATCATATATATCCTTGTGTGTGTGTGTGGGTGTGGGGGTGGGTGTTAGCTAGATCTAATAATGGCATCGCCATTATCTGTCGGTTTCTCAATGGCAAAAATTTTGTGTGTATCTATATTAGGGCTAAAGGCTATTTTTGTCTCGGAAGTATTCATTGAGGGGTAATTTTGTTCTAAAAGTTTTTCGAGGAGCAATTTTACCTTAGAAATGTCAAATTTAGAGCAACTTTGCCCTTACCGTTAATTGACCATTAGTTGACCAATTTTCGGGCAAATTTGCTCATAAGTTAAAACTTTTAGAGTATTTTGTTGTCCATGTCATTTTTGTTAAGAGGCAAATTTGCCCCGAATTTGATTAACTAACAGTAAGGGTAAAATTGCTCCAAATTTAACACTTCCAAGATAAAATTGCTCTTCAAAAAAACTTTTAAGGTAAAAATTGACCCCCAATAAATACTTCCAAAATAAAAATGACCTTTAACCCTTTATATTACTTATTACTAGATTGCTATTGTGGTTTTCGCCTTGTGTAGTCACAATAATGTAAGAAGAAAATGATTGTATATGAGACTTGTTTATTCTATTTTATCCCACAATGTAGCAAGTTGCACAACCAAAAACATGAGAGCCAAATTAAACCCTTCAAATTTTCATGTGTCCTTTTATGAGGTGGACAAAGGGCCAAAGGGGGTCTTTATGTAATTTCTTGTATTGGTTGAGATAGTAGTAGTGAAAGTAAGTGATTGATCTAAATATATGATATACTTTTATGACCTTATTTATAAGTTACTTCCAACAGGTTTTACCAAATTAAGGAAAACCTTAAACCTTATTAACTTTTGCTTAAAATTTAACTACTTTCCAACTTTACCCCTATTCAATTTGCTCAATACCCCATGAGAATAAATTCTACATAATGATAAATGAATGATAAAATTATACATTTATATATATATATATATAAAAAAAAGCTTAATGAAGTCACATATAAATAAGAAAAAAAAACTTCTCTCTCCTCCCTCTCTCCCCCTTATAAGATAGGACCGGAGGAGTAAAAAGGGTAACTAATAGAAGTCTCTTTCACCGAAGCTGAACATGATAGAAATAATATATACAAGAGAACCAATGAAGTGTTGGGAACACAGCCGCAGCAAAGAAGCCATTGGAAGGTGAGGAAGAGGAAGAAGATGATGATGTTATATCATAAATGGGCCCTACTTTTGCAATATCCAATATATTCTCAATGAGGATGGCTACATCTATTATCTCTAGCTGGTGGGGCTTGCTTCATCAAACGAGAAATAGTGCGAATCAAGCAATTGTTGCAGGCATTTTGGGGCGGCTTGTGGGACTACTAGAGGTTGGGCTGCTTTGTCCCACACACATTAAAATGTATTTACAAAGCATGCATTTTCAAATCCCTCATTATATCCATCCCTACATGGCAACGGAAGCATGCCTATCTGATTTTTCTCAACACCAAACCTTCTATGCATATAGAGTAAGAGCATATACACTTTTATTTTTATTTATTTATTTGGCCTAGCATGAGTTTGACAAGTAAAGATCTTTCGTTGTGACACCAAGTGTCCATTTTCTAAATTTCTCGAGACTCTGTCTTGTATTGATTCGCGATCCCTTACTTGTGGGAATCATCAATTTCATTTTCGTTTGTCTTGTTCCTATTGCTTAGGAGTTTCATGGGTACATAAAACAATAATAATTTTAAAGTGTAAAAATGATGTAAAATAGCTCTGAAACTTGTGTTTTGAAACATAATAGACTTGCGCAATGCAGAATTATTTAAACCACTAATCAGAGTTGCCATAAACACACGAGCCACTAATATTCATCGCGTTTAATGAACTCTACATAAATTTATGGTGCCGAGGCCTTCAATCTCTCGAAATTCATCAGACAAATTGACGGCCAGAGAGCAATTGCACAAACAGAAATCTATGTAACATTGAAGTACGACTTCTCAACAGCTCTTGCATGCAATTGTATAAAAAGTAATATTTTTGAAGTCGAACGAACTGGTTAAAGTAATTATTCATTCTCAATTTAATCAGCTAATTGTTGGTACATCGAGTCTATAAAAATTGTCCATGCATACAAGTCTATCCATAATAATATGACGTTAATCAAAGAGAGAAAATGAAATGAGAAGTTAACCGCCCAAAGAACATAAAGGCTTTTGCAAATGTAAGGAACTCAACAAACAAAAGTACCGCCTAAGCAAAAGAGATGAACTGATGAGGATACATACAAAAGCTCAGATAACATTCAGAGGAAGTTCCTCTGGAAGTTTCCAGAAGAAAACCTTGAAGATAAGCCCTCGCCCATGCTTTCTGGATCCAATCTCACTTTCATCCTCCCAGCTGTGAGATCCTTTTCACGGTCCCAAGGCTTCCATGGATGTTGACCTGCCCAATCTTCTTTCTCTGCTTCTTGTTTCTGCTTTGATTTCTTCTTAGATTTGCTAGCAAGCTCTTCTTGGTGCTTCTGTACCAATGATTTTGACCTCTTCGATTTATTGTATTTCTCCACCAACTCAGCATCCTCATTGGCCCTTTTCTTCGCCTCATCATTTGAGGCAAGTGCAGTAGCCTCGTTGTATGCTTCTAAATAACTGCCATGAAAATATCGTTGTGATGCCGAACCAATAGAAAACTAGGACAAAGCTATCAGCTCTGAATGTAATTGAATAATATGTTCTGCTATTAACACTGAAAAGCAAGTCAACAAACCAATAATCTAGCAATTCCATGCACACACATATACATCCACACAGAAAAATTCTAACAAAACCACAACTTTCAAGAAGTGATGATCATCTTGGAATCAGCAACCAGCATCCAGACATCCCAAAATAAAGAATTAATTATTAAACTCTAACCTCAAAATTAATAATTAATAATCTAATTAAGTCAAAGCACATAAGTAGCACCGGTATCACTTTACGGGGACCCAAATCTCCTCAATTCATGCTCTAAACAAAAGGGAAGTAAAATTGACCACCAAAAGCACTTTTGAATAGACTACATACTTCATCTTTGCTTTCTGGGCTCTGTCTGATGGAGTATCTGTCCAAACACTGGTATCACCACGCCCTTCCTTTGAGCCCCGGCTGAACTTAGTTGTTTGCGTAGGCATACCACCAGCCTGAAACATCAAACAAATGGTCTTCATTTAGCAATTCACATCAAATATTAATAGATAGAGCTCCCTTTACGCAAATTATAATGTCCTCTGCTATGGTTATGACTATTTCCCACCTTCAGGCCAAAAAAGAGAAATTAAAAATATCTCCTTTGATATACAGTCAAATTATAAATATCTTCTTTTTTTGTAGGAATAGATATTTTCTTTATTTTTATAATTTTACCCTTAATTCTACTATTTACCACCATATTACTAAAACTTCAGTCTTCTAGAGCCATTGACTTTTACCAGATAAAAGTGCAACTTCTCTCAAATTGTGCCTGTTTACCAAGCATATTAAGTGACACCAACTGTATTCAGATTATCAGATATATACTGTTGGATAGGTGAGGTGTGAAACTAATTGGTTAAGTTAATTATTAACTAACTATTGGGTTGTTATGAAAAAACCTAACTCTTGGGTGGGAAAAAGAATTAGTGAAAAGTCAACTTTAAAAGGAAATGTAGAAGCAGGAATGGCAGTTTCGGCAGTTAATTGAGTTCATTCTAGAGTCTCTCTCCCTCTTCTTCCATATCATAGACACATTTTATCTGTATGAGGACAGGCTTCTTTTTTTTTTTTGGGAAAAAAAAATCTTCTTCAGAGTCAACTTGAACCCGTGACACGAGAGAATCATTATCCTCAGATCAGCATGACACTCATATGTCAGCGGCTGTCTTCTAAATAAAGATTTGGGTTCTACTCGAGTTAATCCAGTCAAACTAAAATGCAAGTCTCAAGTTATTATACAAGATAAACATTATAATTGTAAATAAAATAAGTAAAATGATAATGGTAAATAAGGTTTTGAGCTGTGACAACAAACAGAATAGAAAAAAAACTGATTCAGCAACAAGCTTAAATGTCAAAGGGTCACATTCGCTCAAGGAAAAAAACAAAGAAAAGCAAAAGAAAAAAAATGAAGTGCCACAGAAGTAGTTGATTGTTGTCCCAAAATTCTTAACTGAGAAAATATGCCCGCTTTAAATCTTATAAATAACTCAGAAAGCACTTGCAGAGGTACCACTAAACTTTGATACAATAAAACTCTACCAACATTTTACAAAATACCAAGGTATTAAAACCCGGACCGGGTATTGAATCGGTCGGGGTACTGGGTTAAGGGTCAGTAGGTCAGACCGGGGCCAAACCGGAGCTAAACTAGGACCAAACCGGTGAGAAATTGAAAATTTTAGACTTATAGTATAAAATTCTAAAGGAAAAATTTTAAAATTTTTTTTTTAAAATAGTAACCCAGACCAGACCGGTTTACCGGGTTTCCGGGCCGGACCGGATTACATAACATTGCAAAATACAAATGCCCAACAACTTCATATAATAGAGAATTGTTCAGCCATATGATTCAAATGGCATATAATATCTCCTCCAGAAAAGTCACTTCCTCATAGAGGTTTGCAGCTACAGTAGTATAATCAAAGATTTAAATATCCTAGAAAAGCATGTACATCTAAGTTAGGTCTAACTCAAAGACAACGACCTTGACCAGTATATAGTGAACTAAACCCAACTTCAACAGGTAACCTTGAGAGTATTGAGAGTAACATATGATAATCACAAGGCAATAAGAATTTTGAACCCTAAATTTATATCTATCTGATAATATAGGATGATATCTCAGCAATGGGTTCATAGAGGAGTGGTTATTTTGGTTAAAACATGTTTTATGAAGGTTGTTTACCTCCATATAAGAGGAAGGAGGTCAAAGTGTGCGCAACCCTGCACCCATATAGCCAGCACTATGTTGCCAAAACATCTGATCGAATAAGTAACAAGACCTCATATCATAATGAAAAAATATTTCAACCTTTCTTTGTACTTTAAAGCTCACACTCTCTCGATTTTATAAGTGCTAATGCATTTATTTGTAAGCTCTCCTACAGGCCGGCAATTGAAGGATCAAGATTACTTACTTTCCTCTCAGGAGGCAGTGTTGTCATCCATTCATCTCTTTTTGGTTCCTCTTTTACCTCAGTCTCTGCCAGAAGCACGTCATCACCTTCCATTGATATACCTGCCAACAAGCTTTTTAACGATAAGATAACAAACTCCACAAGTACTGGAACCCAATTACGAACACTGCCACACTTTTTAAAAGAAAAGGAACATATGCACCAATCATCAAAAGTAGAATAATCCTACCCTTCAGTTGCAATATATATTATAAGGGTAGGCCTTGCCCAAAAGAAATTGATGGACAAATTCATGGTACGCCTATTTTCCAACATCCAAATGTTCACTCAAACTGTAAACTAGCACCACCAAAAGGAAAGAGCACATACCATTTACTTCATTCCATATATCACAAAGACATTATCACTGAATCAACATTTAGGCACCGTGTTTAGTTATTAATGCATAACACGCAATACTCCATCAAGTACGCAGGTCACTATAACTCCTAAAGTACCTCCCCTCAGAGGCACAAGGCAAGACCATCCAAACTAAGAATAAAATAAGAAAAAAGCCTTTGCAATATCAGTCCAATTTCTTAGTAAGATAAGGATAGAGTGTGCATCAGTACATTAGATTAAATTGTTATACACTCACTTTAATCCCAGTTCAATACATACAAGGTATGAGTAGAAAAGTAGGGGGGGAAACAGCTAAGATTGTCTCCTTTAATGAATTACTCCCTCTGGTCCTAAATATAAGAACCAATTGACTGTTTTAGAAGAGTTTAAAGAAGCAAAATAAGTTACATTAAAGTATTTACACTTACCGTTTTTCTCTAAACTAATTTTCTTGACCTATAAACTGATATATAATCTAACGGTACACAACATATGTTATGATTCAGTAACTTATTTAGCTTCTTTAAACTCTCCAAAAAAAAGTCAACCGGCTCTTATATTAACGATCGGAGCTAGTATATGTTATATCCTACAAATTTCAAATATATTTCTACTTTTATTAGCAAGGTCAATAATAGACACAAGATAGTTAAAGGCTCTCACGTACCCTTATTTCTTTTTATTGTCCACTCCATTTATCCTTCTCCCAAGCCAGATATGCAAGAAATTAAAACTAAAAAATTTGTGAAGGACCTCTAAAGCAGCATCAGGAAGCTCACCTTGTGATCTTCGCCAGAGTGCAGCCTCACGCATAGCTTTGAACTCAGCCTGCAGACACATGAAGGTATTGGTCATGGAAATTATAAGCTAAGAAAGCCAACTAAGCTGTAGTACCTTTAAATCTTCCTGCTCTTGCTTCAGTTTGATTTTATCATCCATTGCTTTCCTCTGCAAAAGGAACAATGTTGTCCTGTCAAAAGCAGGTTTGTACGTCGCATAGCAAAACTTAAAATCAAGAAGAAGAACAAAGTATCCAATGTGTTATATGTCATATCAGGAGCTAAAATAAACCTTAAAAATTGAATACCAGAATTCAACAGCAATTTTTTTTTTAAAAAAAATAGTAATAAATAGAAGTAAAAGGAAAGTACACAAGAAATTTTGGAAGGCTGAACATGTTTATTCTAAAACTTCTGAAAGGAATGAGAATAGCACTTAAATCAATTATATAGTTTAGAAAGCCAGACTGAAAGCTAGTGATTTTGCCGGAACAATATTCTGACCTCCAGACAAAACTAACCTGCTCAACAACTGATCAAATGTTAACAAAACTAGCTGGTTCAACAGATAAACCAGTCCAAGTGAGGCATGTTTCGGTGCTTTTGAACCAGTCCCAGTGTGGTGAATTGGGCTGAGATGCTGACATTAAGTTTAACTTTTTTTAGAAAAGCAGCACAGCTGGCCTAAATTTTCATGGAAAACTTAATCACTGATCCATCATTTCTTTCCAGGAGATATTGTGCAAAATATTATCAACTAATTAACCAAAGTAAGAGATCATTTCAAGCCAACCTATGCTAACAAATTTAGTTTCAGCAAAAGGTCGAAGGGGGGCTTGGGCTTTGTTCAGACTTCAAAGCCCATAGACCTTCAGCGTGAGGGAGTGGTAGATATTAATACATTAATAAAATATTGATAAAAAATCAACAATAGAATAGGCAAAACTAGATAAATAATAATTATCATTTGACCAAATACAGTTGTTGCACCAAGATAACAACTCGCAGAAAGATTCAATGATATAGATAAAGCAAATAAATTTGGTGTCAAAACTCCCATCTATTAGTCACAAAAATAACAAAATTTACTCCATAGCAGACTAACCTTCTCGGGATCTTGTAACTCTTTAAATGCTTTATTTATCTTGATAAATGCTTGGTGGGCTAGAGGATGAGAGCATTTGTCTGGGTGAACCAAAAGTGATATCTTCCAGTACCTATGAGGCATTAAACAAGAAAATAAAACAATGAAATGACATTGATTCTATATGGCACTCCAAATCAGAATAATGCTTAAAAAAGCAGGAGAGTGGCAATTTGGTCAGTACAGAAAGTATTATACAAGTAAGAGAGGCCATGAATAAAAACATTAAGTGAAGTGATCAGAAGAAAATTCCCAGCATTCAGGTCTGATGCCCACATTTTAGCATTAGTATGTTTAGACTTTTGAACCAGTATGGCAGACGACAATCAAAGTTGAATAAAGCAGTGAGAACGACCTTCACCAGACATGAAGGTTCTCTCCCTAGTTTAAATTATATCAAAACAGTACTCTGTTTTTAGCACAACAAGACCTCAAATTAACAATGATATGTATTCCTTCGGTAGATTCTTAATTAATTTGATAGATAAGAATATTATGGCTTTTGCTGGATTCGTAGCCCCTTCTACTTTAATACTACATGAATCTACATCAATTCTTTAAATAGGATTGACATGTGTTTCCTTTTCAAAGGCTAGCTGTCCCCACCTCATCCCTTTCCTTTTTGTATCTACCCTCGACCATCTTCAAGAAAATCTTTTCTTCCCATTCGAAGGAAGAAAAGAAAATCTAACCTCAATCTTCCTAATTCTGGCAGAGTTTATGATGTAGTATCGGAAAGAACCTAAACTCAAGACAAGAAACCTAAACTTAACACTCAAGAAATCCCAGTTCAAAACAAGACATAAAAGTATAAAACATCAGTCCTACTACAGTACAAGATATCACAAAGACCCAGGCAACTGATTTTGAAATTTCAAAGCACTAATAAGTAATAAATAAGCCATAAACTCACACAAAAAATACACAAATTAACTTAATGAACATAATCATTATCCAATAATGCTGCATTAGTTTGATGCCCTTAGATCTACAACTTTCTCTTTGATTGTACTCTCCACAGAGACCTGAACTGAGAAACAGAACTGAGTGCCTTTCCAGTTTACTTTTGGGCCTCTTTAGACATATTTTATCTCTTTCTCTGATTGTATGTGGTTATTTGACAGTGTACAGTTCAAATAGTTAAAGCTATGATATGACTGTTTATTCATACAAGACTATGAAACCAACTGTACCCCAATCTGACCTTATTGGTCATACCATCTCCTCAACAAAATGGGTAGGTTTAACCAATCAGACATGTATCAATGTCAAATACGTGACGCTACTCACTCTTTCATCGCCCTTTTTTCTTTCTTTTTGGATTTCAAATAATTTCTTCTTCACTCTTACTCTTGTCTCTGCATTCACTCCCTACCCATCAAAAACCTTTTTTCTTTTTCCTTTTTCATAATTTCAGATATCTTTTCCCTCCTTATGAAACCGCAATCTCTCCCTTCAGTCTAGGCAAGCAAAATTCACCAAATGAACATGACATGCTGACAACTAAGTCAAATCAGCTCTTAAATTTTTCGTCCCGCATCAGAGTTGACCAGGTAAAGAATATTGATAGAAGAGGACAGAAGTCGGAAGAAGGGGAGAATAGAGTATTAGGATCCATAACCTCATTCATAGCATCTCTCCTTCATCTACTACACAACTATATAAAGGATAGCTATTAAAGAATCCTAACAAACTAACTGCTTTAAAAATAAGTGTGTTATTAAGATTAAGAATCATTAACAAACTTGCATCATTCCTCTACTGAATACTTATGCATAACAAATGTCCTATTTGTCAATTAATGATATCTATGAAGAAGGACAAACCTTTTCTTTACGTTATCAGTAGACATATTATGGTTGACTCCAAGAATATCATATGGGCTGTCGGCCTCAGCTTCCATGATTCTTGTGACCTGAAATAAATGGTTGAGAAGCCAAAAGTAAGATGAATTGTTCAAAGCCATAAAAAAGATTAGAGTATAGCTGATTGTTAAAAGTTCATTTGAATGGATGGTAGCATATATAGTAGAAAAAGATGAGACATGTCATAATAATCTGAAATCCTGGATGAGCTGGTTCTTCATTTTGGGTCTAAATATTGGAAAAAGAAGTGAAAAAAATGGAGACCTTAGAAAGCATAGGCTTTTATCTTAATACTTACCGCCAGAGAGAGAGAGTTTAATCTACATGCATCATTCTTAAAATTAAATAAAAATGTAAAAAATATACCTAATAATTGCACAAGTATCATTAAATCTTAATACCTCTTCAAAGCGTTCAGCCTCATTAGCTGATTCTGCTTCAGTAACCATAGCAGGGGGTGGAGGTCCTATGAATAATTCGTCATCATCTGCCAATTCTGCTTCTCTAAGAATAAATTTGAAAGTTTCACAAAGCAAAGAATGATGTGAATTAAGTCATGGAAATAAAATTATATAAATCATTTACAAAGGAAAACATCATAAGTTGGCACCTGAGGTCAGCTTGAGCCTCTGTTAATTTGGCGGCAGCAGCAAGTAACTCAGATGATGGCATAGCAGGGCCTATCATTCTTCATAAATAATATATCAACATAACATCAATCCCCCCCCACAAACAGTACCAACTTAACAAGAAAAAGGAAATAATCCTTAAACAATTTTTATTGAATTGCACATTAAGTTTGTAAAGATAAGAAAATGTCAATTTATGACAAAACAGTTAAATTTCTGTTCAGACGGAGGATCTACATACGCCATCAAATCAAGTTATTGCTCTAGATTCTTGGGAATCAACCTTGTGTATGACAAGTCACTCACTTTCACAAAGGTATACAATAAGGTATACAGCAACCTATTGAAACAAACGAATAGCCCAGAATTCATAGTATCCATAAATCCTAAAGAAAGGGGGATATGCAAACTAGAAAATGTGGAACGCCAAGGGTGAAGAGACCTTGTTTCCTGTGCTTGCAACCCCACCTCCCACAGGAGGACAGCAGATTTCTCAAGGCATAGGGGAAACTACAGGAAAGCCTCAGTATGCACACTTACATTTTATCTTAGCGAGTTAGTGAAATAATATAACATAAAGAAGGCTATGTATGAATATCATTGACCAATCAAACTAGTAAAGTGGCTTCTTCGATAGATTTTCCTACAAGTGAGCTGATTAATTAATATCTACCAAAAATCATTAACAAGAACTATTGACAATAAACAACAGTGACTATTGCAGAAAGAAACAAAAGAGAAGAACTAAATAATAAATGAAACAGGCAATGAATCTTTTTGCTGTCAGTATCTCTGATGCTCTATAGAAGAATACATTTCGTTAAATTTAATATGACAAAAAATATTCACCCTCTCACCTTCTTTGGGGACCAGCAGAAGGAGCTTCTGGGTCATCAACCATCTTCTCATTCCCCATATCTGTTGGAACTGAGTGTGTTTCAGTCATTGCTACAGAACTATCTATTTGCTCCTTTCTGGAACCTATATATGGCTGAATTAGAGGGCCAACAACTTCCAAAGTGGGACGAACTTTAGAGGGAAGTAGGAATACTCTGTCTCCATTTTCCTCAAGATCTAATGAAAGAAACAGCTTCTTCAAATGATTCATAAGCAATCTTTCAGATATTCCCTTGATGTCAACAGCTTGCCCATCATCAATCATTTGCAAAAGCTATAATAGAAACAAGATTAAGAAGAACCGTAAACAAATATGCATCACCATACAAATTTGCAAGGGGAGGGGGAGAATGGTAGAGATTAGAGAGAGATCAGAGATTTTATTTGAGCCGTGGGACATATCCTATGTAAGTGGTAGATCTAATATCTCATACGTTTCTAAGAAAGTTCATAGCAAAAATTTAAAAGCCACAAGGACCATCAATCAAATGGCAGAGTGTCACTTACAGCTCTAATTGAGGTTTTAAACTTTAAAGTATTTCCTTACTTAAGTTCTTTTATTTGCTCGGGCATGGTAACATCAAAAAGACAATTGCTGTTGTTGATTAATAGATGGTGATATTAATATTGCATTTGCGCGATTGCCTGCAACTAAAATTCTGACAATTTTCGTCAACATGTATTCAACTGCAATCAACCGAAAGCAACATACTTCTAGCTCAGAAAAGTCTTTCATGATGTCACCAAAGGAAAAAGGAAAAGTCTTCCATGAATGTTGTCTGAACAATTTAACTGGTATCATTTGATTCACTAAACACCACCAAAATCATCTACCGAACCAACACTCAAAAAAGAAATACTTGTAGGGAAGAAAAGTACCTGTTTCAAATCGTTGCCAACATTAGGAAATTCTCTCATCATCTCGCGCACCACAGTTTCAGGTTCGACTCTCAATCTCTCTTCCTCATCGGACCCACTACGGGAAGAATCAAACCCGTCTTCACTAACTTCATCTGAATCGTAGTTCCTCCTCTTCTTTTTCCCTTCCCTTCTCATCTTCCTTTCTTTTCTCTCTCTGTGTCTGCTACTCTCCTTCCTATCTATCTTCTTCCTTCTTCTTTTCTCTTCCTTTTCCCTTCTCCGTTCTCTGTCTCTCTTGGACTTGACATCGCTTCTTCTGCGCCGCTCCTTTCGATGACGGTGCCGCCTCTTGGAAGAGTGGTCGGAGTCGGAGGAAGTCGACGGAGAGGATGACGATGGAGAACTACTGGTTATGTCTTCTAGCTTCTGCTTCTTTTTTTTATCACTCATCTGGGGATTTGAGGAATAGCTGCATGAACAGAGACGGCTACCGGTTGAGGGAATTCAATTGCGAAGATGGAAGCAGATTTTCAACCCAGCTTCTCACAATTGACGAGATGCGAGCAGGTTTGTCTCCCTCCGCACCTTTTTTTTTTCCCCCTTTTATGCGCCAAAATCTCCACATTCCATACACAATTCTATTTTTTTTACTTTTATAATAGGGAAAATCCCTATAAAATACCCTTGAAAAGTATTTGGATTCTCGATAAAAAATTTAAAACCTCATAGAGTTTCATTCAATTAAATGAGAGACAAATTTGAAGCTGTTTATGAAAAATATATGTGCACATCCGGAACAAAAAGTAAGCGAAGCAACAAATGGCAACTTACTTTTGAATAGAACAACTTAGACATGTTTGGAATCACGATTACTTAAAAAATAAGTCCTTATTACACAAGCCGAGATAAAACTCCTCTCACATACTTACCTCGTATACTATGAATCACGATTTATAAGCATTTATTGCCCAAAAATAAGCTATTCCAAACGAGCACAAAAACTATCAACAACTATGGAATGTGCTCTTTCCATTTCTTTTCCCTTACATTTTCACTCACTTCTTTATTTATATTATTAGATTAACCCTGACAATTAAAATTTAATATCCTATAAAAATATTATCATAATGTTAAATTACAAAAATATAAATAAATAATTTTAAATCATTAAAATTTAATATAAATAGTTCATACATTTATATTTTTATTAAAGTATTCAATATATTCTTTTTTGTTATAAATAATACATTAAAATATATTAATATGATGTCCATCTCTTTATTATTTTCTTTCATCCTCCTATTATTTCTTCCCATTGTTTTCCTATGATTATGTAATCTCATTTATTATAGGTTATAAAGTTATGTCTATAAATATGAGGTGTATATTATGTATTGTACACACATAAATAATGAATAAAATTTGTCTCTCTTGATAAGTGGAGCGAAATAGATGGAAAGGGAAATGGAGAAGCCTATTTCCCTAGCAAGCATATATATTAATGTAATAAAGTTTGACACCTCATAACAAATACTCCGTTCATTCCTAAATATAAGATAAAGTTGGCTTTTTTAGAGATATTAAAAAAACTAATTAAATTACTTTAAAATATTTATATTTATCGTTTTTTCTCCAAACTATTTTGTTTAACTATAAACTGATATATAATCTAATGATACACAACATATGATATGATTAAGAGCCCGTTTGGTTCAACCCCATTACATGCCTGCAATGGTAATCCTGATTGCATTACCAGATAAGAGTGTTTGACTGCTCTTTAGCATGGTAATAGTGTTTACCATGGTAATGATGATTACTAAAAAATTGGTAATCTCATTCATATCTAACCCCCTATGAATCCCCATTACCATCCCATTGCATAGTTTAAAAAGTTCAATTTAC